>CM051027.1:8870641-9258141 GCA_027627225.1 Congeria kusceri | reverse complement strand
CTAGGTCACCGTTACCAAAATAGAAAAAACAATTCTGCTAAATAAATTGAGAACACATTGAGATATTTTAATGAAACTTTATATGTTGATACCTCATTTTGAGACCTCGCATGGGATTGCATATAGGGTGGGTGGGGTCAAGGTCACCAATACTAAAAATAGACAAACAGATTTTGCTCAATACCTAGTGAACGAATTGAGATATTTTCATGAAACTTTTATCAGATACCTTATATCTAGACCTCGCTTGCGATTGCATACGGGGTGGATGGGGGTCAAGGTCACCATTACTAAAAATAAAAAAAGGTGTCCACTAAATTGAGAACAAATTTAAATATTTTAATTAATTTTCAAATGTATGTAATGGATATTGAGACCTTGCTTTGGATTGCAATGTCAAGGTCACCATTTCCTAGCGATAGGTGTATGACCTTCACTTTGCACCCAGAACTTTCTTTCATTATTGTGCTGACTGTTATGCATTTCCTTCTAAAAATTAGGTTTTCGTGGAATTTCTACGTTTCTTGTTCTAAGGTATTAAATGTTTGGAGTATTTACAAAGTCAAACGTACACATGTTTGGTACAAAAGTTTAGCTTTAATGAATATTCTGTTCTCAGCTCTGTTTACACGTTTTCGTATCATATTTTTGAATGACGTGGGTTAAATGTAAAACACAACATTTTAATTAAGCAACGAGAAGATTATAGCTTTAAACATAACTGTAATTTTTAGTACATGTATATACGAGTAATTGTGGGGAAACACAATTAAAAATGCCCATTACTGAAAGGCCCCGAAGTTCCGCGAAATTAGATGGTGACGAAATTGCAATAATGCACATGAAATTACATTATTAAATAATTAACATTAATTGAGGCGTGTCGTGGGAAAACCGGGCTTAATGCATGTGCGTTAAGTGTCGTCCCGGATCAGCCTGTGCAGTCCGCACAGGCTGACCCGGGGCGACACTTTCCGCCTACAGTGGATTTATGTTTAGAAGAGACTTCCATGCAACAGAAAATACCATAAAAGCGGAAAGTGCTGTCCTGCATTAGCCTGTGCGGACTGCACATGCTAATCCGGGATGACACTTTACGCATATGCATTAAGCACGGTTTTCCCACGACACGCCTCAATTAAATTTTGGGAATGGGTCCAGTACCCATCAAATTGGGAATTTCGCGACGTGGAAAGACATTTAATGAATACACAACTTATACTGACGTTTTTTTGTTGAATTTGGTATCTGAATGGTGTTATCTATACACATACAAGTAAATTAATGAATTACAACTTAGAGTCACATTTCCTATGTATTTCCAATTGGGAAAAAAAAACAACCTTATTTGGCATTGGGAATTGGGTTTACCGGACCCTGTTATATAAGCCAAAAATCAATGTGGAGCTTTTTTTAAGTCATTGTTGAATTTGGTATCTGAATGGTGTTACCTATACACATACAAGTAAATTAATGAATTACAACTTAGAGTCACATTTCCTATGTATTTCCAATTGGGAAAAAAAACAACCTTATTTGGCATTAGGAATTGGGTTTACCGGACCCTGTTATATAAGCCAAAAATCACTGTGGAACTTTATTTAAGTCAGTTTCATATGTCACCTTGTACTGTTGTGTACTCGTGTCTAACAATCAACACATGACAACTTATCATAATAATTAACACACTTAATAACACGATTTGACATTTCTGTTATCCTTAAAGTTTTATCGAGTGTTTTATCAAGTGTTTTGATGTTGCCGCAAGTTATTTCTTGTCACCACGACCAACTTGTCTTTGACGTTTAAATCGTGTTTGTTGCTATTACGTAATGAACGCTATACAAGACAATGGCTTATTTGTTAGCAATGACAAATATTGATGGCCATAAGCGCTTTTCAAAAATGAAATTAATATATATTTCTGTAACACACTTGTTGGATGTTACATATTAATGTTTTAAATGACAGTAATATAATGAATTCATTTCCTTTCAAATAATAAAGAAGAACATGTGACCTTGAACAGCAGTAAAAATAGCAATTGGATGCAACACACGTGTATTATTTTAAATAAACAAATAAATTCAGCTGCTGGGGTTGACGTCAGATACATATGAGGCGTGTCGTGGGAAAATCGGATTGAATGCAAATGCGTTAAGTGTCGTCCCGGGACGACTCTGTCCGACTATAGTGGATTAATGTTAAGAAGATACTTCCTTGAAACAGAAAATACCATAACAGCTGAAAGTGTCGTCCTAGATCAGCCTGTGCGGACTGCACAGGCTGATCCGGGACGACACTTTACGCTCATACATTAAGCCCTGGTTTCCCACGACACGCCTCATATATACATATGCATATCAGACTGATGTATGTAAATATGAACCTTTAATACAGTTCACCATGTTATGTAAGTGCTAGCGAACAAGTATAGGTAAAATAAATTGTCCACCATTCAGGTTTTTACTTATAACTATTTTTCCTCGATTAAACTTACGTTGCATTTCGATAAATACCAATTATTGTTATTTATTTATTTATTTTATGTTATTTTATTTTTATTTATTTATTTATTTATTATTTATTTTTTGGGGGGAGGGGGGTTATTGGGAGGGGATGGCAATGGTGGCTGGGGCTGGTGTTTGTTCTTTAAGTTCGTCTCTTACTTCCAGACACCAGACACATCAACCATGTCATTGTAATTAGCTTCAATACATAAAGCCGGTCTTTATTTGTCTACATCTCTCAGAGCGAAGTGGTACGACACAAACTGCGACTCGAAGAAAGCGCTCGGGGCCTTCGTGCAGTCTATTGAAGACTTTGACCCTGACGTCATCATAGGACCTCCGTGCTCCACTGGTGAGCTAATATGACGTCACCACGTCTTACGAAATACTAACAGTATATATTGGTATGCTTGTTGAATACTATTTAAGTTAAAATCCATGACATTTAAATAGGTTCACAAAGTAGCTGGGTCGATCTAAACGTCGACATAAAATTGCAAAAATAGGCAAACTTCTATCCGTCTATTGACCTCTTTTCTCGATAACCATTTAGTTTGACTTATTGAAATTCGTACCCTGCCCGTTTTGTCCCAAGGTCTGCGGTGCGTGGCGCAGCTGGGCTCCATCTGGAACCTGCCGGTGTTCAGCTGGGTCTCGGATCTGCTCGACTTCAAGGACAAGGACAAGTACACGACCCTCGTTCGCCTGTCTGGACCGCTGTACGCCACCTGTACGTACGAGAGAATCAGAGGCATTCGTTCGCATAATTCGAGCGTTGTGGTATACGTTTTAATGGTTGAGTAAGACTTGCACTTAAAGCTGTATAGTTGTCCACTTAATATTCAATTAAAATGTGAAAATAATAGTCAATGCATAAGTACTAGGCGAAATTATACATAATGTATACAACTGTAATTCGCGCTGGATTAGGCCAGAGTTTTTTTTATTTCTTGGTTCTCGGACATTTTTAGAAAAGTGTCCGGTTATAGGAGGAAAAAAAAAACAACAAAAAACAACAACATAGAATTGAGTAAATGAATGACTAGAATTTCACAAATGGAAATGGGCATTGATATTAAAATCTTAATGCATTATTACTTACAAAAATCATATTACACAACATAAACTTAATCACTACATGATAACCATGACATTAATATGTTTTGCATTCCTTGTAACAGGTTGAAACCCTTTCACAAGGTCATTTTTATGATACCGGTTACATTCTACAATTTTTTTTTTTGCTTTTAGATATAAATCGGGTCGGTGGATCCGAGAACCAAGAAATAAAAAAACTCGCCTTAGTACCACGTACATCTGCTTTTACGTGAAGTAAAAATACATCCCGTCTTAAGCCTCAGTCACACATTTCCGATTATGGCTCCCGATAGCGTCCCGACAGTGCAACGATACAAATACAGAAGAAGTCGGGAATGTCGGGACGCTGTCTGGAGGTGTCGGAAAGCTGTCGGTACGTTGTCCTAAGAATCGGGATTTATCGGGACATGTTCAGCGTGATCTGCCAAGCACTCCCGACAGTTAAGGTTTTTCCTTAACATTCGGGAGACTCAGCCGAATATGTATAGTCGGAACTCTGTCGGGATAGATTCGGCTGTATCGGTTCAAATTCGGGACGGTGTCGGGACGTTATCGGGACAATGTCCCGTGGAACGGGAGTGATAATCAATTATAGATTATATAGAAATATCACGTCTGGAGTATTGCAGCAGTCACACATTCCCGATTATGGGTCCCGACAGCGTCCCGATAGCGCAACGATACAAATAATCAAACAGTAGGGAATGTCGGAACGCTGTCGGGAAAAACCTTTGGGAAACTGTCGGATCGCATTCGGGAGAATCGAGACGCTGTCGGAACTCTGTCGAAACGCTGTCTGAACGCTGTCGGGACATAGTCGATCTTATGATCACAAATTTAATTTCGAGCCGGGACGCTGTCGGCTCAAGAAAAGCAGTAAAAATCGGGAATGTGTGACTGAAGCATTAACTACAACAAAATTGACATATTAAGTAAGCGATTATTCAAGCGTAAGGCAATAAGGAAATGGTTTTAATCAGATAATCACTATTCGAGACACATTTTAGTTCAATCAGATTACGAATCATTCCTTATTAGACTCATTTTATAGGTAATTACACGCGGGGGACCTGCTTAAATGAGTTCTCGCTTTTCCTGTTACAGCCGAGATCATTCGCCACGCCGGCCTCTATTTCAAGTGGCACAACTTCGTACTCATCTACGACAGGGCGGCGCCATACGAGGCGGTCGCCGTGGCGCTGCGGGAGGCCGCCGTCGAGATGAACTACACCATCAAAAGCGTCCATTACGTCCAATCCGATACGAAGGACGCCGATATTGAGGAAACTTTGAAGCAGATTAAAAAGTTTGCGCGAGGTAAGACGCTGTGAAGGGCGTGTAATGGGCTGTAAATATGCTGGATATTACTAAATTGTAGTCAGTAATTTCAAAGTGCATTACATAAAATGTATATCCACAATCCATTTTTCAGAAAACATTATCAGTATAGGCATAAGCACTAATTAGTGCAATGTAAACGTATACACATATGAAAATGATCGAAAATGCAAAATTATCAAACCTGTGTCGTTCAATGCCGGTATGTAAACATGTATATTAGTAATAACGACATATTAATGCCCGATCGAATATATTAAATTACCGTAAACAAGAACTAGGCGGATTAAGAAGGGCGGAAGCGGCGTACGTCTCCTCTAAAACCGTTCAACATAAGCCTTCTTAAAGCTAACAATAACTTAAACACGTGCAGTTCGTTGCCAATAACGTGTTCTTCAGTAACGTATTATTAAATCCGGTGTTTGGTATTTTCGTTAAATCATTCTTTTTGACGATATTTCACCATTCCGATATATATCCTAACATGTAACAGAGACCAACAGCAGTTTGTTGGCATTTACTGAATATCTCCGCCCCCTTAAACTCGAAATTCTGTATCCGCGAAACAGCATGTTCTATTCCACTTGCATCCAGACGTTCTCTATTGTTTTGTTGTTGTTTTTTTAGTGATCATCTTCGTGGTGCCCTGGCACATGTTACGTCACTATCTGCTCATAGCGCATTCGCTCGATATGGCCAATGGAGAGTTCGCGTTCCTCTGCATACACGGTGACGTAAGTAGTTTTGACATCATAGTTTAAGCTTGTTATTTTGTTTGCTGAAAAAATATCATCGTCGTATTCCCGTGTCCATGTTTGCATTCCCACTTGCATATGTTCATAAACGTGCTTCTGCTGGCATATTCACGTGCCTCTTTGCATTCTCTTATTTCTGTGCGTAGGACTAAGGTCTACCGGTATTCCAAAAGTCCTGTTTGCACAAATCATATTTTTATTGCATTTCCATGTTTCTCATTGCATTCCCATAGTCATATTTGCATTTTTGTTTGTCTGTTTGCGCTTCCAGATCCCTGTTTGCAATTTCATGTTCATATTTGCATTCCTATATTCACAATTGCAGTCCCATGTTCTGTTTTGCATTCACAAACTCCCGTGTGCATTTCATTGTCATTCACATTCTTTTTGCAATCCCCGTCCTGTTTGCGTTACATAATTCATGACTGTATACACATATCCCTGTTTGCATTCCCATATTTCTTTTTGCATTCCAAGCCCTGGTAGCATCCCATAATTAGTTATTACATTTTCACATCCCTGTTTGAATTCCCATGTTCCTGATCGGCAGTGAATGCACGTCCTTTTTGCATCCCATAATACATGATTGCATTTTCACATCCCTCTTTGAATTCCCATGCGCCTGATTGCATTCCCATGGCCTAGTCTGCATTCCCTCGCCCATATGTGCATTATCACGTTTCTGTTTGCATCATGATGTTCCCATTTACACTCCCCGTGTTCCTGTTTGCAGTCACATCTCACTGTTTACATCCCCACATTCCTGTTTACATCCCCATGTTCCAGTTTACATCCCCATTTTTTAGTTTACATCCCTATGTTCCAGTTTACATCTCCATGTGCCAGTTTACATTCCCACGTTCTGGTGTACATTCCCATGCTCCTGTTTACAGCTGTTCACGTGGGAGGTGATGGACCAGAAGATTCTGTCGGACTGGGGGTGGAGAAGAAACGACACAAACGACGAAAAAGCGCGGGAAATATTCGAATCTGTCATTCACGTGAGTGTGTCCATTATTGGTCCGGTTGATTTCTTTGTAGTTTCTAACATATTTTCAATCTATTTTTTTTTCAAAACTACACTTTAAAACTCAGTTTAATTTAAAAAAAAAGGGGCGAACCACTGTTCACCACGACTACAAACCTTCCTCAACTATTGGTTATTTTCAATCTCAAATATTCACCAAAATATTTCAAAAATTCAACCCTGTGTATGGCCTTTAATAACGGATTTTTAAATTTTGAACACGAGTCTCTTTTGAGGTGAGTTTCATACGATTTTTATTTGCAGATAATCATGGACCCGCCCATTAAGGAGATCTACGAGCAATTCCGGATCTACGCACAGAACGCCTCCGTGCACAAGGCCCCGAACTGGGACATACCGTTCAACGGCACAACCGTAAGTTGCCGTCGTGTGACGTCAAGTAACATCATTGAAAGGGGATATATAAGGGTATTTCACGGATTTGTATAGGCATTGATCTAGGATATGAAAATGTACAATGAATGTGTCGCTTAAAAGGAGCAGGGTGTAAAGTCAGAACGCTTCTGACATTAGCTTATGACAGGACAATTCCAGATCAATGCTACGGTTGATTTCCTGTAAACATAATGGTTTTCAAATATTGCAGCTGGATGCGTACGCACCCTACCTGTATGACGCAATGATCACGTGGGCAGACTGTGTCAACTATACTCTCGAGCACGGCGGGAACCCGCGAGATGGCGCCCTCATATACAAACTGGTACCAGAAGCTGCTAAAACTGTGGGTATGTCAGTGATTGATTAATGTTCATAATTAAACATTCCACCTAATGAAACAATATTTATACGGATGGTTGACCCATGGGCTTTAACAGAATTGTCCGGAGCTATAACTGCAAATTCTTCTTCTAAAAAGATTCATATTATGTTAATTATATAATTAAAACCTTACATTACATTATGAAATCTAGGCAACTGTAAGATAATGAATAGTTATTATAACCATGGAATAAATGATCGATTTCGTATAATAATGCGTTAAAAAAACTATGACAAGTTACTTTTACCGAGTATGCAATGCTTATTACCAAATAATTGTTTATAGCGTAGCTTATATTCCAACTTCAAGGAATCACGGGAAACATCGTTTTCAACGAGCCCGAACGAGACCGGATGTTGAACTACCGTGTGCTGGACATGCGCGAAGATGGCACCTTCTACAACCTGTTTCAGTTCGTGTTCAAAGGGGAGAAGAAGATGCAAGTCATTCCTGTAGGTTCAGACGTTTCAAATTTTACGATGTAATTGAAATGCTTCTTAATGTAGTATTTCGCGTTTAAAAGGGCCATGTGTTTTAAATAAAACGTAATCAATGTCAGTTACGCGTCGAACTAAAACAAACTATTTCAGTACAGTGCACTTGTATATCGCTGGTTCTCAATTCATTTTGAAACACGTTACTGCAACGTCTTTTATCATGCAGACATAAAGTATTCCCCCTGTAAAACGTAGAAAATTATATATATTAATTTGAGATTTATTCTAACATGATACTCGCTAAGTTTTCCATAGACAAGGAACAAAATTATCGTTGTTAAACTACCCAATAAACAACGCAAAAGTAGTTCGGATTCTTAGCGGAGCAGAGTAAAATGTAGTTCTCATTACAATTGCAAAAATATCTGACAAATCATGTAAGAATCGACATAGTTTTCGCATTATCTTTGTTTATCGGCCAATAAACAGCTCTTTGTCGTTCTGATGTGTGGCTATTAAATCATTCGGGCTAACGCCCTCGTGGTTTAATTCCTACGCATCAGAACTGGAAATCGTTGGTTATTGGCCGATAAACAACGAATAATGGAAAATTAATTCTTAAAAAACTAATAATATAAAGTACTAAAAGACAATTGTAAAGAAGCAGCGACGTTCATAGCTAGATTAGAAATGACATTCATTAACTCTTCTGACATTCAGCGTCGCGTCAGTCATTCCGCTCTATTTCCATATTGTGAACTAGGGCCATATCCACACAGCTCCTTAGTGAAAACGTAAGGAAATTTAATAAATTCATAAAATTACCTCAAGTCTGTGACTGGTTCATTTAAACTTTATTTTGTCTTAAATGGTTTTAATATAGTAAACAATTAAAAGACGCTTCTAATTTTACAGTATTTCAAATATAGAATATTGATTTTCACAAGGAACATCTTATTTAAATTTTTAACTTAAATATGACTTAAGTTAAGATTTTCCTAAGGAGCTTTGTGGATATGGCCCCTAGTCTTAAGAAGGTTTCATTGGCCCTCAAAATGACTTGTCAAGTTTATGACAATCGATATTACTGTTAGAAGTACAGTCTTTCATGAAAAGCATGGAGCTTGTGAAAATTACAACTGCGTTTTTATGAATAGACTGACATAGAGGGACTGTACGATTTTGTACGAACATTATAAAGTAGATCCATCCATTTCTTCTAACGATGTAAGTATATTATTACAATAATATTATAATAAATGTGGAGCATAACTTATGTTCAGAAACTTTTATGTACATGTATATACGGCTTCTCGACGAGTCAGATCGATTGTTGGCGCATGCGCAGTTCTTATTTTCTAATGTAACACCGATATAGCCGTTGCTGTAGGATAAACGGTCTGTATCGACAGATTTAAAAAAAAAGTTTTTTCGATAAATACAATAGTTTTTGTCGATTTTGACATTTTTATTATACATTTTAAATATGTTTTTTTGTTAGTGGGTAACGAAAAAGACCCGAAACAAATCAATACAACTCCGACAGCCCCTCTTTAACCGAGGCCTCATTATCAGTCACATTATCAATCCCATTATCAATCATATTATCAATCGCTTTGACGCCAATGCGTTCGGTGTCCACCTTGCAATCTTGAAGTGGTTATCAGTGCGCTCAATGACAATGTCAGAGTCTATTGACAACGGCTGGTGGTCATACTCGAGTGTGATATTGCTTGCTTAAGTATGGAAGTGCCTTAGGGTTAGGAATGAATGTTGTTTACTTCGTATACGAGCTACTAAGGCGTGGTAACAAGTTCTTCAGTCGAGATAAACATATATTTCTTTAACATGATACGAAGAATAAGGACGTTTTCAGTCCACAATAAAAGACGTTTCTAGAACAAGGCACCAAAAAGTTATCGTACCAAGAAATTTCGCCCTAGCCGAGCTTATGGGCGGTATCCACAAAACATCTTAAGCTAAATTTTATGCTTACCCTTAAAACTGAAAAAAAATTCAACTGTATACTTCCATACCGAAACAGTTAAGCACTAAGTTACACTTGAAAATAACATTAGTATGAAAGTGTTATTTTAGGAATATCAGCAACATACCCGTCTGTTCATTTAGTAAAAATACAATTACATTCAAATTTTGCACTTAAGTGAAAATATTTGAGAAAATACTTCAGATGCTTTGTGAATAAGGCCCGTGAATATTACCTGTTTAATGCTTTCTCAGGAGGACACTGCGAGCTTCGAGAAGCGAGGTCGATGGCCGACCAGGGACGGCAATCCGCCGCAAGATATACCTGTCTGTGGGTTCGATGGCGAAAAATGCGTAGAAGAAAGTGAGTACACGGATATCACACACGTTATTTGAAATAATTCATTGTCAACAGCATGTGTTGAATTATGACTGTTTGTTTTCTCGGAATACATTATTACGTAAGTAATTTTCAATTTAGGCACCCTTTTACGAAAAGTGGGACATTATTTAAAAGCATCACTTAGGGCTGATATTAAATTTAATTTTACAGATTTGTTATGTATTGTAAAGCTAAATTATTGGAACAAACCATTCGTAGACGTTTTGCACCTTCATGTATAATTTGCACGTTTAATAGTTATTCTCGAACTAGAAATATAACAACCGTTTTGTACTTTGTATTCCACACTTTATGCGAGATGTCTTGATCTTTTTGGAGGCAACTATAACGGTACAATCATCGGGGCGTCGGTGTCGGCGTCGGTCGTCCTCATCCTCGCCTTCCTCGTGCACCTGATGCTCAGGTGAGTGTGCTTGTCAGCCGGTCACGTGATTGCTTATGTATTCATTTGTACAAGCAGGGTCCTTATTTATAAAACGTCTTGTGTAGTTGTTGAATATAAGGCAAAAATAGGTTTTGTATTTGAAATATGATGCGTCGGAACATATGTATAATAAATACTTAATATTAATACACTTGGAATTATATTGCAACTTCTGTGTCAAAACCTTAAACTTAATACGTACTTCTTTGTCAGAAACTACAAGCTTAAAGTTTCGGAATTTAAAGCTTTTTCTTAATTTTCGACGGAGATTCTCGTAACACACGTTTACAGAAACGACAATCATAGTAAATGTATCCGAGTTGGTCACCAAAAAAATGGCCGAAAAAATATATTGTTGGTTTCCGCTTACATCTCCAAAAAATCTGTGAGGCGAGGTAAAATATAACTTCTTTTTTTCTGTAACTTTTTTTCTTTGCCACATATTCACCACACAGTTCAAGTATATTGGACTGCATGTAAACTGTTGAAACGCCTCCCAATAAAGAAACTGTACCTTGACTATAAATAAAGTCATCGAAAAAAAGATTACTGGCAAGAAACTTATAACATCAGTAAAAGCTGTTCTTTTTTCCCTAAAATCAGAAAAAGTTAATGATTGATAGGTAAAACACTTTTAGGGGTCGGCGGAAAAAAATGAGGGGGTGGGGGTCGGGTAAGCGGAAACCAACAACTTTTGTACGCCTTATGTGCTATTGTGCTATGTGTTTGTGCATTGTATACATTTGCCTCAAAATTAGCATAAGTGCACGAGTCACTGACTCTTGTTTTCTAATTCAGCTACCATTATGTATGGCACATACGGTATGCTCTTATCTGCGTTCTGTTTAATAAATACGTTTAACTAACCTCTCTATTTCCATGATTGTTCCAGACGATATCGCCGGCAGATGACGCTTCAGAGCATGTTGTGGCAGGTTCGATCGGACGAGATTGATTTTGTGACCGCCATGATCACGGGCTCCATCCGGGTACTCATTTAATCGATAAAAATATGTGTACTCGCTATGCAACTTACTTTATTGAATGTGAATTCTAGTTTTTTATGAAATAATTTTGTATTTATCGTAGTTTATCGGCCAATAAACAACGATTTGGAGTTCTGATGCGAAGGAATTAAACGAGAGCGTTAGCCCGAGTGGATTAATAGCCATGCATCTTAACGACAAAGAGTTGTTTATTGGTCGATAAACAACGATAATGCGAAATTTATTTCGATTCAAACATGATTTGACGAATATTTTAGCAATCATGATGCGAACTACATTGTACTATGCTCCGCCCAGAATGTGGACTACTTTTTCCGTTGTTTACTGGATAGTTTAACAACAATAATTTTGTTCTTTGTCTGTAACAAAAATAGCGAGTATCATGTTAGAATTGTGTTTCAATGATGACTTTTGGCGTTTGATCATATTAAATCTGTACATGGACCATTGTACTTGCTAACGAGGTTTCAAAATATGTTTGCGATTTTGTTACTAATTTCGTTATTCGTATTCTTATAGAACAGCTTTAGAAATCTGTCAAAGCGTAAACCATCGTCGAAAACAATCAAGCGTCGACGTAATAACGTCGCTGAGATAGCTAACGTCAAAGCCGTAACGGAGAACGGAAAGAATGGATCACCGGAAGTCCAAATTAAGTCCCTAGATACCGACTCCATGTTCGGTTCCGTCGCTTTCGTAAGAGGTTGGTTGGGAACCATTGTACACAGTGTACATGACATTTGCGTCAAATGAATTTAAAAGTAGCGAATTAAAATCACAATACCCTTCAACATAATAATACAACTATTATATGTTGCATCAATAGCCTCCCCGGGGCGATTTAATGCATTTTAAAGCATCTCCGAAAGTGGGGATTTAGAAAAAAAAAGCTTGATTCTAGGGTGAAGAATTAGATAAAAAAAATATTAGTCGAATTCCCCTGGGTCAGCCCGCTGCCACTCCCCCCCCCCCGCCCCCTCCTTAGGGAAAATATTTATAGGTGCAAGAGTTACACGTATTAATATATTTATATGAAGTCAACCTTATCAATAGATATACATTTGACAATCGCATTAATAGTACAAGTATACAAAATATAAGCAAAGGTTTGAAAGGCTACTTTTTCATTTTATTTAAATTCTTAATATACGACTTAATTAATTATTTAATACAAATTAATTTTCCTAAATTTAGGTTTTATCTTTGTATAAGTTTGCCTTTATAGCAATACTTTTAACTACATTTGCTTATTATTATACTTGCACTATTTTCAGGCAATATGACATCCGTGAAGAAGATACAGAACTCCAACTTCAGCCTCACCAAGTGTGTTCTACAACAGTTAAATCAAGTACGACCACTCGCGTATTCTCCATCACAGAGTTGTCGGTCTTTAAAGGGACTAGGTCAACGAAAAATGTGTTTCCTATTGCACTAGAAATGCTATTAGATAATAGATATGCGCTATCCTATGACATGTATATTAAATCAAGAATAAATAATATAATACATAGTGAGATATCAGATAAAAACACATCAGCAAAAATGATGGAAACAGTTAAAACCCCAAGCTGGTATCGAACTCACGACTAAGGAGCCGTACTAACAAATGACAGACAGCGCTTTAACCAATTGTGCTATTCTGCTTTGTAAAGAAACATGTGTTAACTATAGTTCTACAAAAAAAGCTCACAATTCCGACGTCAAAATGTAAACATGAAAAGTGCCAAACAAACACGACCCATATTTGAATAGATTTTTATTTTTGAGTGCGAAAACTCTTTTCCCAGTATATATACCTTATTTTAACCGTTATTATATGCCCGTATTAATATCTTAATTTATTTGTTTTGAGAAATTACCCCCCCCCCCTCTTGAGGCCCTTTTCGTTGACCTTGTCCTTTAAAAATCGTAATTTCTTCCCTAGAAAGCCAAAAAGGGCTATCAGCCTTCTTCGCACATACGCTGATGACGCCTTCTTGCTCTCAAGGGACGAGTTGTATCATTGTAAATCTAAAACAAACAGAAACTTTTATTATAATTTATTAGTATATAATATAACATAATATGAACAATAACTTATAGCTGTTTGCAATTTAATAATGACTCATGAATTTTGGCAATACTTAGCTGATTTTGTATTTGTTGTACGTTTCTCAATTCTACGTAATGCATCAAATGCATGAAAGAAATGTTAATTCAATACTCGAAATCAAGTGGTTGAAATAGATTATATTTTATTGTCCAGCTTATGGAAATGAAACACCAGAACCTGTGTGCGTTCGTTGGCGCATGCATCGAACCCAACCGGGCCTCATTGCTATGGGAATATTGCGCCAAGGGCAGCCTGCATGACGTCATTTGGAACCAGAACATCAAGCTGGATCAGATGTTCATGTTCGCTCTGAGTCACGACGTTGCCAAGGTGAGTTCATGTTCGCACGGAGTCAAGTTCATGTACGAAATGATTCAGGTCCATGTTCGCACTGAGTGAAGTTCATTTACACAATGAGTCAGGCTCATGTTCGCACTGATTCAAGTTCGTGAACTCACTAAGTCAAGTTAATGTTCGCACTGAGTCAAGTTCAGGTCCGCAATGAGTCACGTTCATGTTCCCACTGAGTTACGTTCATGTACGCACTGAGTCAAGTTCATGTTCGTACAAAGTCAGTTCATCTTCGCCCTGAGTCAGGTTTTTTTTCACACTGAGTCAACTTCATGTTCACACTGAGTCAGGTTTATGTTCACACAGCACTGTGTCAAGTTCATGTTCGCACTGAGTCAAGTTAATGTTCGCACTGAGTCAAGCTCATGTACGCACTGAGTCAGGTTCATGTACGCATTGAGTTAAGTTAATGTTCGCACTGAGTCAACTTCAAGTTCCCACTGAGTCAAGTTCATGTACGCATTGAGTCAAGTTCATGTTTGCACTGAGTCAAGTTCATGTACGCACTGAGTCAGGTTCATGTTCGCACTGAGTCAAGTTCATGTTCGCACAGAGTGAAGCTCATGTACGCACTGAGTCAGGTTCATGTACGCATTGAGTCAAGTTCATGTTCGCACTGAGTCAAGTTCATGTACGCATAGAGTCAGGTTCATGTACGCATTGAGTCAAGTTCATGTTCGCACTTAGTCAAGTTCATGTACGCACTAAGTCAGGTTCATGTACTCACTGAGTCAAGTTCATGTTCGCACTGAGTCAACTTCATGTTCGCACTGACTCAACTTTATGTTCGCACTGAGTCAAGTGCATGTTTGCACAGAGTTGATGTACGCACTAAGTCAAGTTCATGAACGCACTGAGTCAAGTTCATGTTCGCACTGAGTCAAATACATGTTCGCACTGAGTCAAGTTCATGTTCGCACTGAGTCAACTTCATGTTCGCACTGAATTAACTTAATGTTTGCACTGAGTCAACTTCAAGTTCCCACTAAGTCAAGTTCATGTACGCACTGAGTCAAGTTCATGTTCGCACTGAGTCAAGCTCATGTATGCACTGAGTCAGGTTCATGTACGCATTGAGTCAAGTGCATGTTCGCACTGAGTCAAGTGCATGTACGCACTAAGTCAGGTTCATGTACGCACTGAGTCAAGTTCATGTTCGCACTGAGTCAACTTCATGTTCGCACTGACTCAACTTTATGTTCGCACTGAGTCAAGTGCATGTTCGCACTGAGTTCATGTTCGCACTGAGTCAAGTTCATGTTTGCACTGAGTCAAGTTCATGTTTGCACTGAGTCAAATACATGTTTGCACTGAGTCAAGTTCATGTTCGCACTGACTCAACTTCATGTTCGCAATGTGTTAACTTAATGTTTGCACTGAGTCAACTTCAAGTTCCCACTGAGTCAAGTTCATGTACACACTGAGTCAAGTTCATGTTCGCACTGAGTCAGGTTCATGTTCGCACTGCACTGAGTCAAGTTCATGTTCGCACTGAGTCAAGTTCGCGTACGCTATGAGTCAGGTTCATGTACGCATTGAGTCAAGTTCGTGTTCGCACTGAGTCAAGTTCATGTACGCACTGAGTCAGGTTCATGTACGCACTAAGTCAAGTTCATGTTACAGAATTTATAAACAAAAATAATTATAACAAAAATCAAATTAAAAATTAAGTGAGCCTAGAATCACAAGTGGGTCAAATCAAGATCATTTACATAATGTACAACGATGAATGCTTTGAGCTAACTGAGCATATAAATGATGTACTGTAAAATAATAAATAATTTATTTCGCGGTAACTAATTTTCGCGTATTTTCGCGGTCCAAACATAGCGCGAATTTCAGACTCCGTGTAAATTTTCTTTTTGCATGATTATTAAAAATAAAGATATATATGATCTGACACGAGTTGGCATTTCATACCATATTTTATTAAACGAGTTCAGGAATTTTGTTACTTAGCGAGCCTGTGGCGAAAGGAATAAAACCCTTCTAATTTTACCAAAATAATTTGGTAAATCCTCAACGTTTTGTCCTGAGATGACGTCATTTTATTTCGACGAGGTCATTTCACCACAATAACGTCATGCGATTGGTCAATCAAAGAATATGTAGCCAATGAAAACGCTCAAAATGTTATCTTACACATGTGTAAGATAAAAAATATCGGTAATGGCTGTATGTGATAAAAAAATGAAAATGCGGGAATTTATGACCGCTCGAATAAGTCGTTTTGCAAGAATGTGCGAAATTTTATACACCGTGAAATAAAATGGTATTTACGGATTATAACAGCCCTAATGAAAACCTTCATCAAATTAAGAAACAGTGTTTACATCGTTCATTTGAATGCCTTTCGATCTGTCATCGCACGAAGTTCATATTAAATCGGCATTTCTGATTGAGGAAGTAAACGTTTGTAATTTATAAAAACGCATGATCGTGAGATAAGCTTTTAGTGTAAAAAACAGTCATATAGACTTCAAAGGGGAAATTCCAAAATTTTCACCTGGACAAGTTTTGAAAGTGGAGTATTGCACATTAAGTGATAAATGTGCCTAACTAAATCCATCGTCGGAACCCACGTTCGCTCAAATACTATATGCTTCTTGATCAGACCGTGAGAGATTAGACTAGCAAAACTTCGTACTTATGAATAATTAATGAGACATTTCATCGGTTCCGCGTCCAAGTCTGCAATGAAAAAATTCAACGACGCGTTATTAAAACAGTTCGCTTTTGTCATATATACTGTTATCCAGCACCTGGTTTAAGCAGTCAGAAGAAAATGTGCAATGTATTATGAACCGATAAGATAGAAGTTGAATAATTGGCCAGCAGGTGGCTCATCAATATTTTTGAAAACGAACGTTTGACAGCCAATTCTCCCACGGTGTATAATGTAGTGGTAACGGGATATATACAGTGGGTTCCGACGGTGAATTAAATCCCACGTTCAAATACACGTTTACAGTTAATCCCCGTTTTATCACCCGTGTTAGCTGTACCAGTCCATGTGCTGTACATATTTATCACCCGTGTTGGCTGTACCAGTCCATGTGCTGTACATATTTATCACCCGTGTTGGCTGTACCAGTCCATGTGCTGTACATATTTATCACCCGTGTTGGCTGTACCAGTCCATGTGTTGGCTGTACCAGTCCATGTGCTGTACATAGATTGTCCTAAGTTAACTTAATATATATGTGGCGCGTCGTGAGAAAACCGGTCTTAATGCATGTGCGTAAAGTGTCCTGGATTAGTCCGCACAGGCTAATCCAGGACGGTACTTTCCGTTTGTATGGTATTTTCTGTTTCAATGGAGTCTCTTCTAAACATAAATCCACTGTAGGCGGAAAGTGCCGTCCTGGATTAGCCTGTGCGGACTGTCCAGGCTAATCCGTTACGACACTTTACGCACATGCATTAAGACCGGTCATTTTTTTATTCTGCCTGCTTTTGATTTACTGTCGTATCCATATTTATTCCGTCGTTAAATTTGTTTTTCTTCCTTTCAACTTCTTTATTTTGTTACATAGTATTGTGGCAGTTAATTCATTATACGTTGGTGTTAAAAATAACTGACTAATGACAGTTGTGTTTTAACCCCCCAGGGTTTAGAATATATCCACAAGAGTGCCATTCATTTCCACGGTAACCTGAGAAGCACCAACTGTGTTGTGGACAGCAGGTGGACCTGCAAGCTGACGGACTTCGGAGTTCCCGCCATCAGGGAGATGGAGAAGGTGGCACTACAGCAGAAAAACGAAGAAATACCGTGGGAAAGTATGTGGCCAGAATGTATTTTTGAGTCTTGTTTAAGAGCATTAAAACTGCAAAGCAATTTAGTTGACTGGTGCTTTTTGTATGATTGATAAGTGGAATCAGATGCTGAACGTAGTCCAAATAATTAGACACCGTCGGTTGATCCTCGGCTAATTTGCGTAACGGCAGAATCCACACGTTTTAGAAATATATAAAACATTACAAATCATTCAAATGGATGTAATATGTTGAAAAACAATACAGAACTCTTCTTTAAAAGTTTAACTGCGAATGTGTAGAGCTGATTGTTGAAGCTCGGTTGTTTGTAATTTTAGAAGTATTGTGGACGGCCCCGGAATGTCTCCGAGAAGAGAGGAAGGACCGACCGGTAGACCGCCAGAAGGTAGACATATACGCCCTGGCCATCATACTAAAGGAAGTGTTCACGAGGTCCGGCCCGTACACCGAGTACCCTTTCCTTGTGGCGCACGGTGAGTACGCTATTTATGCCGAGTGCATTTGGTCCCTCTTCGACATATATTTTATTACTTTTACTTGAGTTCGCACGATTGTGTTAAAATAGCCGGCTCTTATTTCAAAACTTATTTCGTTAATCCTATTTATTTGAACAATGTCTGGTAATGGCTCGAGCTTACGATTTCCACATCGAAACGCAGACACCTTATCCACGACACCGCTGTTGTCTGTACTTATTGTTACTTCCCAAATCTTGACCCCATGAAACCCCTTGCCGAGCAGAAGGCTCAAGAATACGGTGAGTACGGGCCCGGAACTCTTTAGTTTACCAAGTGCAAACAAAAATCGCTTGCAGAAGATCCGTGTCTCTTACATTTTTTTTTAAATAGAAAAGTATTATAAAGTACATCAACGTGTCATAAAATTGTACGTAAACAGACTAAAAAGCGTTTGGAAGACGCCTAAATAAAAATGGACGTAGACTGTCCAAGTATAAATAAAAAACAACGCCAACGTTGTGTATCACACTTTTAAGGACTATGCCTCATACAGGATTAACAAAGGAACATATTTTTATCCTACCACTGAATGTTTTCCCATTGTCTCTTTAGATGCCTGTTACTCATTACGAAACCCCAACGTTTCACTAAATGATATATTTATTGTTGAGCGGTTCAAGTTGTGGTCGAAAGCATTTAGCAAACGTGTGTTGACATATATATATATATTTATTTATAGTCGGTTTAAATTGTGTTGATAATGAGGGGATCAACCATTTATTGTAGATAGGGTGAATCGTGGTTTTCAGTTTACAAACACGCTGTAATCCCCTGCAATTTAAATCGCTTATTTTACCAGTATCGATGAGTCCATGTTTATAACGGTTCTCACTTGCATTTTTAAGGACTGTAGTATCGTTCGATTATTCATTTGTGTGCTGCGTAATGAGGTAATAAACATATTTGGTCAGTTTATAAATAGACTGACCAATCAGAGCTAAAGCACACAAATCTCATGCAGATTTTTACATCTGAAATCATTCGAGCTGTCAGCGAGCTAAAACGAACATCGCTTTATTGTATAAGCGGAAAATTGCATTAAACGTGCCAGGACAAGTTCATTAGAAATTCGTGGACAGAAGTGACGGCCTGAAAATATATATGCGGTAAGTTGTTATACGTATATACATTCTGAATATGATTTAATTTACATATAATGTTAGGGTTGTTTTTTTTTTCATGCAAATTTTGAAAGTTTTGCATAAAGGAAACAGGAAAGGCCAGAATACATCGTGCAGTGGTATTGATTTTTATACGGACAACGATTGTGCATTGCTTTGTGACATTATTTCATTAATAAAATTACTTTGGATTATGAGAGTGGTCTATTAATATCTTGTTTTGAGACATATAGATGTATTTAAGTATACAATTAAGAAAACTATGAAAATGTTTTAGAAATGTTTACTCAATACAACATATAATTAAATATTATAGATAGGACATATTAATTCATTTGTTTTACATTTTCATTTCATATGACTCAACACGGGGCCAGCAAAGAACTACCCACGAAAAGATTTGTTGGGCGAAAACATGATCTGCATTTGGCAACATTGGCTGCAAATTGATTTCTTGTATGGAACTGGCCTAATTTTGACGCCGATTCTGCTAAGAGCTTATTGGATCCCGACAGATACTTATGATATGTATTGCTGTCGTTTATGAACATAATTTTAAGAACCATTGTGGTAGGTGGTTATGCTTAATGTTGCGTAAATGTTAAGTGTTTAAACAATAATACCGCCGCCAATCCTCGTATGTTGCAATCAACTGGTAAGAAATGAAGATATCAGTATGTGGCATTCAATTTGGGCAGATGAAACATTAACTATCTTTCATAATTATGGAAAAAAAAAAATATTTAATTTTACAAATTTTATATGTGAGTAGGTGTGGTATTATTGGCGCTTACATATATCAACGTCTTTAGTGTAAAATATCCGAATGCGTCGGGTTTGTAGCGTCAGTACACAGGCTAGGTGTCGTTTTAACTGTACTTACTATTGAATACAACACGTGGTGCACGTGTTTTTCTAATGGATAGTTTAGCATGATTTAACACCAATCGAAAATGTAGACTCTGTGTTGAAAGGCGGTTTACATGGTTCACGGTGTTTTTGCAGATATCAACGCTGTGGAATCATTGATGGTATTATTGGTGTGGCTATGTGTAACATTGTTTTGTTGCTTACTTGGTACGCGAGAGTTGGTTTATATCTAATTTGGAGATTTTGAGCAAGTTAAATGTATATTTTGCGTCCTAATATTTGTCACTGGGCATATTGCTGTGTTATATCAATTTGTATGTGTATTCCGTTCAACGCTTTTGAGAGCCAATTTGTAAGTAACAGTAGAAAATTGGACAAGACAGCATAAAGACATACTAATGAAGAGAATAACGGAATTCAGTACTTAATTAATTTTATTATTATTTAAAAAGAATACAACATTGAGAGGCATTTGTTTCTGTTTAGATATCGATACAAAGATTCTTTACACGTATCATATCACCCTCAACAGTAATGTGACGTATCTTATCATCCTCAATAGTAATGTGACGAACATTATGATTTTTTACGGACGTTGGAATCGTTGGTGATGATTGGCATCTGAATTGCATGTTACATATAAACTAAAAAACTAAAGATTAAAAAAAGACTAGTACGACTTCTGTTTAGAAGGGTATAAACAACCGGACATGTCTTGTATAAAAGATTCAATAAAGTTGAGCGTGCTTTGTCTTAGTGCGTATACTTAGGATCTGCGTCTTAATACGTTATATAAATTATATGAGTGTGTACATCAGATACAATAAGGTGGCAATAAATAATGTTTCATGCGAATGTTTAAAAAGTGTTTAGAAATTGTTAGTTAAATAGCCTATGTTAATGTTTGGAATAAGTTCTTGGGCGAATCTTATGAGAAACAGGCAACTATGATTTACTTAAGGATTTGTATATTTGTAACCTTAAAGAAAGCTATTAACAAGAGATGTTTGTAGAACATGTATGCCCCCCGACTTGCAGCCAAGTTGTGAATAGGTGCAATTTTTTAAAATATGCAATCCCAATCGAGGTCTCGATATATAGTATCTGTGTATGAAGTTTCATTAAAATATCTCGATGCGTTCTCAAGTTATTGAGCGGAAACCGTTTTTCAATTTTTAGTAATGGTGACCTTGACCTTGACACCACCCAACCCGAATGAAATCTCAAGAGAGGTATCAATATAAGGTATCTGTGTTTGAAGTTTCATTAAAATATCTCGATGCGTTCTCAAGTTATTGAGCGGAGACCGTTTTTCTAGTTTTAGCAATGGTGACCTTATCCCCACCCACCCCATATGCAATCCCAAGCGAGGTTTCGATATAAGGTATCTATGCATGAAGTTTCATTAAAATATCTCAATGCTTGTCAAGTTATTGAGCGAAAAGCGTTTTTTTATTTTTAGTAACGGTGATCCTGACCTTGATCCCACCCACCCCATATGCAATCCCAAGCGAGATCTCGATATATGGTATCAACGTATGAAGTTTCATTAAAATATCATTATGGATTCTAAAATTATTGAGCGGAAACCGTTTTTCCATTTTTAGTAACGGTGACCTTGACCATACCCACCCCATATGCAATCCCAATCCATATGCGTTCTCAAGTTATCGAGCGGAAACCGTTTTTCTATTTTATTAACGGTGACCTTGACCCCACCAAGTACATATGCAATTCCAAGCGAGGTCTCGATATAAGGTATCTATGTATAAAGATTCATTAAAATATCTTTATGCGTTCTCAAGTTATTGGGCGGAACCGTTTTTCTATTTTTAGCTAAGGTGACCTTAGACCTGTTGACCTCAAAATATATAGGCGTCTTCCTTTCATCCCAAGTAACCAGCATACCGACTTTCATGATCGTAGGTCAAAGCGTTCTCTAGATATCGTGCGGAAACGAAATGGCCTACGGACAGACCGACCCTCCGACCGACCGACCGACGGACAAGTGAAAAGCAAGATACCCCCACTTCTTCTAAGGGGGGCATGAATAATATGTCGTCACATGCACTAAATAGAAAATGGTAATGTTCCGAGTTCAGTTAGATGTTTTGTCGGGTGTGTTGGTGTGCTTCTGTTGTCGGTAGGTGAATGTCAGAAGATATCGAAATGAAATACAGGTTGTTCTGTAGCTATAGGGATATTAGCCGTTTACGGTTAAACAGTCCAAATATAACTTTTTTTTTATAAATTTTAATAATGACTTTGTTTCATGGTTTCAGGGAGGGGAGTATTTGCGGAACATGTTTCAATATTGAGTCTTTGGTACGGAGCATAATTAAGTAATGCACGCGCGTGCAGGGCCGGCCAAGTGGACAAGTTGAAACATGTATATATCAAGCGTTTTTTGCCGGGGCATCGAGGCGGGAACCAGATTTTTAAAATAATGTTATGAAGTGGTCTAGGGCTCCGACGTGGTTTTTTTGTATAATGTGTGTATATAATGTGGAGAAAAAACAAGGATTATTGGATCCCAGGGCGTCGGGGTGGGGACCACAGTTTTGTAATGAATGCAGGTTCAGGGCCTCGAGGTGAGGACAGTTAAGAAGTAAATTATGATGTATGATATGTATTGTATATGGATGTCCAGGGCCTCGAGATGGGAACCAGAGTTTCAAAATTATGTCATGAAGAGGTCCAGGACCCCGAGGTTGGTAATATGTTGTATAATGTGTGTATGGAGAAAAGAAACGAGATGTTGAATCCCAGGGCCTCGGGGTTGGGACCACAGTTTAGTAATGCATGGGGTTCAGAGCCTCGAGGTGGGGACAGTTAAGAAGTAAATTATGATCTATGATATGTATTGTGTATGGATGTCCAGGGCTTCGAGCTGGGAACCAGAGTTTCAAAATTATGTCGTGAAGTGGTCCGGGGCCCCGAGGTGGGTAATATGTTGTATAATGTGTGTAGGGAGAAAAAAACGAGATGTTGAATCCCAGTGCCTCGGGGTGGGGACGACAGTTTTAGTAATGCATGCAGGTTCAGGGCCTCGAGCGGGGGCTGGTAGACATGTAAATATTTGGTTTGAGTGGGCGAAAATACACAGGAGAGGTATATAAGTTGCGAACCAGACTTTCAAAATAACATCTATAAAGTTTTGCAGCTCAATAAAAAATGTCAGATCACATTAATTGAGGGCCTCTTTGCAACACTTACAACAGTGAGTTGATAAATATTGATAGACTTGGAGACAAGAAACTAAGTCTATAGTTGGATTATGTCTTCGGGTTAATGATCGTTTCAATGTTATGCAATGGAGTTGTTCACCGAAGTATATTATATGACCTAGCTTTATATAGATCTTAACAAAATTATGGCATTCGAACAGGATGTAATATGTGTATTGTTCTTTATATTATCAACGCATTGATAGGTCGTGCGTAATTAAAGATAATGAGGCACCCTGTAAGAGCGTTTACCTATTTCTGCTACTGTGAGACAGGCTGCGGTTCAATTTAGTTCTAAATAGAACAATATTATTTGGAATGATCACGTAGTACATAAAATGAATTTAATAGTTAATTGCGTATGTGTTTTGAACGTATTGCTTGCCGTATATTGCACAGTGATGTAATTTCTAAATAATTGAGAAGATTTTAAAAAGAAACGCACGCCGCAGGCAATCTTAATTTAACGAATTACACGCTGCTTTTACACATTCATTTTTAGACCGGAATTTATTTCAAATAACTGCTGTCATGCATATGGGATATGAAATTGCCGTTGTGTGTTTTCCGTTGAAGTACATATAGACCCGTTCTTTTTCTGTCGATATAGTAAAATGCTTGCCAAAGCCACACCTTTCAAAATACGTGTTTGTCTTCATTCATCTAAATGAATACGAAATAATTTATGTTTGTCTAAATGTAATGAAAAAAAACAACATAAATATTATTTAGTATCGTTCGATTATTCATTTGTGTGCTGTTTAATGAGGTATTAATTAGGTTTGGTAGTTTATAAATAGACTGACCAATCAGAGCTAAAGCACACAAATCTCGTGCAGATTTTTACATCTGAAATCATTCGAGCTGTCGGCAAGCTAAAACGAACATCGCTTTATTCCCACCCACGCACCCATGAATAGTTATGTGTTTAACAGTGTTTTCTATATTTCCAGATTATTTGTCATCCATTAGTTGTTGTCGTGGACGGTCACTGGTAGCGGACGCCTGTATAACGCCGATAGTGCGATATTTTGTAGTTAGAGTATTATTATTCAATCATGTATATTTCAGTTAGATTAAAGCTATCGATGTATATATCCCGTGACTACAATCTGTACATTTTCTGTTCATTCTTAATTTATCAAGTGCATACAGGATATCTTTGAAAATTACTTGTATCAGATGTTTCCCGGTTTTCGACGTAAAACCGATTGTTTTCGCTTTAGTATTAGCTGCATAATTGCTGATTTTTTATTTAAAGTTGTATTAAGGGATTCGGGAGGTGATAAAGGCACCTTTATACTGGTATAGAGCCATTTGTCCTCGTACGTCCTCCTGGCATCAATATAAAAAAGAAAATGAAAGAAATAGAATGACCGGTGAGCTTGCGTATCCCGCTCCAGTTTTACCCGAATCCGTTCATTATCACTGATTCATGTACGAAGTGCCCGTGAGGAAATATGCGCAATTCTCTTAATTGGTGGTCATGAACAAGAAGACAAATATTGCAGCAAAAATTCAAGCGAAGTTATAGTCACTGTATGCACTTATATGTGATTTTATTGGTATTGGAAAAAGCTGTGCTGTTTGTTTTGAATAATATTGCTGTGGATGAATCAGTATAGACCTTCCACAAATTGTTTGCATATGTATGTGTTCATGTATGTGCATGTGTTCTACGGACGTACAGTAACATGCTTGCCCAAGCCATACCTTTCAAAATACGTGTTGTCTTCATTCATCTAAATGAATGCGAGTTAGAAATTAAATAATTTATGTTTGTCTGAATGTAATGAAAGAAAACATAATGTATGTCATCTCTCTTGACGTTTAAGGGACTATGTCGTCGAAAAATTGGATTCCTATTACACTATAAATTGTATTATAAGATAGAAATGCGCTTTATAAATACATGTGCATGAAATAAATAAAACATAACATAATACACAATAAGATATTTGATGAAAACAAATTAGCAAAAAAAAAAGCTGAAAAATTAAAACCCCAAGCAGGGATCGAACTCACGACTTATGAGTCATACGGAGAAAATGACAGTAGACAGCGCTTTAACCAATTGCGCTATCATGCTTGGTAAGAAGTAGAGTGTAAACTATGGTTATGCTTGGTAAAGAAGTAGAGTGTAAACTATGGTCATGCTTGGTAAGAAGTAGAGTGTAAACTATGGTCATGCTTGGTAAGAAGTAGAGTGTAAACTATGGTTATGCTTGGTAAAGAAGTAGAGTGTAAACTATGGTTATAGAAAATACAATTATGACGTTAAAATGAAAACATGAAAATGCCCAAACAAACGAGACCCATATTATATATTGATTTTTATCTCAGAATGCGTGCACTCTTTTTCATTATATATAACCTGTTTTAACCATTATTATATGTCAGTATTAATATCAAAATTTCATAATTTTTAAAGAAATTGCCCCTTTGAGGCCCTTTTCGATGAAATAGTCGCTTTAAACAAACCGGCACGGTTATCATAGCACCTTTACAGGTCATACTCTTTACTGTGTGGCCGTTTTAATCCTGCATTAATTAAGTATAGTATCCAGTCAGTGTCCTTGATTTATGCACCTATCAATATTTCCCCCAGCGGACAGCGGCGGGCTGACGAAAGAGAATTTGAAGAGAAAAATAATTATTTGTGGTCTTAGTCATCACCCTGGAGCCAAGCATTTTTGTCTAAATCCCCACAGTGGGAGATGCTTGGGCCCAATATTAGCGGGATCTAAAATCCGCCTAAGTCTATTTCCCGGTACCCGGAATTATTCTGTTGGGAATCGCTTTCAGTCTAAAGTCCCGTATATGCCCGCCGCACCCCCCTGGTGGAAAGGATTGATAGGTGGATTACACCTTATCAACTGTTAATTTATATAATACAAAATAGCACTGTAAAATTGCGAAGCAGCTTGTGCGGATAGATTGTAATTTAAAATACCAAGAAGCCTGCATGTATGGACTTTAGCATGCAGCTTGCATGCATGGAGTGTAAATTGCGAAGCAGTTGGCATGCATGGAATGGAATGTAAAACGCGAACCGGTTTGCATTTATGGACTGTACAATACGAAGAAACTTCCGCGTATGAACTGTAACCGCGAACCAGTTTGCATGCATGTGCTGTAAAACGCGAAGCAACTTGCATGCACGGACTGTAAAACGCGAAGCAACTTGCATGTATGGACTATAAAACGCGAAGCAGCTCGCATACATGGACTGCAAATTGCGAAGCAGCTTGCATACATGGACTACAAAACGCAAATCAGTTTGCATTCATGAACTGTAAAATACGAAGAAACTTGCGCGTATGAACTGTAAACGCGAACCAGTTTGCATGTATGGACTTTTAAACGTGGAGCAGCTTGCATGTATGGACTGTAAAACGCCAAGCAGCTTGCATGCATGGACTGTAAATTGCAAAGCAGCTTTGCATACATGGATTGTAAAACGCGAAACAGCTCGCATGCATGGACTGTAAATTGCGAAGCAGCTTGCATTCATGGACTGAAAAACGCGAATCACTTTGCATTCACGAACTGTCAAACACGAAGAAACTTGCACGTATGGATTGCAAAGTACGTAGTAGTTTGCACGCGAGGACTGTAAAATGCGGAACAACTTACACGCAAGGACTGCAAAATGAAAAGCAACTTTCACGTATAGCCGGAAACAGCTGGCATGTATGGACTACGTAACCTTGCTGTTTACACATATGCCATTTTATGCAATGCATATGAATACGTATTTATTGCGCATACGTATGTGTATTTGTACTCTTCGATGACTTAAGTGTTGTGAAAAAACAACAGCAATAAACAAAGATATCCCGTAAACGTTTGTTACCACGCCGAGTAACGTCCGCTTATAACTTTAGTGCGGCGTTGTAAGCAATTACATAAATACGCTGTTTTAAGTTATTACTGCAACCGCAGAGTAATAAATTAAATATTGCGACATGCAAAAGTTTATGTCTTGATTTTTTGTCAGAATTTGCATTATCGCACTAACACATATTCTATTAACCTCGCCGCCGTTTGGGGGATTTTCGTAAATTGTACCAAAGGTGGACTGAAAGTAAGACGAGGAAGAGAATAATTTACTATAGTGGTATAATGAAGTCTTAATTCAAATACGTGTATTTGTCCATCGCTTTATACAATTATGTGTGTCTACCAATGCCTTTTCGATAAATGCCATCAAAATGTCTGTTTTAAATCACTGTTATAGTGGTTCGTATGTGGTCCAGAGATGATCGAAAATATATCAGCCGCTAATTGAAATGAAAGCGAAAACAAAAAATGCAATGGCAGTATTCAGATACACTATAACACTACCTTACACTACGGGGAACAGCAAAACGATGTTTTCATTATATAGAGATGTGTTGCGCACCATTGTTGAGTGTTTCCATAGGGAGCAAAAAATGCAATAAAAATTACGTTGACAATTTTCCAGGTGCATTGCACTCCATTGTTTGTATTTCCAGAAATAATCGAGAAGGTGCGCGCGCATGTGAGAGGGGAGAAGCCTTTCCGGCCGATCCTGTCGCTGCAGCTGCGGCAGCACACGGAGCTGACGGCGCTCATCGAGGACTGTTGGCACGAGGAGCCCCCGGGGCGCCCTTCCGCCACCAGGGTCCTCAAACAATTAATCAAGATCAACCCGCAGTAAGTGGAGTTTGTTTTTTTGTCTTCTAGTGTTAGACCGTCGCCTCGTATTTGACTGCCAGTGCTTGATTTCTGCTAGTGGTTTAGCATTGAGCTTAACCGCTTGACCATTCTGTACAACGTGTAGCAAATTACAATGTCTGTTTTGAGGATATTGTAAATTGAAAAAAAGAATTTAAAAAAAGCAAGTGTCTAAGCCTCATAAATATCTAACAAACTTATTGCAATAAAACTACAAGATATATATTATTGCAATAAAACTACAAGATATATATAATTGCAATAAAACTACAAGATATATATAATTGCAATAAAACTACAAGATATATATAATTGCAATAAAACTACAAGATATATATAATTGCAATAAAACTACAAGATATATATAATTGCAATAAAACTACAAGATATATATAATTGCAATAAAACTACATGATAGGTATATATATATATACATACATACAGTGATATGTTACAGTCGCAACACAACACTGCGAATCACGATACAGCGAAATGACGGTATACTACCAATAAGGCTGCCGGTACCGTCCGTTTTGTTTAAATAATGTTTACAAACAAAAAGATGCGACGCTACGAATGTGCGATACTACGAAAGATGTGTTAGTACGAACAAATTGTCCGGTCCCGTCATTATGTTTATAGTGAAATGTAAACGCGATACGACGAATCATACTGTCATTGACACGCGGCACACCGGCTCAAGAAAGATTTCACACCTCTACCCAGTCGGACACCCAGCCAGTTTGTTTGCACCATGGACAAAGATAGCTGTTAACAAGTTTAGTTACCATTTGAATACAATGCAGTGGGAGTTTTGCGTTTGACTAAATGACTTCCGTTTTTGCCTATAATATGTAATTGCGAATTTGATTAATAAGTACGGATATTATTTTTAATGTTTTTTTTATATATATTTATAATGGAATACATACACAATATTTTCAAACGCAAAAGTAAAAAATATACTGACATCATTAGAATCAATGGATGGTTTTGCATTATAATTTTCTTACAAAATACAAAAGTCCATGTTTAAATAAGACATATTCTCTATTTGGTCCTATGTTGTAGTGGGGCACATCGATGTCTACTAAAACTATGGTTTTCTGTCGTTTTCTTATTGAATGGCTTTTTAACAGTTTTAGAGTGATCAAACACAAATCCGTAAGTTGTGTAGGTGTTTTATCTATGTTTTCGAATAGTTTTTTTTTAATAAAAATAGTGTCAAAATATACATTTATTTAAAAAAGAAACAAACTCCACGTTACCTTCATCACTGTATGTTCTCTGTCCGTAGATTGTCTGTGAACTAAATCAACAACTACGAGCGTCGACATTTGCATCGTTTATTAGTGTCGTGTAACTTACTAGTAAAACAACTGTCGAGTCATCGTACCAAATAGGCATGTATTGGAGTTTCCGGCTGTACAGCCAAGAAACTAGTTTGCGATTAACACGTAGCCAAATATGCGTTTTACAACAATGGTTCTCATTATCTTTGTTTTCAATCAAAGACTCATGATCAGATACTACATAACTTATCGAGTTGTTTCGATTTATGTATGAATTTCCTATACACTCGCTGATTTTTCATTAGACAAAGATTAACGCCCTCGTGGTTTGATTCCTGCGCATCAGAACTCCAAATAGTTGTTTATTGGCCGACGAACAACGAAAAATCGAAAATATTAAATAAAAATCGAACAACCATAACATATTCAATAAAAAAAAATTAAGAAAAAAATATCCACGCTTCCCAGTTTTGAACTGGGGTCCTACGCGGTCTAACGCGGTATCCACTAGACCACACAGGGCGATGTTATCTTGTGTTGTATTTTCACAGCTAAACGTGTTATGTATATTACCCGAACGTTTAATGGATTAAAACCTGCACAAACATATACTGAATGTGTATATAAATGACCAACATTTTCTGAATTCAGCTAGTTTTAGTTAGGTCTGCATTGATAAATGCGGATATTCCCTACTCTGTCCGATGGACAGGGTTGCCCGTGCTGCAAGAGCCCACCATCATCGGTACTGGTCGTGGTAGCCCGATGGCTTATTAACTTCTACTTTCTTCTCTATACATTCATTCTAGCTCTGTCCTACATTTCTAACTATGTCCTAACATAATCTACTCTAACTAAAATTATCATACTCATGCTTGTTTCTGTTAATTCGTTATCGTACTTTTTCATTTGTATTTTACCTAGCCTTTACGAACTATATATTTTGCATTCTCTAACAAACGCTTATTTCTCAGATTGTTTCACTAGCTATGCCTTCTCACCACCTCTTCCTTTCCCGTTTTGCTCACCACTCTCCGTCACTTACTTTGTTTATCTCTCTGTGTCGCTTCTGTCTCGCTCACTCTTTTTTCTATTCTTTTCACGAATCCTTCTATCCCACTATTTCACTTGGTTTATCTTCTTCTTCCTTACTCTCTCTCTTTCTTCTTCTCTATCACTCTTCATTTCACTTGGTTTATCTTCTTCTTCCTTACTCTCTCTCTTTCTTCTTCTCTATCACTCTTCATTTCACTTGGTGTATCTTCTTCTTCCTTACTCTCTCTCTTTCTCCTTCTCTATCACTCTTCATTTCACTTGGTTTATCTTCTTCTTCCTTTCTCTCTTTCTCCTTCTCTATCACTCTTCATTTCACTTGGTTTATCTTCTTCTTCCATACTCTCTCTCTTTCTCCTTCTCTATCACTCTTCATTTCACTTGGTGTATCTTCTTCTTCCTTACTCTCTGTTAATCCTCGCTCACACTTCCTTCACACTCTCCTTTCCTGTCTCTCACTCTTCTCTTTCTCTTCTCATTATTCCTTCACTTCTAATTCGTTTCTGTAATGTTCGTAAACGCTACGACATGACGCAATTTAACACGTTATGTATTACGTTACTACCGTAATTTTCGAAAGACGCTATGACAATTCGTAGTATCGCGTTTCGATTGAAATCGCACTTGCTTCGAGTGACAGAACAAGTCGCTTTATCGTGTTGTAAATACGGCGCCTATAAAGTGACATGATACAGATTTATTTCCATACATATTTTTGTTTAAGCGTAATAGTATTTCGAAATTACGTTATTCGTTTGTTTACAAAAAATCAATACACATAGAGCTAATATCACTCGTATTCCATAAAAACGCGCACTGCTATTGCGTAATTACGAAATATTAAAGTGTGTCATGTCACATTCGCGGCCCCGTTTGTTAGCGTATGAAATTATACCACATATAATTGCAAGTGTTTCCCTCCACAGGAACCTGTCGATGATCGATAACATGATCGTGATGCTGGAGAAGTACGCAAACCATCTCGAGGAACTCGTGGCCGAGCGCACCAGCGAGCTGGACGCCGAGAAGGCCAAGACAGAGGACCTGTTGTACCGGATGTTACCTCAGTAAGAACTAGTAATCGGTGTCATTGAGAAAGAAAACATTGGTGTTTCCTATACAGGGATGGACCCCATGATATAAAGTAGACAACATCTGTTTGATTACTGCGAAATTGTCGTACATTTCTATACATTTCCATGTAATTTCACTAGTGTGACTAGATGCCTTTGTACTTCATGAAGTTGTTTGACTGAGATGTGAATTCACAACATTTGCAGTTGTCTACCCGTCTTGAATACATGTATTCGTTTACCTAGACCAAATATACATTGTCTACCCGTCTTGAATACATGTATTCGTTTACCTAGACCAAATATACATAGGCAGATTTAGATGGGGGTTGAAGCGGCGTACGCCCCCCTCTTACATTGTCCAGAATTTGATTTTTAAACCTCACAATATCTTAAAATATATGCATTTCGTTGCATTAATTGCCATCAATTTATGGTAGTGTTTTTGTTAAATTGGCCCTTTTTTGAAAATAGTACACTTTTCCGATATCCATCCCAACATATAAGAGTGACCAAAATCACGTCTTGGCAGCCTTTTCAAGATACTGAATGTTTCCGACCCCCTCTAAATAAAAATCCAATTTCCGCGCCTGATATATATTTCTTGCCTTGTTGTGAAAATTCAGCAATATCGATAAAATCAAACCCAGCAAATGCATGACGTCACATTGCTGACATCACTATTTACAGAACGGTTGCCGAGGAGCTTAAGCAGAGGCGACCAATCAAAGCCGAGCAATTTGACGAAAGCACCCTGTATTTCTCAGATATTGTCGGGTTCACGTCAATATGTGCTAGCAGTACTCCAATAGAGGTAAACCATGTGCTTGATTTCCGTCCGTCCGTACTTCCGTCCCACTTTTTGGTTCGGGCTATTTCTCGGCAACTAAAAGCCGGAATTCAACGGAACTTTATGGGAAGCTTCATTACCACGAGGAAATGTGCATATTACCAGGACGTTCCGCTTCATTCATTTTTCTCAGAGTTATGGGACTTCTGAAGATTTCTGAAATATGTATATAGTGAACAATTTTGGCTGTCTTGTCCGGACTGTTTCTCAGCAATTACTGGCCGGAAGTCAACAACACTTTATGGAAAGCTTCATTACCAAGAGGAGGTGTGCATATTACCAGGACGTTCCGCTCAGAGTTATGTGACTTTTGAGATTTCTGAAAATAGTATATAGTGCAAAATCCTTGACTTTCTTGTCCAGGCTTTTTTTCAGCAACCACTTGCTGGAATTCAACGAAACTTCATGGGAAGGTTCATTACCAAGAGGAGGTGTGCATATTACCAGGATATTCCGCTTCACGGATTTTTCATAGAGTTATGGGACTTTTAAGTTTTCTGAAAATAGTATAAAGTGCACTTTTTTTTTTTTTTTTCGTGACCAGGCTTTTTCTCAGCAATTTCTGGCTGGAATTCAACGAAATGGTAAACTAAATAACAAGGAATTGAAATAACCATCTATAACTATCCTTGTTTTAAACTAACGGACTTGTTGTAAGAGATATGTTTATAAAGGCCGAAACACAGTTAAATGACAAAATACAATATTATGGCATTTGATGTATGGAACAATCGCACAATTAAGCTTCGGTGGGTATAATGAATAGCATTACATTGTTTATTTCTCATTTCAGGTTGTCAATCTTCTCAATAGTCTGTACACACTGTTTGATGACATCATCACCAGATACGATGTCTACAAGGTAGTGTAAAACTGTTCTGTTATCCCCCAAAGTCCTCGCAGTAGCCTAGCCTGCTGAGTGATTTTGCAGAGAAGTAGGGGAGACAACTGTAAGGAGTTTGTTATTGTCCCATATTTAATCAAAATTGCATGTATATACTCTTAACCGCATTTTTGTACGTTCAACGCGCAATCTCCAAATCTCCACCTAGCGTACTGAAAAGGGGAATTAACCGCTGCGAGGTGTATTTAAAAACCCTAACAGTGGTCCCCCCCCCCCGGATCTGCGCATAACGGTTTTTGCCGGGTGAAGTCACTGCGATGAATTTTCTCAACGCTAAACAGACATGTCACAAAGCGAGAAAATTATGAAGCCAGTCCGGTATATGAACCCGGCACCTCTCGCTTACATACACACATGTATAGCAAGTGCTCTTCCGATTGAGCTAACCGGCAGTTGCGCAGCTGGCAGTTGGTCATGACTTTCATGCGACTTCGACCCTTTCAGGTTGAGACGATTGGAGACGCGTACATGATCGCCAGCGGCCTTCCGAAGCGCAACGGCAAGAAGCACATACAGGAAGTGGCGGACTGCGCCCTGGACATCCTCGCCTCGGTCTCTACGTTCTGTATCCCGCACCAGCCCGACAGGAAAGTCCGGATACGTATAGGTATGCGGCAGGATAGTGGAACAGACCTTTTTAGTTTTTGCCACTATTATTTAAAACGTCTGCTCAGCTTTTGTAAAAGGATACATATCATTTAAGGTCAACTTTTACTTTAGCCGGTATTAATGTTTTGATTATGTGGGACAAGGCTTTACTTGCCATACACAGAATACAAAACTGCCAGGAAATGTATGCCACCTGCAGGAAATCCTTACACCGGTTTGAATTACATCGAAAATAAAATAAATACGGCACCAAAACAACACGTTTGTAAATGTTTGTTGCATGCAATTACTATAATATATACATGTACTTTACATGGTAGAGCGAACTGGATTAATTAAATAAGGCACTATATGTGAAATATAAACATATAGAGAAATCCGATGTGTGTTCAGCAATAAAACACTCGGTATGATAACTTTTGACTATTGGAAAACATTTGAGGCGTGTCGTTGGAAATCCAGGCTTAATGCATGTGTGTAAAGTGTCGTTCTGAATTAGCCTGTGCAGTCCGCTCAGGCTAATCCATGACGGAAGTTTCGCCTACAGAGGATTTATGTTTAGAAAAAACTTCCTTGAAACAAAAAAACAACATAAAAGCGAAAAGTGCCGTCCCGGATTAGCCTGGGCGGACTGCACAGGTCAATAGGGTCCGACACTTTACGCACATGCATGAAGCCTGGGTTATCCCACGACACGCCTCATTTGTACATTTCCAGGTATTCACACGGGCCCGGTGGTGGCGGGAGTCGTGGGCCTTGCCATGCCCAGGTATTGCCTGTTTGGTGACACCGTCAACACCGCCTCAAGAATGGAGTCCACAGGCCTGCGTGAGTTGTTTTTCTACGAACGTGCTTATCGCATGTGTTTAATGTTCACTACAGGGCATCGGCTTCCCGATTTTTTTTTAAGGATACATGTATTTCATTGTTACAGTGATATAACATACATTAATTGCGAAACAAAACTTTTTTCTTTATTTCGTAATTACGAATTGTGTGAAAACGTAATATTACGTCATATAAACGAAATCTATTTCGTAAAAACGCAAAAATATGTGGTATACTACGAAATAACATTTCGTAATTACGCAATAGTATTTCGTTTTTACAAAATAACATTTCGTTATGAAAAAAACGCAAACAAAAATCAAGAACAAAAGTACAAGTCCATTTACTTTCGAGGCACGGTATTTTCCTAATGAAAGGGAAATATTAAAATATGTTTAAATTGGTATTTAATTATTTCTTGCAAATATAGTGTTTATTGATTTCAAGTACGGCCTCTTATCGGTTTCAAACTTTTTATCCGTCTTGACGGCTTGTGGAAAATGCTAACATACTCTTTCTGCAATCATGTTAACAGCCGTATACATGTATATTGAATTTTATTTTTGTTATTCGGTAAATGACAATAATAATGTTTGTTCAAAAGTACTGTAATTAACAAATTAATGATTGCATTTGCGCAAACAAAAAACAGTACATGTATTTGTTTCTTTAAAAGTCAACCATTTGCACTAATCTATTTATGTCTATTATAGCCCTTCGAATTCACATGAGCCTTCAGTCGCGGAACGCCCTGGAGGAGTACCCCGGGTACCACCTCATCTGCCGCGGGGAAGTTTCCGTGAAGGGCAAGGGAAACATGAGGACCTACTTCCTGTGCGGCAAGGACGGCTTCGACAAGGAACTTCCGTTCATGGACGAAGGGGAGTATGACTTTATGCACATGCGCCAATCCGTGACGTCAATTAATTCTATGGCGTCACTCGTGTCGTGCATTTCAACGGTTTCAACGGCGTGCCCGTCGGAGTTACCGACGCCAAAGACGTCAAATGTCTCGACGGCGCCGGATTTGGATGACCGATATAAATCAAAGCAGACAAGTATTCTGGAAGTCACTTGTTTGTGACAAAAGGTCTGATTTCACAAAGGCGCAGTTGTGATAGACTCGTGACCTCGGTTTGTTAGTCTCAACCAGTATGGCGTTCACAATGCAACAGTGTCTCAAACAAACTATTCCGCGAAAACGACGTGCAGCAGTTGCATATATGATCACTAGTCAAAGAATTGAATGCGTTTGATTGTTTATATTGTACGTAGATTTATGTGTGAAACTAATTTATTTGCCTTAGACATGTCGCAGTACGTAGATTCATGTGTGAAACGAATTCATTGGCTTAGACAGGTCGCAGTAGGTAGATTCATGTGTGAAACGATTTTATTGGCCTTAGACTTGTCGAGGCGTAGATTCATATGTGAAACGAATGCATTGGCCTTAGACTTGTCGGTCGCAGTACGTAGATTCATGTGTTAAACGAATCCCTTGGCCTTAGACATGTCGCAGTACATAGATTTATGTGTTAAACGAATTCATTGGCCTTAGACACGTCGCAGTACGTAGATTCATGTATGAAACGGATTTATTGGCAGAAGGTATATCGCAGTATTGGGGTATTATAGGCTAAGCCCGATGGCTTAAAGCGGCTGGATGCCACTTTATATTTGTACATGATATAATGGATTTGTTTTGTGAAGTTAATGGTACCGTTACTCGCGGGATTGTCATTTATGTAATTGTAACGTTGTGTGCATTATGAACTTATTAAATGCGACGTCGTACTGGGTATTTAATTAATAGTCTTGTATATATTTTGATATTTTTATGTCTCGTGTATACTTGAGTGCTAACTAACGACTCCACGTGAACGGACATTTTTCTCACGGCCTGACTTCTCTGCTGGTGTAAAAGCTACGAGGTCGACACCTTATATGTTCTAGTCATGTGACATGTGTTGGTATGTCTCATTAATTTTACCCGTGCAATTTATGTGGGAAAGTATAACTTCACCACGTGTCATACATCATATTGGTGGTACAAAACAAAATCGTATGTATGCTTTTATTGTCAAAATAAGTGTAATATTCTGTACGTGTGTGCTAAACAGCTGTATATACAACTGTACAGTTAAATGACATACACTCAACACAAGTTTTAACGAACCAAATTGAAATAAATAGACATGTTATTTTCTTTATTTATAACAATTTCAGCTTGAAATGTCGGCTAATTGAGTTAAACATGCATGTGTTCATACTAAAATATTAGGAAAATATGAAAGAATTTCGTGTTTACAAGGCGCATATGAAATTCTTATAAATAAAGGAAACACAATGTACAACAATTTCCATTTGGTGCGTTTTTACTTTTGTTGATTGTACAAGTATAGTTGAAGGTAAATGAAATAGATAATATAGTTCACAAAATAGATTGTAAATGTAAGTGTAATATCGGTGATACAATAACACTTAGATTTAAATAGAAGGTATTTTTAACTAAATACAATGAAATTTATTTTCATTATGTGTGTGCTTTAAAATTTAATGATTGCTTCCCTTGTTACTTCCATTAAATCGTATTTATTGTCTGTTTTTTTTTTTTTTTTTCACAATTAGCAATTCCTGAACTTAACACAGTCTAATGGTTGTCTGATATTATTTTATTTTTGTGCACACATTGTGGACTATTTATTCATGAATTATTAATGTTTGCTGAATGAACTGATATTTTTTTATGATTTATATACGTTTTATTAGTTTGTTACCATTTTTTATTTACTGTTTAATGTACACTACAACACTATGCACACATGCCTACTCTTTTGGCGGAACATTTTTGAGAATAAAATTGAAACGTCGAATCGTGTTCTAGACAAATGACAAATCTGTCTGAAAAAAAAGTCACCATATAACCATGCATTTTGTCTATCCGTCTATTCGACAATATTTCTTATGAAACATTAGTAAACTATGTTCAACTATTTATTCAACACAAATGTTTTTGTGTCATAATTTTGTATGTTATCAACTTATTATTGTAAACATTGACAATTGTGTGTTGTACGTGTCATTTGCAAAACAAGATAAAATAAATGTTGATACATGTGTGTTGCTTCATTGGCTACTGATACATGTGTGTTGCTTCATTGGCTACTGATACATGTGTGTTGCTTCATTGGCTACTGATACATGTGTGTTGCTTCATTGTCTACTGATACATGTGTGTTGCTTCATTGGCTACTTTTTTAAAACAGCAACGGTGATCATAATTATTTTCTTCGCCGGGGAATCATGAGTACAAATGCTGCTTAAAGCTGTACCACCATAGCATGTTCAAGGAATCATGAGTACAAATGCTGCTTAAAGCTGTACCACCATAGCATGTTCAAGGAATCATGAGTACAAATGGTGCTTAAAGCTGTACCACCACAGCATGTTCAAGGAATCATGAGTACAAATGCTGCTTAAAGCTGTACCACCATAGCATGTTCAAGGAATCATGCGTACAAATGCTGCTTAAAGCTGTACCACCATAGCATGTTCAAGGGAGAATGTGTATATATTAAATTATATTTTATATTGCCAATGGTATAGTAACATAACGATAACGATTGTGGGCTGATGCATTGGATTTCGTGGGTTTTAATCAACGAGCCGAGTTCCTTGCAATTTATGTTAATAATATACTTAAAAATACTGGAGCAAAGAAAAAACGTATTGGCGTGAGACATTCATGATTGACTACGATGATTTTTATTGTTACTAGTATTACATCTTATGTGTATACTTAACCGAATACTACATATACCATATTTATATATGTAACTGGTTAGTCTGCTCGAAGCTTTGTTTTGCGTGTCATGCCAGGTTAAATCCCTGGCATCAAAGGTAAGGTATCGTAATAAAGAGGTATGAAAGGTATATGTAACCACCATAAACACATATCGGCCCTTGAAAGGGGCTAATGGTCTTCTTTATGGCTTTCAAGGGACGATAACAAACAAGGAAAATGATAGCTCAAGCACAGTGTGGTTTCTTGCTTCAATTCAGTAACCTATATCTGAGATAAGATGTTCTTGTAAAATAATGTACGTGTAAGGCTCAGAATTCGAAACAATTGAAATTCGAATTAAAAATCAACAACACAAAACAATAATCTATAGCAACTAACAATATATTAGCGAAAAATATAGATCTACATGGGCTACAATAGTTGTGATTTTTCTCGTCAAATATTGAGCACTCAGCAAATTTAATAAATGTTGTATCTCATTCAAGAGACTCATTGTCATATTTTATACGAGAAAACCAAGGTCGCGCGAGCGGTTTTATCGCCTATAGATGAATCGAGTACCTGTTTATTTGTTGTTGTTGTTGTTTCATTTCCAATAGCTAATGACTTTAAAATCTATGTTCTATGTAAGAACAGATTGGTGCCCATAAATAGATTTCAAGAAACTAATGATTGTCAACATTAACATTGTAAAAACTCCGCTCTAATCTGTTAGAGGTATGTAAGAGACACATCCCCGTATCCCCACCTCGGAAACTTAAGCTTTTTATTGCAAATTTGGCTTTTCTTTTTTTTTTCGAAATTTCAGAAAAATGTGTAGGCCGCGACCGATATATGACCTTAAGGAAGCTACGCCACTGCTCAATATTGTACAAGTTTCATTGCCTCTTTAAAGTAATTTAGTCTAGTAAGTTAAAGAAGTGGTTAAATGCACTTTGTAAAGTACATGTATTTGTAATACAATTTAAAGAACCGGCTGTTACGTACCTAACCAGAGAAAATACCAGGGTTAAACATTTAACCAAACTAACAAATCTAGCACCAATGTTAAACAATTTGGCTGGTGGTAGTTAATTTAACTCATTGATCAAACTACTTAAGTATTAGTCACTGATCCAATTAAATATTCATGAAAAGTTTACATAATAAAATGTCCCCAACGACTAAAAAAGATAACAGAGTCTATTGCTTTATCAGTGCATAGATTGTAATAGTAATATGATAGAAAATGTATTATATATTTGTATCGAGATTTATTACTTTTGTACAGGAGTGGTATACACCACTCTCATAAATTGTTTAACTTGTTAGAATATGTGCAACAGAACCATTTTATCAAATAGCGAATGCCACAATAATAACGTGGAAAACCAGTTTTAATTATGATTCCTAAAAATGTGTATTATATCTATATGACATTAAAATTTTAATAGGCTTAAGGAGAAAATACAACATTTATGAGGAAGAAATAATAAAGTTATGTTGTATTTTACACATTATGCGTTATCTATGCGCGGAAAAAAAACCGCGGGTTCGTGGACTACAGCATTACACAATCAACTCGAGCAATACAAGCCACCGGAACACCACAGCCATGCAATATTTCCTATATATATTACCTTTATGAATATAAAGGTAATTATATCTACGTGTATCAATTACATGGAAGGAATGTTCTGTGAAAAAAATGAAGAAAAACCATTTGTTCACACAATCATTTTCTAATTGTTTGATTAAAAAATGCATTGATCAGCTTGCGTGGTTCGAAATTATCAAATTTCAACAAATAACTTTACAGGTGATGCATAAAAAAACTTCAGAAATATAACATCTTTATTATGCGAGTATAATCTATTTCTGGTTGGTTTTCCGGACTTAGACAGTGCCTAAAGTCATATTATAAAGCAAAGAAAAACATTCCCGATACAGTATAGCTACTGGTATCTTTTGTTACAAAGAGCTATTGACGAATATTCGTCAGTTACATGGGTTGTGTTGATTCGTACAAAGTCACAACACTTACGATATTGTGTTTGTTGATGCGGAATGTTTACGTCCCCTCTAACCCCAAATTCTGTACCGGCGCCTGCATGACCTTGCATTTGCAATACTATCCTGAAACTCAAAACTCGCAAAGCATAACTTGTATTGACCCAATAACATACTGAGTATATATTTTTAAACAATAATTTTTTACAGGTTATTTAATCCTATATAAAAATGATTTAAACTAGAAACTCGGGGAAAACACACATAAACAGCGACATGTGGAGTATAGTATAGTAGTATAGTATACCTTAAAGTATAGTAGTTCATAACCATTGCAAGGGACGCAACAATTACGGACATCGAGGTCAAGGACGACTGCAATAATGATAGCGAGTTTTTGTCATGTAACCTACTTATTCAACGATGATAACGCGGCTTGCGATTGACTGACATCTAATACCTCCGCGTGCAAAACTAAGCCCGCAATCTGAAGTACAATTTACCACAGAGTTTAATCAATTGGTATGAGATTTAATTCATTAATCTGGTGTGAGCAGTAAACCCAATTTTGGTGATCATTCTTGCTACGAGTGTCTTATGAGAGCAGTGTCTTATGAGTGCTCCGTACTAGATATGTCAGTGAAATTTTCGGTTTTATTTAAGTTGTCAGCTGTAGTAACAAGTTAGGAAACATTCAAAATGGCCAAGGCATTCGATTTCACGCTGCGGGGTGGACTGAAGATGCCTGCTCTAGGCCTGGGTACATACGCTCCAAAAGAGGTAGGCATGAATTTGCAGAAAACATTTAGTTTGTGAACATTAATCATTAGGTGATATGACATATAAAAGGTGGAATTAATATTCAAAGCATGATGCATAATTCCGTTTCCATTGTTCATAAGGAACGGCTTGGGTTCCTTATCACATTAGCTATTAAAATGAAAGTTTTTGAATAAACATTTTGGAAAATTAAAATAAATGCCCCAAAGTCAGATTGCTGGCCATTATGTACATCTTCTGGTGATTATCGCATAATGGCTAGCAGCAGCCAATTATTAACCTCAAAATTATGTTTTCTTACCAACGGTAATTACGTTGAATGTAGGGTGATGACGAAGTGTTTGAAGCTGTCATGACAGCAGTGAAAGCAGGTTATCGCAGCCTGGATTGTGCTGCCATCTACCGGAACGAGCGAGCAGTCGGAAGCGCCATTAAGAAGCTTATCGTCCAGGGAACTATACAGAGGGAGGACTTGTTCATTACTAGCAAAGTAGGTATCTTGTTCTTGCAAGTCTAGAATAATTAAATGCATAATTGTTATTTATGTTATATTTAGTGAAGATATTTAGCACTTAGTTTTGACTTCATTTGAAATGTGCAGTTTAGATTAATTGTTAGTATGTCTTTTTCTGATTATATGTACTACCAATAATTTTTTTTTCTATAAAATAGTATCTTTTTATGTAATAATTTGTATGATGAAACTTTTGAAGCCTTCCATTTTAATTTGAAATGTTCTTAAACCTTCTAGTATTGAAAAATGGGAACAATTTTAGTTTTAATGTTTGCTTCAGTTTTATTTATAACTGATGTTCATGGGTAAAAAAATGTGCTGTAGTGAGGACTATCATATCTTATCACTTTTGAGATATAATATGAATCCAGGACAAGCACATGCTTGGTTTTAAATTTCGAGCATCTGAAACTTAACATGTAATGGTCAGTTATGATTTTATTCAAATAATAATCATTAACTAACCTATGAAAATGTGCATGCTCTATTTCGTAACCAGTATTTAGCGTGGTTTTGACAATAAGACAGTTGCCTTAACAAAAACACAATTTGACCCGCGCATTGATCAGTAATAGGAGTGTTTAATAATTTTATCAGTATTTACAATAGGCTACTTTTTAACTGTGCTTATTATGACATAATTTTAAATGATAGTCAACTTAAAATATTTGTTTTCTTCTTGAAGCAGTTTTACAAGTTTTGCGATTAGCTTTATAATTTGTTGCAATTTGTTGCCATTGGTGTGAAAATGTGTGCAATTTGTATAACACATTTATCATTTTGTTCTGTTGCAGCTTTGGAACACTTGTCACTGTATGGCTGTTCTGTTCTGTTGCAGCTTTGGCACACTTGGCACTGTATAGCTGTTCTGTTCTGTTGCAGCTTTGGCACACTTGTCACTGTATAGCTGTTCTGTTCTGTTGCAGCTTTGGCACACTTGTCACTGTATAGCTGTTCTGTTCTGTTGCAGCTTTGGAACACTTGTCACTGTATTGTTGCAGCTTTGGAACACTTGTCACTGTATAGCTGTTCTGTTCTGTTGAGCTTTGGCACACTTGTCACTGTATAGCTGTTCTGTTCTGTTGCAGCTTTGGCACACTTGTCACTGTATAGCTGTTCTGTTCTGTTGCAGCTTTGGCACACTTGTCACTGTATAGCTGTTCTGTTCTGTTGCAGCTTTGGAACACTTGTCACTGTATGTGTGTTCTGTTCTGTTGCAGTAATGGAGCAATTGTCACTGTATAGTAGTTCTGTTCTGTTGCAGCTATGGAACACTTGTCACAGACCAGACCTTGTACGGGCCAGCCTGAAGAAGTCTCTAGATGACCTGGGGATTAAGTACCTTGACCTCTACCTTATACATTGGCCAATGGCATATAAGGTATCCTTTTAACTTTTTTTGTTTTTTTGTTTGTTAATTTTTTAGTTATGACCATCAACAAGAATTGCATGACTGTACAACGGAAGCAAACTTGCTTAACAGTGAAACACATCTTGCATTAAATAGTACTCTATAGGGCTCTTCCCATTCCTATAACTGACTTCAGGAAAAATGTGTATAATTATGTGTGTTTGCTCACTTGTGTTTTCATGCATGCTAATACTAATGTTCATGTCCCCATATATTTACAGGAGGGGGAGGAGTTCATGCCCAGAGACGAGAATGGCAAAGTAGTTTTCTCGGATGTTGATTATGTGGACACATGGAAGGTCAGTGAACTTGTTAAAACTTTCTCATCTTATCAGAAGAATAAACTAGAATAACAGACAATATCTCTAAAGAAGTATCCATGTCTTGAACACTGACTTGACATTGAACCTTAAGACCATGTATTTCTTAAATAAATTGAATTCATTGTCTTCAATTCTAACATGACACGCCTAGAGTTTTCTATAGACTAAGAACAAAATTCACCGTTGCTAAACTACCATTAAACAACCTGAAAAAGTTGTTCCCAAACTGTAAAATATAGTTCGCATTGTAATTGCAAAAAATGTTGTCAGGTCATTTTAAAATTGAAATAATTTTTGCATTATCATTGTTTATTTGCTAATAAATAAGATTTGTTGTTCTAATTTATTCGCATCAGAAACTCCAAATCGTTGTTTGTAAGCCGATAACCAACAATAATGCAAAAATTATTTCTTAATTAGAGCATGTTTTAAATCCTTCTAATAGGGAGAACATGAAAATTAAATTTGATTTATTAATTGTTGACTTATTGTCATATTGGTCAAACTTAGTATTTTAATGTGTTTTTTATTAGCTCACCTTAGCATGAAGGTGAGCTATTGTGGTCAGTCTGTGTCCGGCGTCCGTCTTCAACATTTTACTTGAAACAACTTCTTCTCTGAAACCACTAGGCGGATTTTAACCAGACTTGGCAGGAATGTTCCTGGGATGGTCCTTTACCAAATTCCTTCAATTTATTAAAATATATTGAAAACTCTGGTTGTCATGGCAACCAAAAGCTTAAAAACTGGCAAACTTAAAAAAAAGTCTTCTTGTCAGAAACCACTGGCTGGATTTGAAAATAGTTTTGACAGAAATGCTCCTTGGGTGACCCTCTACCAAATTCCTTCAAGTCATTTTGATTTGTTAAAAAACATGGCCGCCAGGGGGGTGGGGCAGTTTTCCTAATTTCACCAAAACTTTCCTTGGGTGACCCCTCTATCGAATTCCTTGAAATAATTTTTATTAGTTAAAAAACATGGCCACCAGGGGGTCTGGCCAGTTTTCCTAACATAACTATATTGAAAACTTGAAAAAAAATCTTCTAGTCTGAAACAGTTGGCTGGATTTCAAAATAATTTCACAGAATTGGTCCTTGAGTGACCCTCTACGAAATTCCCCGAAATCATTTTGATTTGTTACAAAACATGTCCGCCAGTGGTCGGGCAGTTTCCCTTAATATGGCTATATTGAAAACTTTAAAAATCTTCTAGTCTGAAACCACTGGCTGGATTTCAAAATAATTTAACAGAAATGCTCGTTGGGTGACCCTCTTCCAAATTCCTTCAAATCATTTTGATACGTTAAAAAACATGGCCGCCAGGGGGCGGGGCAGTTTTCCTTATATGGCTATAATGAAAAACTTAAAATCTTATAGTCTGAAACCTCTGGCTGGATTTCAAAATAATTTCACAGAAATGTTCCTTGGGTGACCCTATACCAAATTCCTTGAAATCATTTTGATTTGTTAAAAAAAAATGGCCATCAGGGGGCTTTGCAGTTTTCCTCATATAGCTATATTGAAAAATTTAAAAATCTTGTCTGAAACCACTGGCTGCATTTCAAAATAATTTCACTAAATGTTCCTTGGGTGACCCTCTAGCAAATTCCTTAAAACCATTTTGATTTGTTAAAAAACATGGCCGCCAGGGGGCGGGGCAGTTTTCCTTATATGGCTATATTGAACACTGTAAAAAAAAATAATTCTGAAACCACTGGCTAAATTTCAAAATAATTTCACATACATGTTCCTTGGGTGACCCTCTACCAATTTCCTGGAAATAATTTTGAGTCGTTAACAATAATGGCCGCCGGAGGCAAGACAGTTTTCCTTATATGGCTATATTGAAATCTTTAACAATCTTTTTGTTAAAAGCCATTATGATGCTTAACACTCAGTTGAGTGACCTAGGGCCATCCCTCTTGTCTATAAACATGGAAGCCATTTCTTTAATTTGAAACAAAATTTATATTTCCTAAATATTCAGAATTCAGAACTCATGTCAATACAGATTTGAAAATTGTATGCATTCCAACTGGAAAATTTACATTTTTTTTTGTGATTGAGAATGGGTCCTATATAAAAAAAACTCACATACCGAAGGAATAAAAAATATCACTGCAAAAACAGGCACTGGAGGATTGCGTGGATGAAGGCCTGGTTCGGAACATCGGTGTATCGAACTTCAGCAGCAGACAACTGCAGCGAGTCCTGGACGTGGCCAGGATTAAACCTCAGGTCAACCAGGTATGGCGGGTTAACACTAAGGGTCTAATGATACGCTCACCTTATGATAAGGTACTTCCTTATCATCGTTCGGTTGCCAAGAAACAATATGTAAGGTAAAGACTGCTTAAATGGAACACAATATTTACTAGCGCAATATATAAAGGGTATTTGTTCATTTCGGTGAATGATCGAATTTTATGTCACGAGTGGTTATAAAAATATTTTTTCACGAGAAGCGTTGTGTAGATACGCTTAGATGTCACAAATTCATGCATTCTGACATCATAAGTGATGTCATAAATGATTCCAGAATTGTCACTCAGTAGTATGGTTGGAAAAAAGTCCCATATTTTGTACATCGTTGTCACTTAATTATGGTTTTGTTGAAATTTGTAATGTGTTTCTGTGAACACATGTGTATGTAAACTTGTAAATACTGTACATGCATATAAATTTGCCAAGGGATGTAAACCACCACTTGTAGATCATTGCTATTGATGGAAAAATAGTATGTTTTTTGTTATATTTTCACTTCAGTCAAAAGATAAAAAATTTTATTTTCACTGTTCCATCCATGGAAATATCAAATTTTATTTCACCAACAAAATTTTATATTTCACTGAAAAGCATTTAATAAGATTTGGTTAACTATTGCTAACAGTCATACACAACTGTTGTGTACGTGGAATTTGTGAATTTTAAGATGAAGTGTCCCCTTTATAAAGTGATTTTGTGCACTTTAAGTTGGAGTGTTGCCTATATTAAGTAATTTGTGTATTTTTCAGGTGGAGTGTCACCTACATCTTCAGCAGGACACACTGTTGGACTACTGCAATAAGAACGGAGTTGTATTAATTGCGTATTCCCCGTTAGGTGCCCCTGGAACATTTGGGGCGCCCGGAACCCAAAGGTGTGTTTGCATGGATTGAGTGTGATTATTATTGTATTTAACATATAAATGTAAAGCAGATACATCAGTTACACATGCAACCCTTTATGCATGGCGAGGATTGAGTGTGAAACTATTGTACTAGATATATAAATGAGGCGTGTCGTGGGAAAACTGGACTTAATGCATGTGCGTACAGTGTCGTCCTGGATTAGCCTGTGCAGTCGGCACAGGCTAATCCAGGACGGCACTTTCCGCCTACAGTGGATTTAAGTTTAGGAGAGACTTCCTTAAAACTGAAAATACCATAAAAGCAGAAAGTGCCGTCCTGGATTAGCCTGTTCCTTATTAGAAGGATTTAAAACATGCCCAGAGGTTTGTTCAAGGTTGTTCAACTTATGCCCCCGGGACGACACTTTACGCACATGCATTAAGACCGGTTTTCCCACGACGCGCCTCAAATGTTTAGCAGATACAACAGTTCACGCTCAACCATTTATGCTTGCTTTCCATTGAAATAATTTGTTTCAGTTTTATAAAGTAAATGGCTGGACATTGCATCTTTGGTCCCTAGTCAACACATTATACAGCTTACGTGCACAAGGACCTCAAAGCTGTGATATGTACACACTTTGTTTGTTTTGACAGACACCAACTTCTAAAATGAAATTAGATGATAAATAATATTCTTTTACATATAATTTCCAGATTCTTGACTTTGAATTGTTGAAATTATGGTAAATTAATTTTTATTTTTATTTTATAATTTTTATTTGCACAGTGGAGAGCAAAAAGGAACTATTGCTGGTTCTCTACATATATACATTGCATTAAATTGATGAATATCTGTTGTACTTCTTTTGAGGAAGTGCAACAGTGGGACTGTTAAAACAATATTATAAAAACTATCCATATAATTTGAAGATAAAATCATTACTTAATTTGCAATAATAAAGGCATTGTTTGGCATTTCAGTGATAAATATGTTCCAGTGTTACAAGAGCCAAAAGTATTAGAAATAGCTAAAACCAAAGACAAAACCCCAGCCCAGGTTCTACTGCGATTCCTGCTGCAACTCGGAGTAGGCTCTGTGCCTAAAAGTGTGAAACCAGAACGGATACAAGAGAACTATCAAGTGAGTTTTGTGTACTCTTTTGTGTCATTTTTAGCTAACCTGAGCACAAAGTGCTCATGGTGAGCTTTTGTGATCGCCCGTTGTCCGTCGTGCGTGTGTGCATGCGTGCGTGCGTGCGTGCGTGTGTGCGTCGTAAACTTTTCATTCAAACAACATCTCCTCCTAAACCGCTTGGCAGATTTTCACCAAACTTCACAGGAATGATCCTTGGGTGGACCTCTTTCAAAGTTGTTCAAATCTTTTCGGTCCGCTGAATATGTAGGTCATTAGAGCTAAAAATATATTTAAAAAGTGAACACTGATATGTGACATCCTCTAGAGGTCCTCTACAAAGATTGTTCAAATTATACCCCTGGGGTCAAAACGGGCCACACCCCGGGGGTCACATGGTTTATATAGAATATATAGCAAAATGACTTAAAAAATCTTCTCCTCTGAAACCACAAGGCCCAGAGGTTTCATATTTGGTATGTAACATCCTATAGTGGTCCTCTACAAAGATTGTTCAAATTATGCCCCTGGAGTCAAAACGGGCCACGCCCTGGGGGTCTCATGGTTTATATAGAATATATAGCAAAATGACTTAAAAAATCTTCTCTTCAAAAACCGCAAGGCCCAGAGGTTTCATATTCGGTATGTAACATCCTTTAGTGGTCCTATACAAAGTTTGTTCAAATTATGCCCCTGGAGTCACAATGGGCCACGGCCCGGGGGTCACATGGTTTATATAGAATATATAGCCAATGACTTTAAAACTCTTCTCCTCTGCAACCACAAGGCCCAGAGGTTTCATATTTGGTGTGTAACATCCTATAGTGGTCCTCTACAAAGATTGTTCAAATTATGCCTCTGGGGTCAAAACTGGCTACGCCCCAGGGGTCTCATGGTTTATATAGAATATATAGCAAAATGACTTTTAAAATCTTCTCCTCTGAAATTGCAAGGCCCAGAGGTTTCATATTTGGTATGTAACATCCTTTGGTGGTCCTTTACAAAGTTTGTTCAAATTATGCTCCTGGGGTAAAAACGGGCCACACCCCGGGGGCCACATGGTTTTTGTAGAATATATTAGCAAAATGACTTCAAATATCCTCCTCTGAAACCTCAAGGCCCAGAGGTTTCATATTTGGTATGTAACATCCTATAGTGGTCCTCTACAAAGATTGTTTAAATTATGCCCCTGGGGTCAAAACTGGCCACGCCCAGGGGGTCACATGGTTTATATAAACTTATATAGCGAAATGTCTTAAAATCTGCTTCTCTGAAACCGCAAGGCCCAGAGGTTTTGTATTTGGTATTTAACATCCTTTAGCGGTACTCTACAAAGATTGTTCAAATTATGCCCCATGGGTCAAAACAGACCACACCCCATTGGTCACATGGTTAATATAGACTTAAATAGCAAAATGACTTTAAAATTCTTCTCCTCTGAAACCGCAAAGCCTAGAGGTTTCATATTTGGTATGTAACATTGTAGAGTGGTCCTCTACAAAGAGTGTTCAAATTATGCCCCTGGGGTCAAAACTGGTCATGCACGGGGGGGGGGGGTCAAATGGTTTATATAGACTTAAAGGGACTTGTTCACAGTTTGGCAAAATGACAATTTTCAAAAAAATTGTCATAGATTCAAAAAAGAATGTATGCATTATATTCACACAAGCAAAATACCACTCCTGACTAAGAAAAATGTTAAAAAGATATGTTCGTTTATTTATAATCATCAATCGAAATTGGAAAAATAATAATGCGTTTGTAACGCTTTTCATAGATAATTTAGCAAAAACGTGTATTACCGACATAGCGTTTAAACTGCCATCCAAAATCAAAAGCCTGCGTGGTGTAGTGGTAGCGCGTTAGATTTTGCTTCTAGGGGTCCCGGGTTCGAACTCCAGGGCAGGCACATTTTTAATTTTTATCTTTCTCCTTGTTATTATAATTATTTAAAACTATTCCAGATATGACAGTTTTGTAAGTGAATTCATTTAATGACATTTTTCAAAAATACGAAAATCTGTGAACAAGTCCCTTTAAATAGCAAATGACTTTAAAAATCTTCTCCTCGGAAACGGCAAGGCCCACAGCTTTCCTATATTTGTAACGTAACATTGCATAGTGGTCCTCTCCAAACATTGTTCAAATTATGCCCCTGGGGTCAAATCTGGCCACCCCCCGAGGGGTCACATGGTTTATATAGACTTAAATAGCAAAATGACTTTTAAAATCTTTACCTGAAACCGCACGGCCCAGAGGTTTGTTCAAGGTTGTTCAACTTATGCCCCTGGGATAAAAAATAAGCCACGCCTTGGGGATGCAAATTCCAATTGGGTTACAAGGTCTCAGGTGAGCGTCCTAGGTCCCTCAGAGCACTTTTGTTTTCATAGTAATAAAAATGATGTAGAATTATCCTGTTTAACAGTTAGAATGAAATAGAAGGATGCTGCGCCCTGCTGTTTTTAGGTTCCCCCCTATTGCCCCTCTAAGCTGGCTGGTCAACAGAGGAATGTTGAATATCATTCGAAATGTAATATATTTTTGCAAATATTAAATGACAGAGGAAGAGACCATGTTTTAAACCGCTAATACGAGGTATAAAAATAATTAAAAAATATCGATTTAGAAAATATAAAATAATTTGTTCGGCTCTGCCCTGCTGCTTTTCAGCAGCACCCTGTACCACTTTGATCTTAGATCTTTAACTGTATCTTATTCATAATAGTGCTACATCTGGCCTGGCTAGATCAGGTGGTAGAGCGCTGGACTGTCAGTCCGGGGATCGTGAGTTCGAATCCCAACCCGGCCACATAACGTGTGTGGGGATTGGTCATGAAATTATTTCTACGGCCATTCTCACCCTACCTCTGATTCAAGTAGGGCAGTTGTCAGTTACTGGCACTTAGTACTGGTAAACCGCTTAGATCGGCTAAGCTTGCCCAGGAAAAGTATGAGTAGGTTAACTGACCGCCGTGATGACAGAAATACTGTTAAAAAATCCCCCCCAAAAAGCATGTTTAAATAGTGATACTGCGATGCTTAGTGGTGTTAATATGTTTGTAGGTATTTGACTTCAGCCTCTCTGAGGAGGAAATGCAGGCTCTGAAGGGACTGAATAAAGATATAAGGCTCAATATTGAACAAGTGTAAGTACCTGTAGATAGACACTGAAGGACTTAAATAAAGATATTAGGCTCAATATTGAACAAGTGTAAGTACCTGTAGATAGACACTGATGGGATTGAATAAAGATATAAGGCTCAATATTGAACAAGTGTAAGTACCTGTAGATAGATACTGATGGGATTGAATAAAGATATAAGGCTTAATATTGAACAAGTGTAAGTACCTGTAGATAGACACTGATGGGATTGAATAAAGATATAAGGCTCAATATTGAACAAGTGTAAGTACCTGTAGATAGACACTGATGGGATTGAATAAAGATATAAGGCTTAATATTGAACAAGTGTAAGTACCTGTATATAGACACTGATGGGATTGAATAGAGATATAAGGCTCAATATTGAACAAGTGTAAGTACCTGTAGATAGACACTGAAGGACTTCAATAAAGATATTAGGCTCAATATTGAACAAGTGTAAGTACCTGTAGATAGACACTGATGGGATTGAATAAAGATATAAGGCTTAATATTGAACAAGTGTAAGTACCTGTAGATAGACACTGATGGGATTGAATAAAGATATAAGGCTCAATATTGAACAAGTGTAAGTACCTGTAGATAGACACTGAAGGACTTAAATAAAGATATTAGGCTCAATATTGAACAAGTGTAAGTACCTGTAGATAGACACTGATGGGATTGAATAAAGATATAAGGCTTAATATTGAACAAGTGTAAGTACCTGTAGATAGACACTGATGGGATTGAATAAAGATATAAGGCTTAATATTGAACAAGTATAAGTACCTGTAGATAGACACTGAATTCATTGAATAAAGATATAATACTAAATATTGGCTAAGTGTAAGCATTGGCTGAAAGGCTTAAAATTGATTCAGTACTTTCTCAATATTGAACAAGTGTAAGTACCTGTTGATAAACTGAATTGATTGAATAAGATTTGAGACTCAATATTGAACAAGTGTAAGTACCTATTGATACACCGAATGGATTGAATAAAGATTTGAGACTCAATATTGAACAAGTGTAAGTACCTGTTGATACACTGAAGAGATGGAATAAAGATTTGAGGCATAATATTCAACAAGTGTAAGTACCTATTGATACTGTGAATGGATTGAATAAAGATTTGAGGCATAATATTGAACAAGTGTAAGTACCTGTTGATATACTGAAGAGATGGAATAAAGATTTGAGGCATAATATTGAACAAGTGTAAGTACCTATTGATACTGTGAATGGATTGAATAAAGATTTGAGGCATAATATTGAACAAGTGTAAGTACCTGTTGATACACTGAAGAGATGGAATAAAGATTTGAGGCATAATATTGAACACGTGTAAGTACCTGTTGATACACTGAAGAGATGGAATAAAGATTTGAGGCATAATATTCAACAAGTGTAAGTACCTATTGATACTGTGAATGGATTGAATAAAGATTTGAGGCATAATATTGAACAAGTGTAAGTACCTGTTGATACACTGAAGAGATGGAATAAAGATTTGAGGCATAATATTGAACAAGTGTAAGTACCTATTGATACACTGAAGAGATGGAATAAAGATTTGAGGCATAATATTGAACAAGTGTAAGTACCTGTTGATACACTGAATGGATTGAATAAAGATTTGAGGCATAATATTGTACAAGTATAAGTGCCTGCAGATAGGCTGCTTTAACACCCCATGTTCTTTGTCATCTTGTTCTGTAATTCTATTAATGTTTTAGCGTTTATATATTTGCTGCTTAACATGACAGTTATTTAGATTACAAATAAAAAAAGATGTATAAATAAACTAGTAACGGGTAGTTATAACTATCATTGAATTAATCGGTTCTTTGTGCATAATGGAAATCACAAATCCATTTCTTGGTGACTTGTTAAATTGAGTACAACGAATGAACATCGCAGAACATCGAAATATTTAAATGACCATTTATTAAATGCATAAGCCTTTTAAACATTTGGTGATTTAACTCCTGGGGGATGTTCCGTGTTAACCAAATCTTCAAGATAAAGTTTACTTTCTAAAAGAGCGTTAGGTGTGCATTAGCAACAATAAATATTTAAAAATATGGTGTTATCTTTGCGAAGAGGGTCATGTTTTTGCCCGCATAGGTTAGTCTGTCTGTCTGTTGCCAACTTTACTAAAAACATTATGAGCAGATTTGCTTGAATCTGGGACGGTTGAAAATGGACCATGGAAGAACTCTATTCATCCCATCATCTCGCTTGCATTGACGAAATAACACCGGGTGGGATAAACTAAGCTGTATTTCCACCATGTTGAATACAGCAAACACGCGCAATATAATGACGTCATTTTGTATATTTTCTTGACGTCATTTGATGTTTATCGTGTTTTATAGTGATTTTTTGTTCGTTAATTGTCAAAATAAAGACAGAATATAATGGGATAACTAGAATACCAGGTAAGTGTTGATTATAGATAAGTTTATTTTCACCGCATGAAAACCTGAACAACTCGCCAAGGTTAGTGGTTTAAGTTTTCTAAGCCTTGCTAAAATTCTTATCTTTATTCAACAGTAACCTACAGGCGCAGTGCCTAAATCCGCCACCTGCCTAAATCCGCCACCCCATCCGATTTAGCTTTTTTTATGGGCGATTTCTATTTTGTTGATCTCGATCAATCAGATACTTTTCCTTTACAACGCTGACGAGTTTTCATCTTGATTCGTGCATAAATGAATATTTTATCCAATTATTTTGTACATAACCCCTAAATGCAAACAAACTGCATGGGGGAATCTATTTCATACTGCGCATGCGCAATTTTGAGGCCCCGCATGGTGTCCATGATAGCATTAAATTATTGTGTTTTAATATTATGTCCATGTGAGCATGTGCAGCATAAAAATAATAATTATTTATTGGCATTACATACAATAAAATGCGGAAAAAAATGCATATTAAGAGCGCAAATGTCTCGCTACTCAAAACCCGCATTATTTGTCCCACGTGAACACAGGGCCTCAGTTTCAGAGCTATTTATAGAAATACAAATGAGTATTTGAAGAAATTGGTACATTGTATTAACAACAGACAACGTGGTGCAAATTAAATAAGAACACTAGTCAAATGTGGAATAAGCATGTCGCGGTTCCTGATCTACGATTTTCACCAAGCAACTTCGGATCACCGTGATTTTTGTAAACACTATAAAATGAACCTTAAATAAACAAAAGTGGTAGTTTTGCCAAATGAAGTCAATAGAAGTTGCTTTGAAAACAGAATTCATAAACAATAATTATTTTCGAGCAATTTGAACATTTTTAAGAGGGGTGGCGGATTTAGGCACTCCCACGCCTATTTGTTTAGAATGTTTAGGCCTTCAATCTCAATAAATATGTTTCATTTGCCAAGTACTTGAAATGTAACAAAAATACGCCAGCAAATGCACATAAAACCTAACTTTATTGATGTGAATTATTATGTCCATCGGTAAACAACTTTTGAAAATATCGTAAAAAGACCCCCCAAATGTGGCGGATTTAGGCACTGCGCCAGTAGTATTCTCTATAAATGTTGGTGGTAATCACCGTCTGGATCCAAGAAATTTTCAAAAGATTCCTTGTTATTGGGCGAATGGGCAAGGGAGGTAACCCATCACTGGCAACTTTTATTGCCTAACGAGAGTATTTTTTGTTGAAACCTATCACAGGAAATTTCAATGGTTTATAAGGGTTACCTATATAGGCAGAAGTCTTGTGTCCTCCGAGTGCTTTCTAGTTTATTAACACATTACTTCTATTTCTTGCAGGGCTGTTGACCACAAGCATTACTCGTTTAAAGACCCGTTCTAACTGCTGGACTACTTCAACCTGCGAAACCCTTCGAAGTGCCTTGTTACATGCTGGTTTCACATAACAGCAATTTATATTGATATTCATGAATATTGATATGTTAGACACATATGTTATGGAAATAAATTTTTAGATTTTATTGGGCGTCTGCATTAGATACATTTGTTGTTCTTTGTCTCGTAGTATTTACTGCTTTTACAGTTCATTATCAGAAAGGAAAATATGTTTTAAAGAGATCTATTAACAAACAATATTGATAGATCTTTGGTTTTAAAACTATCTGCCATATTAGTCACCCATTACAAAATAAAGCCAGCAACCATTATATAGATTAATTTTTTCTGCTTGAAAAATGAATAAATATAATGCAATGCGTCTGTCTTTTATATTCAGAAATATACAGTTTGAAAAGTTCACACTGAACTATCATCAAAATAACAATACAATCGTAAATTCGGTCTTGCATAACCCTGTAAACGTTGAATGCATTTGGGATTAAAACAGATTTATGGTTTATAATTCAGTAATTAATTGTTGGGTTGTTTTCAAATATAATCGTAAACACTTGATGCTGCTCGCTGTTCCCATGCATAGTTACTGACTTTTTTTTCTTCACCACAGGAAATGATTCTATTTAAATAATGCTCGGCACGTTTCAGTATTTGTGTTCATCCGCTGTCATGTTACTGCATTGAAAGCTTTTCGAACCTATCCGTACAATACCTTCTAATGCGCACATAATGAATGTATTTGATATTTACATATAAACTTTGAGATTATCAAATTGTTGTTGATACATTTTAATTACCAGTATTAACGTCTTACGGTTGTGTTACTTAGTGTTACAGGATGGTGTTCCAAAAACACTCAAACCTGGGTATTACACTGTTCAAATCTGGGTATAAGACTATTCAAACCTGGGCATTACACTTTTTCTGCATGATGCACATGTTTTCAAACATATATCTCGTTGGTCATGCTCTAGGTTGGATGTAATATGTACATATTTGGTATTCCGATGTGCTTGATCATGTTTTAATACCAGCACGAACACGGTGATTAACATTTTTGCCGTTTCTTTTACACATGTAAATTGCATGATGCCATCAAAAACTTTCGTACTAAAGAATTGTTCAAACTCCATTGCAAGCAACAACAATGGAAAACATGCAACTTGATGTAAGCAAAATGACTGATTGTTAAGTATTGAACATACCAGGTGAAATCTTCTTGAAGGCTAAGAAGGGGCGGAGCGAGCACAACCCCTACTTGGCCAAAACGATTTACTTAGAAAATAACATTTGATTGGTCGCCCGCATGAACAACATTGGACCATGTGCATATCCGTATATGGAAATGCTTACTAAATCTTCCGTGAAGGCGATGTTCCTAATAGACAATCAAAAGCCAGAAATAGCATCCATTAAGAACATGCTCTTAATGATAAAGTGCTTCACTTCATGGGTGAGATCCAGCCATTCCATTGGCTCAAAATGTAGGTGACGGGTCTATTCTAATGTTGTCAACAGTAAGTACTAGAAAGACGTATCATTTTGTGTTTGAAAACAGAGAATTGTAAAAAATTTATTTGCATGCTTATGAAATATCTGAGTGTGTGTTTTTGATACATTTTAAGCCTTTAATCTGTGTAGAGCATACTGTTATTACTGCATTATCTGCAGCATTATATAAATATAAATGGATACAGCCACGTATACTTGCTATTGCAAAAATAAACATATATACCACTTATATATCTGACTGAGTTATGAATTTTGTAAGCGGAGGTTCATTTTCTTTCATGAAACCTACCTGTGTAAAGCTCATGTATCGAAATTCCGAGGCTTGCTTGTACTCTGTTGAGTCCGTTTCCTGGTCGCATCACCTCTTCTTAATTAAGAGACGCATTGGAATTAGGGGGGACGAATTATAAACTTATAAACGAGGCTGAACTATATTTATGCCCCCAGCTGGTAACAAAATGGTGCTATATAAAATTAATGCGTGTCGCATTTAATAGTCAAAGGTTAAATATAAAACTCAAATCCAAAGACTGTTTGTTGCATAGTTTTGTTCCGCATAAAAAGATTTTTCTGAACAAATCAGGAACTACGAGTAATGGGCCCGTGTTTTTAACGTTTCAGCAACCAGCAAACTCGCTATTACTTTTTATTCTCTTATATGGTCGTGCATAAACATTATTTTAGACCGAACAAACGGTCATAGATGACGACTACTTGAATAATTATTCTCTTTCGATACGACACACACCAAGGTATAGACAGTTGTTGTGGATACTATCTGAAAGACTATAACGTCTTGATAAAAAGACATTCAACGTTGGTTGGACAGGCGAAGTACGTATGTCCGCCTTTTTAGTCTGTGTAAAACATAGAAATACCATCCCTACTGGGAATTTCAGTTTTCATCAACAACGGCTAATTGACGCTATCAGTTTTTAGTTTCGCAGAACAACTATATGTATCGCTTCTGAAATCCGAGTGTAGAAATCTCTATGATTTTAACTCATTGATTATTACGCGACAGTAAGAAGTGCCGTTTTGAAAAATTATCATGAACGTTTCCCAAATGCATCCATCGTTTTGATGAAGAATGTGATAGCATAATATGTTTCAAACAAACTATAAAACTTCGGGTAATACATATCTTTCAGTGTAGGATCAAATGTTGAGACCTAAAATCGCGGAAGAAAGTAGTCCACTATGCAACGTTAATGTCGATGATAAAGGGTCACGAGCCAAGTAGAATCATGGGCATATTATAATCCTAACATATTCATCTCGCTTATCGTCGATGCAAGGTGTTTATGTGTGGTGTTTAAAAATGTATAACTTTTCATTTTACCATGAATTAAAACGAACAAAACGGGTCACGAATCGAGCCGAGAAGAAACATGAGACATTCTAATCCTAAATTTTCGTTTAGTTATCGCAGACTCGTGTTTAAGTTATTCGCCGAAATGGAATTCACAGTGTACTAGCAATAGCGGCCGGTTACACTACAGTAACCTTATCAGAAAATTACCCTCGATTTGGGAACAAACTATTTCCGAGTGGTTAACACGTTAGACTCTCACAACGGCGGTCGGGGTTCGATCCTTATGAGAGGCTGGCATTTGTTTTCTCATTTTTATTTATTTTATTTTTGTTTTACAGAATATAAGGGTTTACTACTCCAGATGCTTTATTAATTGAAAAAGAAGACGTTTCTAAAATATAATATTATGTGAGTAACTTCCTTTAAGTATTTTAAAACATTACCAGACATTATCGCACATTACCTTTGCTAATACGGTTGAAAAGCTTGTAACACGGTCGTTGCATTCATAATAATTTTAAATATTTTTAATTAGAATAGAGTTTGTTTTTTAGGTTTAAACTGAGTTTTGTTTAACGCCATAGTTATTTCTCTTCGACAAATTATCTCTTCAACAAATTAATCTACTATCTTCCACGGAGATCGCGCGGTAATGTTTAATTACAATAAATCAAATAAAGTAAATATGAATACCTGTGAAGACCGATACATAAGTATAATAGCGACATGCTGTTTTTTTTTCCGACATTTGTCTGCGAGCCCAACGAATCCGCTTCTACACAGACAATGAGCTTCAGCGGTATGACCTAGACGCAAAAGTATTCACCAATAAAATGCCTTTGCCTTAAAATGTCATAAACCTGTCACACGCAGCGCAGTGATTATTGTTTCCAGGAATATACACTATATGGTACACAGACGGACTACACAGCCGCGAGTGTGGCTATGTGTGGGGCGACCCTAGACACGAACAAATACTAGGGTAACTCGCCCTTGAGTCGGACGGGTTAACAATTTATGGCGTGGCTCCTTCGCACTATGTGAGAAGCCGGGACCCGGCTTTTTTACAGTCCATACGCAGTTACTTAAGGACCCTGTTTTTATATGAAGTACTCGGTTTCCGGCTTATTTGCTTGAAATATTATTTAATTCACCGATACTACCAATTTAGCCCTTAAGTCGAACACATTCGCCCTTAAGACGAACACATTTTCCCGTAACCATTTAACGATTAACTAAGTTGGGAAAACCATTAATCGAGCAATCAGCTATTAATTGTATTTAAACACAGATTTAAACCGCCGCATTTCTTCTGTGTGTCTTGGGCATTTCGACCATAGCAACCTCACGAAACCACCAACATTGGTTTGGAAACGAAATGTAAAGATGGAAATGGAAACAAACAACATAACAATACTTTTATACTGAAGCTTCTTTTAGAGCTTTTTTTTTTCTTTCATATGTTAAAACTTATATATGTCAGGTTTCCAATGCGTCACATATCAAATCATAGAACGTCAAACTTGTGTTTATATGATAAATAACAAATGATGTATTATGTAAATGGTAAACAATTCAAATAGTATTATGCGCCTACTGTGCGTCACTCTCACTTAAAGGGACATGTCGACGGTAAATTCCAAGATTTTACAACTAATCTGGTAGTAGTGTTCATTGGACAAATAGTTATTATTATTTATATAAATATTTTACAGATCGTTTATAAACATATGTGTTAGGTAATCAAACAGTGTATACGTCTTAAATTTAGTTTTATCCTTGAAAATTGTATGTCGCATTATATAGCCGTCGATATGCCCTTTTCAATTAGGTTACACATTATTTCGATCTTATTGAAACATTTAGTCGGTATTCTTATTGCTCTTTTTTCTTGCTGCTGCCTCTTCCTTGATTTTTCTCTTTTGCAATCGTTCAATTTTGCGCTTTTCAATGTTTGCGGCCTTATTTACTTTTTCCTCTTGTTTACGTATCTTATCCATGTACGCTTCGTCAGACGTAATCACGAAGTATCCGGTTTTGGCAGATGGCGAAACTGTTGTTTCTGACTGCTCTTTATATTTCTTCCATGTGGTATACATTGAATCGCCTACAGGGTGTTCCCCTGACTCAAACTTCTTTATGTATGATTGGAGCGTTGACGCCGACAAGGCACTTTCAACAACGGATAGTGGGGTTAAAGTTGATTGCAAAGCTATTTCGTCTCCTTGACGACTGGTGTCTGTAACCGAAAGAAGATCATGTTCTTGGTTTTTATAAAGTGCATAAAAATAAGCTAAAAATTTTTTTTTTTTAAAGTAACTTTATATACAACTAAGTAATATACAAATTGTTTGCGGTAGTATTATAAACTTAAATTTTAAGACGAAAGAACAATTGGTTAGTCTACAAAACTGCTAAGCTGCATTTAGAATTTCACATGCGTACCAGCTTGTGCCTGAAAGTGAATGATTTGAAAGCCCCCGTTTTCATCCATGATTATCCGGATCTCCATTTCCCCAAAGGAATCATTATTGGATGCGTGGATCTCCTCGGGCAATGGGTCAGCAGCAACGGCTACAGTACACTCATTGCTCATACTGTCGGAAACTTCATTTGCCGTGTCCATGGGCGTCTGTGCTGCCTGCGCTTCTTCTGAAGGCAGGTAAGCAACGTCGGGAATCGCACCTAAATTTATAATAAATTATCTAGCACGTGTCATGACAAAAATACTCAACCGTAAAAAACCCACATAACAAATGGATTTAAAAAGCATTTCTAGGCAGGCCTTTATGCAACACATTTCTTCATAAACTCGCATTTAATTTTTAATCTTGATTTATAAATGTATCATAAATTAGAACCATCATGAATTTTTTGTCCGCTAACTCTCTACCTGGATTGTACGGGCAAATGCCCGTTGCTTCAAATCCGGACACAAGATTCCGGTGTGTCATTGCCTCACCCCACACTGTATGCAACAACCTGAAGAACTGTTGGTGTCCGACAGCAACACCTGTTTTGGCGGTGAACTCGTGCACCTCTTTGCTCCATGAATTCTTTAGCGACTTGAACACGGACCTAATAGAAAAAAGCAATATTTTGAAATACAACTTGGATTTAAATTCTCATTTTTTGTCAAGGCATTGTCAACATGATGTAGAAAATTGCGATATAGATCTATATGTAGACCTACTTTGATTCTCAAATAAAGACCTTATACAAACGAAAATATAAATTTTGGGATTCGTATATTAAAATAAGCAAATGTATTGAATGTATTAATATAATAATTATGCTTTACGGTTTAACTATCAAAAGGTTGTGTGAAATGAGACGTTTTGCTAGGCAACTCCACAAGTACGATGTTTTCAGTCCTAGCTAACTGAATCAGCTCAACGTGATGGTGTGACTCGTGACCATCCATAACGAGAATTTGGGGTCTGTCTGGTCCAATATTCTGGACATAACACAATAACAACATCGTTATAGATAAAAGAACATAATACATAAGCCAAGTGAGTATACATTCATTCCATAGATACATTGGCTGAATTAAACTAATACTCTTAAAATATTACGAACTGTTTTGTTTTACCGACTTTATAGATTAATATACAATAACAACCACTACACTGTGAGTTTATGCATTTAAAAAGAAGCATATAAACACAATAGATTACAATAAGGCAAAGGACTTCGCTTACGAACCTTCAAGAAGACTTCTTCAAACCAGAGCTGAGAAATTCCAGATTTCATCCAACCCGTACTGGACACGCTTATGTAAGTTTTGGGTGGAGCGTTCTGTGTATCGTAGGAGTTGAGTGCACGCTTAGTTTTACCGGGAACTATGACATGTGGAGGCAAGTAAGTCCCCGCAGCATTGCCACAAGCCACAACAGTCACCAGTTCCCTAGATGCAGAGGCTTTTGCATGAACTATTTTTGAACCTTTAATTGAATAAAACATACAGTTAGTTAAAATACCGCAACTATACTTGTATTATGCAAAATTTATTCTAATTGTTACAGTGCTGCAAACATCAAAATGCGTGGTTATAGGCGATACACTATGTGTTTGCATTTAATCGTATGCTTAATATTAAAAGTTTAAGGACATTACCCTTTCTGGCCATAACCTTCGGAGGTTTGACAGTTAAGCAAAGACCTGTCTCATCCATGTTCCAAATTCTCTCTTTAACATCAAGAAGGCCATGTTTCTCTAGTGCCTCCTTGAGGGCGGCGAAATACATGGACATTCTCAAACGGGTCATGGCGTTATGCCGACCTGACGTGGTAGACTCCGGTTGCCGCAAAGAAAACTCCGGATGTCTTTGGCAAAAACCCCTCCACCATTTTTCCGTTGCAACACCGTTTGGGAACCTCTCTTTACCGACAATATTGCCAACGTACCTATGTTATAAACCATATAATATCGGTTACATTGGTTGTCTTTTAATGATATTTACATTCCATGTGTATATTAAAGTATGTGTTCCAAATAGGCAAACAAACTTTATTTGATTGTAAATTATATCGCTTAATCATACACTTTTAATTTATGATAACCTGTATGTTAATGAGGAATCATTACGCATAAATATTTTTAGAGTACATGTGACAAAATTTACAATGACATACACTTTACAAAATGTGTAACGCATCAAAATAGAATAGAAATAGAAATTTTTTCATTTATAAATTTTATATGGATTTTCAAATGCGCTTTTGTTAACACAAAATTATTGTGACCAATTACAAATACATGCATTGATAATTAAAAGAGAATCACATGAAGCTGAAATTCCTGTAAACAAAGAAAATACTATTTCAATGCGCGTTATTTAATTTGGTGTGTTATAACTCTGTGCATGTATATACCGCAAAAAGTTCTGTTTAGAGAATCCTAAACCCATCTCCGCACGTTTAAATACGAATTGAACCATTTCAGATTCTTGAGTCGCATATAAGAGGGTTTCTTTGCCCCATTTTGCTCCACTCGAAACTTTCCCAGTCTTTCTGTCATGCAAAGTTGATATAGGCACCCCGTACTTTTTAGCTGCTTTTCTTACAGAGAGGGCCCCAGTAGCCACATCTGCCACAGCACATTCTAGAGCCTCTAATGAGTATTTCCTGGACTGTAAATGTAAAGAAAATAAATAAACACTTTGTTGTAATAATATACCCATTTTATTTCACCATACTGATACAGCATATTTAAATTAAAATGAGTCCATCCTTATATCGTCAATCATGTTCAAAGCGGTCGCTCGATCATTCACACTGAAGTTTTCAATAATATGACTTGTCAAGAAAACGTGCGACCTTACTGGAATATAATCAGCATCGTTCTTTTCGGACACTGACATCCTCTCTAAAATTTTGTCAATTACTTGTTTCCGTACAACCGGATAAGCCTTTGTGTACGACACATTCATCTGGTACAGATGAAAAACATACGGGTGATCGAATAATGTTTCATGTAAATACATATCATTCAGTAGCTTCAACGCCACAGTCAGGGTTAGTGAGGAGTCAATGAATCCAACCTCTCTATTAGCCAACTTGGAAGGTATAGCAGATATCATCCTGTAAAGTTGCGTTTCAACTGTCGTGTGAGCCTGAAAGTAGAAGTAGAAGTAGTAGTCTTATTAGTGGTAGTAGTGGTGGTGGTAGTAGTAGCAGCAGCAGCAGCAGTAGCAGTAGCCGTAGTAGTAGTAATAGTACTCGTCGTCGTCGTCGTCGTCGTAGTAGTAGTAGTCGTAGTAGTAGTAGAAGTAGTAGTAGAAGTAGTAGTAGTAGTAGTAGTAGTACTAGTAGCTTATAGTAGTAGTAGTAGTAGTAGTAGCTTGTAGTAGTAGTAGTAGTAGTAGTAGTAGTAGTAATAGTAGTAGTAGTGGTAGTAGTAGTAGTAGTAGTAGTAGTAGTAGTAGTAGTAATAGTAGTAGTAGTAGTAGTAGTAGTAGTAGTAGTAGTAGTAGTAGTAGTAGTAGTAGTAGCAGTAGTAGTTATTAATTATAATTTTTTATTTGATTTAATTAATTCGCCCTTAAGTCGAACACCCGTTCGTCTTAAGGGCGAATTGTGTTCGACTCAAAGGTCAATCGCCTAGTTACACAGATGAATCTGTAAAACTATGAAAATTACATTCTACAACAAAAACATGTATTAAAAGTAAAAATTAAGTGTTTGTTTTCAATGTTCGACACTAAACGGATGCTGCGAAATTCATTCGGTCCAAATGCCGACGAGATCAAAAATATTCGTAACTTTAATATTTGAATTTCCCGCCAGACGAAAGTAAACATACCTTTACCCGCAGAGCGTTCTTGTGAGAAAGATCGATAATGACGTCATATGTAGACTGGTTTATCTTGAGTAAAAAAGTCGAGCGTTTGTTAAAAATGTTACGACAAAGGTTAAGTAACACCCAATCTTTAAGAAAAACAACGTGGATATCGTCCGACTCAAGGGCGAATTCGACTCAAGGGCGAGTTACCCTATCTCGTGGCTGGTAAGGTTTAAAGGCTTAGAAAAGGCCATCGAATAATACAGAATGATAATTGCGCTAATAGCTCTTTCAGTGTTCTTATGTGAAGATAATATAAATCACTGAATTTAAAATTCTGGTTAAGAAATTATACATAATAATATGTTCTTTCCAACGTCAAACATTAAACGAAAATATTTGTAAAACTTCATTTAGTGGAATCCTACATTCCGTGTTATACTGTAATATTGTGTCAACAGTATAAATATAACTTGAACAGAGACATTGCTTGGCGATTTATAATCTTCAAAATGCGACGTTATAATAGTATTGCCACGTAATAAAAATCAGATTTTAAATCGCCATTGTGTAGTTAGATTAGTTTTTGTCTCTCAATAATGGCGTTTTGAATTGTATCTGCTGTCAAATGTGCAGCTGATGAATTTAGGTCCATTGTGGAACGTACGCCACTAATTAATACATGAATGAGGGTGCATTGCTGGAAAAACATTATACAGTTTACATCCAGTTGAAGGCTGAATATTGCTGCTTGTCTCGCATTCGGAAATAGTCCTACCTCGAAAATTAAAAATCCAAACTAATCCATCGTTCGTAACACAACGTGTACAACAAAGATATCATGATAATCAATTTTCATACACCCAGATACAATTAATAGATAGAACTGTATAAAATTCATTTCATAAAATTAAAACATAACCTAAAAGGTTATCATTAATGTAAACATTGTCATCAAAATGACATCACGGAATAAAGTGGCGTCATTCTATACATAGCGTGTGACGTCACTGCTTTCGTCTAAACTCTATACTAGGAACTAGCAACTATCCATATTTGGCTAATTGTGCATACACTTAGATATAGTCCGCGGAGGAATGAAATAATTTCCACACAAGCACAATTTCCATATATTCTTATTAAAACCAGGTTTAGACATGATAACTGTATCGTAATTCTTAACTTCAATAAGTCAAAGCATTGTGTTTATATCTGTTCGTACATAAAAATGCGTTTTAAGTTGCGTTACTACTTTCACTTTCGAACACTATTTATCAAGTGAGCAAAATCAGCAGAGATAAAAACTTTTTTTATTGAAAACAACGGTGGATTATATTTTCAATTTGAATTAAATGCACAGATTGAGTACTTGCACCAAGTTACGTCCTACAAGACTGTAGGACGATTTTGCTAATATTTAAGGGAAGCGTCTAATACTTCAGTTGGCGCCATATGAATATAGTGCTTACCCATCATGCACAGCGCGGAATCACACAGGATAGTTGCGAGAATCAAACCATGATCAGCTACTCTACAGTAGTGTAAACTCTGTTGCGTCATTCAGCTGACCGGTTCTAAGAATTGTTGAGAATTCTAAGAATTTGAAAATATTTTACTGAGTACAGTGAACTTTTAAAGAAGATTAATAGATCTAGACCGACAATGTTCAACGTCATACATGTAAATGGTTACATAGAACAATGATATGCATTTACGTGGTAACAGTGAAAATTATAATCTTCATATAATTATTAAAATCTTAATACATCTAGATCTAGTTCTGCATTAATAATTAGTTTAATTCTACTTATCAGCGTATGAACTTTAATCATTAAAACAATCTCCGAACTAATGAGATTTTAAACGTAAAAAATCTGGGAAACGTCAAATGTTCTAAGCAAGTTTCGTGATGATTGGCCTATAAATGTGGCATCTAGAGTGTTCTCAAGCCTTTTCGTCAATTTGACCTGGCGACCTAGGTTTTTTTTACCCCAAACGACTCAGTTTTGAACTTGTCCGAAATAACTTTGAAACAAATGTTCTGAGCAAGTTTCAAGAAGATTGGGCAAAAATGTGACTCCTAGTGTTCACAACCTTTTTCTTCAATTTGCCCTCCTGACCTAGTTTTTGACCCCACGTGACCCGGTTTTGAACTCTTATGAGATATCATTGGGACAAATGTTCTGCTAAAGTTTCATGATGATTGGGCTATTAATGTGGCCTCTACAGTGTTTACAAGGATTTCCTTCAATTTGCCCTAGTGACCTAGTTTTTAGCCCACATGACCCATTTTCAAACTTGTCCGAGATATCATTGGGACAAATGTTCTGAGCAAGATGATTGGGGTATAAATGTGGCCTTCAAAGTGTTCACAAACGTTTTCTATAACTTGGCCTGGTGACATAGGTTTTAACACCACACGACGCAGTTTCGAACTTGTCGGAGATATAATTGGGACAAATGTTCTCAGCAAGTTTCATGCTGATTGAGCTACAAATGTTGCCTCTAGAGTGTTCCCAAGCTTTTCCTTTAATTTGGCCTGGTGACCTAGTTTTTGACCCCACGTGACCCAGTTTTGTACTCGTTTGATATATAATTGAAACAAATGTTCTGAATGAGTCTTAAGAAGATGGGGTAAAAAAAAATACTTCTCGGGTGTTCACAAGCTTTTATTCAATATGAACTAGTGACCTAGTTTTTAACCCCATATGACCCAGTTTCGAACTCCGAGATATCATTAGGACTAATGTTCTGTTCAAGTTTCATAAAGATTTGGCAATAAATGTGGCCTCTAGAGTATTCACAAGCATTTTGTAAGTTTTCAATATAGCCGTATTAGGAAAACTTCCATGCGGCCATGTTTTTCAACGGAGTGGAACCATTTGCGAACTCGGCCGAGATATCATAAGAACACTTAAATGTTCTGAGCAAGTTTCATGTTGATTGGGCAAAATATGTGACTTTTTCTATAGCCATACAGGGAAAACTGCCCCGCCCCCTGGCGGACATGTTTTTCAACGGAGCGGTACCATTTTCAAACTCGGCTGAGATATTTTAAGAACAAATATTCTGAGCAAGTTTTGTATTGATTGGGCAAAAAATGTGACTTCTAGAGTGTTTACAAGCCTTTTCTTTAATTTGACCTAGTGACCTAGTTTTTGACCCCACATGACCAAGTTTCAACAAGTCCAAGATATCATTGGGACAAATATTCTGGGCAAGTTTCATGAATAATGGGCAATAAATGTGACCTCTAGAGTATTCACAAGGTAAATGTTGACGACGAACGACGGACAAAAGGTGATCACAAACTCATCATGAGCACGTTGTGCTCAGGTGAGCTAAAATATATGTTATGCTTCTTCTAAGAAAATTTATCACGCTTGATTTTAGTCACCCGTAAGTAACACAGAATGCTCTCGCCATTTCGACAAAAGCGCATGTTGTCCGTTACGGACCGATACGGTGTGAACACTACGGTCGCCAAAGACTGTCAAATAAAAATCAAACTGTTATGATGATCATTTTTACTTATAAAGTTGTTGTTGCTTTTGTTTTTATAATGTTTAAGTGTAAATAAGCCAATACCGCGTAACTGCTTTCGCGTTTTAGAGGTAATATAATAGTGACAACAAAAGATTGAGTAAAAATATGCGGCATCAGACACCTAATTGTGTTGTTTTGCGCTAGGAAACTTTTATGCAAAAGTTTCACAGTTCTTTGCGCTACAAACTTCTTGTAGAACACGGTCAATACGTCCACGCTTTCGCTGCGGATGACATGACGTTGTGATTGCCTGCATAATTTTCGCGGGCTTTTTAGCAAACCACGGGTTTTACATAATAAAACCTGTGCATACTAAATGTAAATAGAATTAGTGTGTATTGTATGTATCGTGAACATTAAATTTGGACGGTCGTTTCGGATTTTTATTATGCGCGTTGTCATATCGTAGTGTGATATTAATTAAAACAACATTGACAACGGTGGGTCAAATATGTTTGCTTTTAGTTCGCGAAAATACGTTAGTGTATACATGTATACATACTTAAATGAATTTCGGTCCTGCAAATTTTATTTCGGTCCGGTAACTTTTAACAGGTGGTCAGACCAAATGCTTACAATTTTTTCAGCTTTCGGGAAGTCTGTGATGGGTAGCAAGTTAAAATGGCCTTAAGTTAAAACGGCCCCAGATAGTAAAAACTGATCCGGTTATTTAAAAAAATGTGTTCAAAACTGCTCCATTTTTAGCGCTTTTCAGAGTTTAAATTTGAGTGCAAACAACATGAAATTGATATTTGTTTATTTCAGTTTATAATATTCTATAACAAGTAGATCTAATATGATGCACATCACAACATAATGTATATACTAATTATACTATATATTGACCAAGTTCAATAATCAGCCTAGTCTTCCCAGTAATTGTGGAGTTAGTGCCCTTGAATTATTTAAAGTAGGCTTCTGTCAGTAACATTTTGTGGAAACATTGAAGACTTGGCATAACTGAGATGAACTTGCTGGTGTAGAGGGCAAACTTCTATTGTTGTCTTTATTTTGTCTATTTAAACATCTGGGAACATTTCAGATAGCATTGTCTCGTTAGAATTTAGCATTTAAATCCATATCGAGCATCATTTCGACCTTTTTATTTCAACTGAAACCTAAATTCAACTAAATAGTTATGTTTAGACTAACTAACTCCTGTGATACATATCAATTCATTAAACAAAAGGATAGCTTAAATTGATCAGATGATCAGAAAAACACCATTAAAGTTTATTTCAATATGCTATCGATCTGAGATACAAGCAGATCTTATATGTATATTTATCAATAAGCAGTGACAGACATTAAGTGATAGCTGTCCGGCTAAAACAGTGGTTGACAACCTTGCTGCTCATATCGTGGTGAGTAAACATTTGATTCACAGAGTTCCACACAACAAATGTTTTTTTTTAATGTTATACTTTTACAAATATTTATAACATGCTTTTGCCGGTAAACTATGTAGCACCTATATTCATATTATCATAGCATAAAAATCCGTTTTCAGTCCGTGTGTTAACGAACAAAAAGCGGTCGGTTATCGTAAACAAGGTGTATTATTCAGTCAAGTCACGCGACCGGCATAGTGTTTTCCGTATACTTGAAGCGGGCTCCACAAAAAGCGGTCGGTTATCGTAAACAAGGTGTATTATTCAGTCAAGTCACGCGACCGGCATAGTGTTTTCCGTATACTTGAAGCGGGCTCCACAAAAAGCGGTCGGTTATCGTAAACAAGGTGTATTATTCAGTCAAGTCACGCGACCGGCATAGTGTTTTCCGTATACTTGAAGCGGGCTCCACAAAAAGCGGTCGGTTATCGTAAACAAGGTGTATTATTCAGTCAAGTCACGCGACCGGCATAGTGTTTTCCGTATACTTGAAGCGGGCTCCACAAAAAGCGGTCGGTTATCGTAAACAAGGTGTATTATTCAGTCAAGTCACGCGACCGGCATAGAGTTTGCCGTATACTTGAAGCGGGCTCCTTGCTACTTTGGTCCACTATTAAACGCTTTCAAGCTTAAATAACAGTATTACGATATCATGATATGTATATTAATCGCTATAATACGTGATGCACGCTGCAATCCATGTAAAATCCATTTTTTTAATTCGAAACCAGGAAAACACATGACAAGGTGTCTCCGTATGAATCAGATTCTTAGGTTTAAGGTCAAGGCCACAATTAGAGGTCTAAGTGGCATCGGGGAACATCCATCGGTTCTACCGACATTCTTGTCTAATGCTGTTAACAGCAAGTACTAGAAAGACGCATCACTTTGTGTCTGAAAACAGTGGATTGTAATATTGTCTTTGCATGCTCATGAAATATCTTAAGTGTGTGTGTTTTTTTTAATGCAGTTTAAGTCTTTAATATGTGTAGACCATACTGTTATCACTGCATTATATTAATATAAATGGATACAGACATGTATACGTGCTACCTTTCCTCGTGCAAAATGATGAAAACGGACTTGGATATCGCCCGTTAGAACGTTAAGTTGTTCATTGCAGTATTTTTGCGAGTTTTATTTGTAGGGTTATTGTGATATTTTATAATTATAATTGTGTTAATTTGCGCATCAATATATATATTTAATGAAATTAAATTTTACATACGAATACGTTTGACAGTAAATCAATGACTGCGTAAATTTGATCAAATCTCCCTGAAAAATAAACATTTTATTAGGATTTTGGTAAATTTTGGGTTAGAAGTGCTGTTCAGTGTGTACCATCTATACATCCCACTGAGTTATGATTTTATAAGCAGAGATTTATTTTATTTAATGAAACCTACCAATGTATGCACATGTATCGAAATTCCGAGGCTTGTTGGAATACTCGGGAGGCGTGTGTGTAGATTGAAGCTTATGAGGTCCTTCCGCTTCAAAGCAGTGTAGACGCTTCCACAAATGTCAATCATATTCAAATGTATCTGCAATAGTAACCAATCATCGCACTTGGATATCACGTGTTTAGCGGTTAAACTATTCAGGCGTTTGTGTAGATTGAAGCTTATGAGGTCCTTCCGCTTCGAAGCAGTATAGACGCTTCCACAAATGGCAAACATATTCAAATTTATCTGCAATAGTAACCAATCATCGCACTTGGATATCACGTGTTTAGCGGAAAAACTATTTCATACAAAAGAGCACGTGCTAAATGTTTGTGATATTAAAATGAGCACGTGTTAATGTTTGTGATTTTCGATGAATGGAAATTCATCCGTTAACAATAGCTGGGGAGGAGTTTAAATTATTCGTGGCAAAACCCGGATCGGTCTATTGTGTGTGGACTCGAGGTGTGTCCCGTCACCCCTTCATAATGTTACTTTTTAGAGACTCGACGAAAGTAGGGGGGCGAATTTAAATCGAGGATGAAATATATTTATGTTTTAGTTGGTAACGAAGTGGGGCTATGTAGGTTTAACGCGTGTTGGCCCGCCCGTCCGTCGGTCAATATTTTGTTTCCGCTCTATAACGTTAAAATGTCAGATCCTAAGTTCTCCGGTCAAAGTCGTATTTAATATTCGAACTCAAACATAAAAATCAAATCCAGAGACTGCTTGGTTGCATACAAAGATGTTCCTGAACAAAAACCGGTACTACGAGTAATTGACCCGTGTTTTAAACGTTTCAACCACCACGTAGTAGTCCATACCTTGCTATTTAATTTTTATTCTCGTATATTTTCGTGAATTGTTTATAAACCTTATAGTAGACCAAACAACGGGTCGTGCACAGTTTTGTTCACTGACAGTACATACACTATATACATGTGGTGATGATGTCTATTAACAAACCGGGGGAGCATACACGATGACTTCTTGAATGGTTATTTCTCTTGCAATATGACACACACTAAGGTATAGACGGATGTTATCGATATGACCTGAAAGATAATAACATCTTAATAACAAGGATATCAGTGAACTGATAGATTCTCCCCAATGCGCTTTGTAAAGTAATGGAAATGCAATCAGAAGAGCAGAGTCCAGACAATTGTGCTCTATATATAAATTTCAGCAATCATGAAAGTCCCCTAAGAAATTGTAAGAAAATTCATTGAAGCGGAGCATGTTGGTACAGTAAACTACTCCTCTTGGTAATGAAGCTTTCCATAAAGTTTCATTGAATATTGGCTAGTAGTTGCTGAGAAACAGTCCAGACAAGAATTGCGCACTATACACTAATTTCAGCAACCTTCAAAGTTCCATAACTCCCAAGGAAAATCACTGAAGTGAACATCTTGTACTGTGCACACCTCATTTCGGTAATGAAGCATCACATACAGTTTCATTGTTTTCTGGCCAGTAGTTGTTGAGAAATAGCCCGGACAAGAATTGTATATTTTAATTTTAGAAATATTCAAAGTCCCACAACTCTTAGAAAAATCATTGAAGCGGAATGTCCTGATTTAGCGCACACGTCCTTTTGGTAATAAAGCTTCCCATAAAATGTAATTGAAATCTGGCCACTAGTTGTGTAGAAATAGATTGGACAAAAATTGTGCACTAAATACGTATTTCAGAAATCTTCAAAGTCTCGTAACTCTAAGCAAAATCATTAAAGCAAAACGTCCTGGTTCAGTGCTCACCTCCTCTGGGTAATGAATCTTTCTATAGTTTCATTGTACTCAGACCTGTAGTTGCGTAGAAATAGTCCGGAAAAGAATTGTGCACTAAATGCTTATTTCAGAAATCTTCACAGTCCCATAACTCTGAGAAAAATCATTGAAGCGGAACGCCCTGGTTCAGTGCACAGCTCCTCTTGGTATTGAAACATTCCCATGAAGCTTCGTTGAATTCTGGTCAGTAGTTGCTGAGAAATACTCCGGACAAGAAAACGGGACGGACGGACAGACAAAGCCTCACCTATATGCTCCCCCACAAATTTATCAAAAGACGTGTTGGTAGAAGAAAACTGCCGTGTGAAAACAATATTGCTAATGCAAATAAATCGATAAATTTACATGTACTGGCATAAAACGTACATTGTCGCACAATTTGGTATGAGTGTTTTTCGAAACAATAAAAGTATTGATTTCGTTCGAGGGTATTTAAGAATTCAGTCATTACTAACGAACTCATCATTATATTTTAGTAACTCATTTCAAGCTGTTTAAGGTAAACTACAATTGGTCGGCAGTTCATTAAAATGATACGTGAGTTTATCAATAACGCTTCTTAGTTATTTCTCTAGACCAATTTTAGTGAAAGAGAATCATAAACATATCATGTAAAATGTTACATTTTATATCAAAACAGTATTGCAGATGCAGATGTTTTATGACAAGGGAACACTTTTAATAGAGACCTAATTTAGACCCAATAAAATAATGCAAGACATAAAAACGGTTGGGTAACTGTTGGAAATAATAAAAACCCCGACAGTGTAGAAAGTCTGTTGGCGAAAAAAGAAACTAAAAGCATTTTTGCCAAAAAGGAAACATTTGTTTAAATGACTTTCAATTTCCCACCTTTAAACTTGATAATATGGCTTCTTATTCTTTAGTATACGACATCATAATACAAATTCATTAGTAAGTAACGAACACATATATATTTTTCAAGCTAATTATCTAATGCAAGCGATATTATATACATGCCAATTAATAAGTCAATCTGCAACGAGCCATGTAGAATAACCGATAAAGTGTGGTAGTTGGAGCATCGACTGCTAGTGATTCGTAGCCTACTGAGTCAAAAGTAGGTTATACGATGCGGGCTCTCAAGTTCCATACTTCAGTTTAAAATTAATTGCAGTAATTTGTTGTCAGCATAATATCGGTAACATGAAATAACGTTTTCACAACGACTCAAAAATAACCAATGTAGCGGATTACTTTGACTGATCTTATTCCAGGACACCCAGGTGAATATTTCGGTTACAATCAATTACATAGCGAAAATAGGGATGTCATTTATTTGACGTAACATCCCAAACCCCCAAAATGTGGAACTAAATGACTGCAACAAATGACTACTGATAGAGAATACTAGGTTAGTTTTGAATATAGAGTTTATCTTGCGAGGCTTAGAACACCGGAAGCGCGAGCCTAGGCGAGCGCTTCCGATGTTCGAGCCGAGCAAGATAAACTTCTCTATATTCAACACTAATCCTAGTATTATATTTATCCCATCATATTTTCTTCGAAAATATATAAGAAAGCAAATTTGGAATTCAAAAACTAGCTGTACGACTAATTTGCTTATTCTTATCAAATGTTTACAAAACGCAAACTGTCTAAAAGAAGCAGTCCCAAGATTCTGGAATTAAAAGAAACGAAACGATAGCTGTAAATAAGTTTTATTGTTTATGCAGATTTTATAACTGCAACATATAATCAAATAAAAAAGTTAACAATATAATGAACCTTCCAAGTCCACAACGACACTTATTTATAAGTGCGTAATGATCTGTAAATTATATATAAATAGATCAATACACTATGACGCAAGTGGCCATGAGTGTTTCGTGGATTTATGCAGTGTTAACATGTGTGTTTGAAATTATGTGCGATTCAGTTGTTGTGCACATTCTCCTTGTGGAATGTTGCTCCAAAAAATTGTGATCTGAACGAGCTAGATTGACCTTTTCGACATTCCAATAAAGGGATATCACTTTGCGTAGGAGATTGAGGACAGGGGGGTTCTTACTGATTAGGCTACGTCTGCATATTCTTTTTTTCATTTAACTATATGACTGGAAAAGAAGTGTTACTTTTTGTGGAGAATTATATGTAAGTCGGCTTTTATACATATTTATGCTTTATATAAACTTTGTTGTGTTTTAAACAGGTTCAAATTTAACATTCTAAAAGTGGGAGTGGTATGGGAATTAATCATTTACTAAGCTATAAAGGCAGATCTTCACATGCAATAACAGATCTTATTTTGGCATTGGATTTAATACCTTTCTTTCAAATAAGTTATGAATTTAGAAAGAGAACGCCAGTATATTTATTTTTATGCACGTTATGTTTATCTATAACAGTCCTTAAATGTGTCATCAGTGTTTGTCAATAGAAAACGATATTTAGAAGTTTTAATGTATATAAAGAATTGCATAGAGTAGCCAGTTTAGTATGTTTATACATAATATTATTGTGTTCATATTACATAATATATTTGCAATAATAATAGTAATAATAATAATAAAAATAATAATTTAATTGAACTTTATTTGTTTCAGGTACCTATCACCAACAGAATCTGAAGTCTAACCCTGATTTTCCAGGGGATTATTCACCTGTAGTATTCTTTCTTGAATTAGCATATGACACACAACACCACTAATGTAATAAAATTTATATAAATATTATGTAATGTGGGTTCAAGTTAAGTAATTTTATTATTTGTCCAAATTCAAGTGAATATATTTAAGATAATAATGTTTATGAATTGTTGTTATCATAACAGATGGTTGTCGATTGATTGTCATAAGTATTTAGTAATCACACATCTTTGCACATACAAAGTTTTAAGTCGAAACATCTTTGGGCAAAACATCCATTGGTGCGAAACATTCCGGAAAGCGCAGACAGTGGAAAATGATCCATTGGTGGCCTGAATAATTTTCTTCGTCGATTCAGTCTGCCGGGCTAGGACCCTTGACCGCTTTGTGATTGTGTGTAAATCCACACTGGAAGTAGCTATATATATTCAATAGAAAATTGTTCATTGTGACATTGGAACCAGCATTAACTGTGACTGTCCAAGTTCCTGTTCAAAATGGGTACACTGGAAATGTCTGGGGTATCAGCCCAACTCATTAGCTGGTGATGAACCTGCCTGGTTTTTTAACGAACTGTACTTAAACTTGTGAAAAAGTAACTAAGTACTGGTTCTACACAGGAAAATACTAATTGAACGATGTCCATGCTTTGGGCATTACTATGTATTTTTTGTGATACTTGTTTCAGTATAACTGAATACTTTATGTAATTTTGGTTATTTGTGTGCTGTGGATGTGATTTTGAAATGCTTTATATTTATAGCTTATGATTAAAAGAGAATACCCCGATGACATGGACTTTTTTCTTGTTTTGTTTGTTGATTAAGTGAAGAAAATTAAGCTGCATATATGCCTTATGATGGTACTATTAGGGCTCAGGTCTATTACTCATCCTGTAAATACTGCAGCCAAATCTACTACAATTACAGACTTTGCGGCGGTCAATTAACCTACTCACTTTTCCTGAGCAAGCTTAGCCGATCTAAGCGGTTGATCAGTACCAAATGTACATACTTTAATGAAAGTAACTACTGCCCTTCTTGAAGCAGAGGTAGGGAGAGAATGGCCGTAGACATTATTTTATGACTAATCCCACACAAGTTATATGGCCGGGCTGGGGCTCGAACTCGCAAACACCCGGATTGACAGTCCAGCTCTTTACCAACTGAGCTAGCTGGGCACGGTTTGTATCCAGATTGCAATTGTCAAAAGAAGAAAAAATCCTATAAAAATGATACCGGTATTTACATTAAATTAATATATCTGTGAGAAACCCCACTCACCAAATCAAATAAAAGTAATTTTCTGGGTACATGAAAATGTACTAATTGTTGGGCTATTTTTTTACACATTTAGTTCAAAGTAAATGTGTAAAAAAATGACCTGATAAATGTTTAAAAATAGGTTGGTGGAGTTTTTCAAAGTAGCATGTCAAAATAGTTTGTATGGTTTACTTCTAAATGTAGTTTTGGCGTTGTTTTCATTGTTGCCTATTCTGACACGCTACTCGTGTGATCATTAATAGTGTTATCCAGCCAGGTCTAAATTCTGTGTGTGAACCATACTAAGTTATACGTCTTCATATCACGTTAATTAATTGTTTATTTTGAGTTTTAATAGCAGTTTATGTGAAACTGCATCAGCAGCTGATCGTTGTTTACTTTAGAGCGAGAACATGGAACCCCCCTGACCTCAAAATTTCGCGTTGTCTCGCCAGTCTCGTTAAGCGTGATTTGAAAATGTCGAAATTGTGAATAATAATGACTGCTGAACGTTGTTTACGTTGCAATGTGGGTGGGGAGAGGCATTTTGAATTGGCAAAACCAATTGCTCGTTTGACATCTTTGTGGGAGGACAGGATTCATCAGCAGAAGTAGCAGTATGGGTTTTACAGAGGTGGCAGAGCTACTTGAAGGTACGCTGCTGTGATTTGCATTTGAAGCGTGCGATGCAAGTATGTTTGAGCATCTGTTTGTTGTTCTTCACTCACAGAAAAATAATTTAATATTGACTGCACATTTTTATGACCTGTAATGGCCATTATGTCCGTTGGCTGGCTATTGTGCTCCCTCAGTTTTTGGACAAGAAGCTTCCGGGTGGAGTGGTTCGTCAAACTCTTATCCAATTTTTTGTCTAATAAACCATTGGGCATTTGACTCCCAACTTTGCCCGGAAGCATCTTGTTCAAAAACTGTGTTGGGAACCAAATAAAACGGATCTTCTGATCCCCAAAAGCGAGCTGGACGCTTCTGGGCGTAGAGCTTATATAGTGCCACTGGATCTCTAGGATCGTTTTCGCCAGTCGAGAATATCATTGGCATCACTCTTCTCACATCTGCAATATTCTCGCCCGTTTTTGTCTTAGTTTGACGCTCGTTAAATTCTAAATATTCTGTTCCGTCTCAGGCAGTTTCAATTTAATGTCGCCCCATCTGTAAAGATTTCATTGCTTAAATAAATTGTGCACCAAGTTTGTGCGTCATTTATACGCTTATTCAGGCCAATTTCTGTTGAAATATTAATAAAATACAAACACAATTATATAAATACATATTTTTCAGAAGTTATTAGTCATTTTTTGTTTTTTAGTATATAATTTTATTATGAATTCGGATAACGACAAATAATGGATACAAGTTTTTATGTAAATAATGTGCACATACTGTGACATAGTTGTAACCCTACCGAAACAATATTGGCAACCAGATAATAGCGTTTTAAGGTTTGTATTAAGGTTTATTTATTCATTTTTAATTATTAATTTTTAATTATTCTTTTTTAGATGACGGAGAACGGAAACATTGTTAATACCTCAAATTGTACTGCTCCGTGGTGCCCCTTAAACCAAAGTGCCAACAGTTGTTGAGCCATAGCGTGTTCACCAGTGCTGTTGGGCTTTGGGATCCCAAAACACCTTTCTGCCACATGACCTCAAGTTCCGCATCGGTAAGAGTTGCTGCTTCGCATGGTCTGTTTCCTTTACCCTAATTAAAAGATATTTTTGGTTTTACAATATCCATTTAACTGTGTCAAAATGTATGTTTAAATTTAAAGAATGTATATACATTCTTATAACAACTATCGACACAAACTAAAACATATTCAACCCGATAAAGTTAATTATCATATTATACTTTGATTTAAATTAGTCGACAAGTTAATAAGAACCGTTGTTGAAAAACGCATAATTGGCTACTTATAAATAAAAAAAAACAAGTTTTTGGCTGTACAGACAGAAACTCCAATACATGTATAGTACGTTGACTCAACAAATATTTTAGGTGACATAACACTAATAAACGATGCAAAATTCGAGATTATAGTCGACACTTGTATTTGTCAATGTATTCGATATTTTAGTGTTCCCTTCGTCTTATTTATGTTTAACTATTCAGTTTCAAGTTAAATTGTCACTTTTATATGCTTATTTTGAAAATAATTGATATGATTGATTGTACATACACACTTTAATATGAAAGTAAGACAGTTTTTGTTTGTCTTGTAAAATGGGTTAGAAAATGTAATACAAATGTATCAATGACTTTGGGCTTGAATACCTGTTTTTAAAGCTTTTTTTTGGCATTGTAGGTCTGACGTGTGAGGGAAAAATGGGGTCCAGTGCTAGACATGATCAAAAACGGATACCTATGATGCTTCAGCTTTCTGTCAAGACTGCCAAGGATCCCACGAATACTGATAGGCTCGTACTCGGCGCCATTAGATGTGCGACAATATAAATATTGAAACATAGTCGTAAAGGAGGCACGCGTAGCAATAAACCGCTTGAACTTATTTGTGTCATTTAGGCCACCCTTAATAAATTGTTTGTTTGCCATTGCCTATACAAGGTTGCTGGTAACGGGTAGGTAGGTAGGCATTTTTTTAAATGCAAATTTATGAATGATCCATTTAGCGTCAAAATATAGCATATAACACAGACATTGCTTTCAATAATATAATCAAGTGTCTGTTGATATAACGAGAGCTTGCTAGCAATCATCTTTTATTGGACAATGAATGCTGACAAACTGCCTGTTGTTTTCACAAGTTTGATAAAACATGAATAGAATTGCATACATTTGATATGGCCTATTTTTATAAGCAAGGGTTTAGCGGATACAATTAATTTATTTACCAAGTGGGAAACGACCGAAATGAAAGAATACCGAGCTTTTATTTAACCCAAAGAAAAAATATATTTGAAAAAAAAAACAAACTTAGTTGATTTAACCAAGAACAAAACGTTTGAGTAGGGACCTTTTTGTTGGGTAGGTAGGCAATAGCAAACAAACTTAATTTTAATTTTGGCCTTAGGGTCTTTTTAGCAGTGTGTTTATTTTTTTCTTCATTTTTTTTATGAATTGCTGAACATCGGACACATTAATGTCTTTAAATTCAGGATTTTCAGAAGTGACATTCAATTCAGAAGTGATATTTGAAGAAAGTGTTCCAAACTCTTGATTATTTGTAGAATTTTGATCATTTGTACTGTTGCTGAGCATGGGATCTGAATTAGGTTTAAACTCTTCAAACACTATAGGGTAATTCCACAAATTATGGCCATTTTATTTGACATTTCAGAAAAAAACGAAGTGTTTATTTTTAACAAAATTTGTTTTAAACAACAAATTCAGCCTATATAGGTAACAGAACAATTGTCAGCAGCTCTCAAAAGGAGATCAATGTGACCAAAATGATGTGACCTTGACACCTTTATCTGCCCAAATTGTCATTACCGCAACGGAGAAAAACTTTCATATATATTAGCTGTATTTGCACGAAAGTGTCATTTTTAAATATGTACAGCGATTTCTTTTCGCAAATTTTAGTGCCGTTTAAAGGCAGTTTCTCCTGAAAAAATATCTTCCATTTTCCCCACAAATTGTCCATTTTCTTCCCCCAAGAAATGTATGGTATTTCCAAGGAGGGTGCTTAAATAGAAAAACAATTATTGAATTTGCACCATTGTAACATAAAAAGTTCAGTAGATGAAAAATTGGAATATATTTATCATTTAAAAAGCAAAATAACCACACATTTCATGCGGAGATGACCGTTTGGGTAATGACAGTTTAGCAAAAAATTCACTTGAAAATGCAAGAAATATTGTTTAACGTGCATTAAAAACCTTCCACGTGAGATAGAACCATAAATGAAGGTGAATGGCTTCAATAAGCAAAACTATGTAGTCACAGTTTTATTTATCAGTACACAGGGTAATGACAATTAGAAATAAAACGCAGTATAAATGGCAACTTTCCCTCGACTTGGGATGATAACAAAAGTATAAGCTCTGCTAATAACAGGTTTAAAATATTCCCGCTTAAACTCCTGATGATGACGCACTATGTTTGTGTCTGTATACGTCATCATTTCTAGAATTTTCAGTGTTATTATGGGTTGTTGCGGTAATGACAAAATAACTGGGGACGAACCAAAAACTGTCACCATGCAAAGTTTAACTTGTCAGAAATACGATAAAAAATGAAACATTACATAATTTACTCTTATAGACATATTTATAAGTCAACTTTTTTGTTTTATTAGTAATTATCTTATTTAAGTTGGTTAACATAATTTACTCTTATAGACATATTTGTAAGTCAACTTTTTTGTTTTATTAGTAATTATCTTATTTAAGTTGGTTAACATATGGACACATCTTATAAGTGACAATGTATTTTTAGGCCAGTGCGCAATTTAAAGATCCGCGTTCTATTTCATTGATAAAAGTGTTATATCACAACCCATTTGGTTTTATTCCATTCATAATCTAGAATAAATACAACACAGATTGTGGTTAGTTTGCGAGCAAGACTCTTTAAAATATCATTTAAACATGAGTAACAACACTTTGGCCATTTTTTGTAGAATTACCATACAGCAGCATCAAAACCAAATTGATTCTTAAACTCTTTCAAACTAATTTCTACCACTTGTCGAGCATGTTCTTAACTTAAATCGTCCCAAACAACATTGAAACCAAATGTGTCTTCAGAAATTTTACAAAATAGTATTGCTATCCACTGTTAAAAATTATTTTTTGCTTTAATTTATTATTTTGTTGCAGACAACTTTTTTTTTTCTGCCTACCTTTCCTTGTATTTTGATGCAATAAATAAATATAAATAACAAAACACAAATTGTATATTTTAATATTTTAAATAAAAAAATGTTATGCTTGGAAAACATGTTTGCGTATTTTTTTATGCAATGTGTCTAAATTATCTTCCAATGACTGACCAGAAAATGCGATCGGTAAAAGTAAACAATGGCGACCTATTGAACCGTATCCTGTGACGTCATAGGAAAAGCCGTCCGTGCACGCGACAGGTATATTCCACAGTGCGGAATACAGCTAATAGTCCAGTCAATATAGTGTTTGCGGGTCAAACAAATTCCTTCACAAACATTAATTGCACTGAGTGATAGGTTTTATTATTTTTTAAGATATTGTAAAAGTCCTCACCTTAACTTGCTTTGGATTTTAAGAAAATTTCATTTTAAGTTGAACATAAAAACTGATATAGAGAAGGCATCTATGTTGCACCATAGTTTGCAAGTGCGAGTTTTATGACGTCACAAACGGTGCATATGTAGACAATCATCCCGCATCGAAGTGAATTTTTATATTTTTTTTTGTATCTGTGATTGGCACAACAGGACTTTTGCTGGCCTAGTAAGTATAAAAACATAAATATAACTTATCGGATTGGAATTTTTATTATTAAATGTAAATATAAATGATTAACTGCATCTGTCATGTTTCCGCGATGTTGCAGACGACGTAAATATTTATTTGCTTGATAGTGTTTAAAAACGTATTTTGGTACGAGAATAATGATAGCTGAGTGAATATTATTACTTGAAATGTAGTTCAGGTAAAATATTCCGCAATAATAACGAAATTTGAGGGAAGTCACGTTGTGTGTTTTTTTAACTACGGAAGGGCATACGGATCAAAATATTAAACACCTGTAGAATTTATAGTACACAAATTCCCTGGACTTTCAATTGTGCTTTTGCCTTTTAGATATATTTCTTTACAATGTTTTCAATGTTTTTTTAGAAAAAGACATCCTGTTTGATGTTTGTTCTTCCTACAAATAAGAATTTGAGCAGAGTGCATTTAACAGACGTAGGAGAATTAAGAGGTATGTAAATGAAATTTATTGTTTTAAGTATTTTGTTATTGAAGTGTAATGGTTAAAGCACGAAAACTGAATAGTGTTGAAAGCGTGTTTGTACATCCATTACATAATTGTAAAATTCTGATTAATTAAAATTCATGTACAAAATACCATGTTTGCTATTACTTGCAGGTCTACTCGCAACAACAGTACAACCGTTTACCATACACAAGAAGAATTGGTTGTATTGCCAGGTTAGTGAATTATACATCCCTATGTGTTGTATCAATGATTTTTTTCAATGAACATCATTAATATTAATATAGACCCTAGAGGAAATTTTATTTGAATGTTCATAAATGTGTATATGCACATACTTTATTGGGGTGTACATGTAGAATATACCAGAATAACCACTTACCTTCACAGTCATGTCTGTAAGCCTCATTTTCTTTTTTCAGGATGAACCTACCTTCTAACTATAAGTGAGGTGTACACAGGCTTCACAGGATGAGCCGGTTTTAGTATTCATCATAGTATGAGGTTTGTAAGATTTTTTTTGTATTGAAACAATAGTATATGCACATTTATTATGTTATTTATCATTTGTATTCCATTTGCAATATGTTTCTTTTTATAGAATTTACTTGTTATCACATATTTTAAGTGTATTTTTTATTGTTTAAGTTTGTATGCTAGTTACAAAATGTGTACAGAAATACAGTAATTGTACTGGTGCATTTCATTATAGTGAGCAAACATCAGGACCGGTGTGTGTAATCTGTGGCACGGATGATGGGGTGCAGTTGTCAACGCTCGGTGAAAGAGGGTGCCAGGGCATTAATGCTGCTTGCCAAAATCAAGGTTTGTTTTACTATTATATAAACTATATCTATTAATAATTTGAAGAAATGTTATACAAGCCTTTCCCCAGAGCAGAGGTAGTGAACCTTATTTTTTTGTCTTAAAATTTCCTAGATCTGTTCGAGTAATTCATTGTCACTTTGTACACATTTAACAAATAAGATGTTAAAGATTAAAAGTATGTTTTTATCATTATAATTATTCAAGCACTGCAAAAAATTAATATGTTTCATTTCAGAACATAACCTGCGTGTTGAACCTGGCCAGTCTGTCCACCCGGTTTGCAGGAAGAACCTGTGTCATCCAAACCAGAGACGACAACCTACCAACAATGTGGATGATATAACAAGCCCCAAAACAAGGCTTCTGCAGAAAACAAATTTGACTTTAAAACTAAATGTTTATTTTGTGGCACTAATGCTGTATACAATAGCAAGTATAAACCTAAGAGAGGGCGTGATGTTCACCCTGTTATGACTTTAGAATTTCAAGAGACAATTAAAGACATATGTTACAGCAGAAATGATATGTGGGCCAATACTGTGTTAGGCCGTCTTGAGTATGCTTGTGACCTTCCAGCAGTTGAAGCCAGATATCACCAAAATTGTTGTACTAACGTTAGGTCAGGTTACCAAATTCCAAAGCATTTTGTTGGTCAGCTTAAGTTTGACAGTGACTTATTTGAAAGCTGCAGTGAAGCTAAGAAAGGTCGACCAGTCCATGTCAGTGCTGAAATGCTTTTAAGCAGGTGTTGTCTACTTTTGAGAATAATTTGTCTGGGCAGTTGACAGTAAACGACCTAGTTGAGGAAATGAAAACTTTGTGTGGTGATGATGCATACAGTAATGTGTACATGAAGAAAAAAGTACTTGAGCACTATGGGGGAAATGTTATTATAACAGAAATGAATGGTAAAACAAATGTTGTGACCTTCAAAAGCAGTGCACATGAAATTTTACACAGTTTTTACTGCAGGGCAAACAAACATGATAGTGAGTGTGAGAAAATGTCCATAATCAAAACAGCTGGTAAACTGATAATGGATGACATTAAATCAATGGACATCAGTAAAGAAAATTATCCATCTTCTGCAGATATAATGTCTTCAGAGGTGAACCTTGACTTTGTTCCTGCTAGTCTCCAATGTTTGCTTGGACAGCTTATTGACAGCAATGACTGGAAAAGAATTACAGCTTCTCTTGGCCAAGCATTGATTCAGGCAGCTATCCCAAGAAGCATTATTACTCCAATACAGATCGGGCTAGGTGTACAATTACACCATCATTTTGGTTCAAAGTTCCTGATTGATACTCTTAACAGTTTAGGTTTCTGTTCCTCGTATACAGAAGTTCAGAGATTTGAGAAAAGTGCTGCTGTGAGTGAAAATCCTGTCCTGGTCACAAGCTCTAAACAGTTTGTACAGTTTGCAGCAGACAATGTAGACCACAATACCGGGACTATAGATGGGTACAACACATTCCATGGTATGGGAATTATTGCAACAATCACCCCGAAAGTTGATCACAGAAGAGTTATCCGAAGGTGCGACTTTACAAAAGAAGATTTGGAAAAGTTAGGAAAGATAAATATTTCATTTTACAGATTAGACAAAGAAATGGATTTAGTATTTAAGAAACTGCCCAAACAAGACTGTGCTTCACTTACTGCTGATGATAACTTAGAAATCTTGCTCACAGTTACAAGACCACTTAGACCAGGAACTCCAGGATGGGCTGGTGTAATGCAAGGTATACAAGATGGTGTTCATCCTGGACAATCTGATGTTCTGTTTTTGCCTATGATTGATATGAGCCCTACTGACATGTCCTGTGTTTACTCAACATTGAAATATGTTTCAAGTCTGGCAGACAAAAATGGCCTTACACCAGTGGTTACATTTGATCAACCTTTGTACTGGAAAGCTAAATTGATTGTAACAAATGAACCAACAACAAGTGATATCAAGAACCTGGTTGTGCGGTTAGGAGGATTTCACACAGAAATGAGTTTCTTAGGATGTGTCGGAAAACTCATGGACAACTCTGGACTTCAAGAGCTACTTGCTACAGTCTACGCATCAAACACAGTTGGTCACATGATGAGCGGCAAAGCTGTTGGAAGAGCATTAAGGGGTCACTTTTTGGTAAACGATGCACTGGAGCAGCTCTTGGTAGAACAAACCTATCCTAATTTTTTTGAGGAAGCTACAGTAGATGTAAACAACAACCAAGAAGGGAACAACGAAGATGTGATATCTCAAACTGAACCTGAAGAAACTGAACAGAGCAAGAAATTACTAGTCATAACATTGATGCAAAAAGTAATACAGAAGGAGATAGCTTTAGACAGCATTCAGAATAACCCAATGTTGACAGAAATGAAACATGATTTAGAAAGAACAAAAACCAACATAAGACAATACCGTACAGGAAGACTGTGGATACAGTACATGGAAATGATAGCCTTGTTGAAACGATTTCTGGCAGCTGAAAGGAAAGGGAATTGGACAGGTCATCTTTCAACATTAATTGAAATGTTGCCTTACTTTGCAGTCTCGGGTCACAACTTGTACTTGAAGTCTAGCTATATCTATCTGCAAGACATGTTCCAGTTAGAAGAACAACATCCATCTGTATACAAAGCATTTATGACTGGAAGCCATGTTATAAGAAGAAGTGATAGATATTGGGCAGGACTGTCTACAGACTTGGTTATCGAACAAGTACTGATGAGGAGTGTCAAATCTGTTGGTGGGATGACTCGAGGTAGAGGACTTACGGAAGCCCAGCGAGCTCAGTGGTTATTGTCAATGCCTGCTTGTAGTGAAATTAACAATGCAGTACAGTGCTTCACAAGCCAAACATACGAGACAAGTGATCAACACAAAGATTCAACAAAAGCCAGAATTGATCGAGACAAGAGAGATCGTGACACCTTCGTGTCATTTCTACGAGACCGAAATCCGTTTTCAGAAGAGTTATCTCTCAGAAATATAGAGACAGGGGTCATTGCTGAAAATAATGTGAACGCCGATATGGCAAAAGATATAGGCAAGAAGATTGTTTCTGAAATGGTTGAGAAAAGTGTCAATGAATATTCATTCAAAAGAATAAACCAAGCAGTCACTCTTGGAACAAAACAGAATCTCAATGTCAGTGGCGAAGAAGTTGTCGTGGACCCACAACTACTGTTCCAGCGCATATTGACAGTCTCACAAAACACAGCTGAGAATGTTGAGCAACTCTTCCATTATGAACTGTGTGCATATCCATCTTCTTTATTTGACGCCTCTGGTTTAATGAGAGAAGCAAATAAGCCACAGCTTTCTGCAGCTATTTGGAACATGGGTGATTGCGGAGTACCAAGTATTCCCAAGGACTGTGCATATGTCCTGGACGGCGGCTCATTACTTCAAAGAATCCCCTGGCTTAAAGGATCTACCTTTGATAGCATTTGTGATCAGTATTGCAAGTATGTAAAGTCACATTATGGGAATGCTCAAATTGTGTTTGATGGCTACATGTTAGGACCCTCAACAAAAGACAGCACGCATGATAGAAGAGCAAAGGGTAAAGTTGGAACAAAAGTAAGTTTTAATTCAAGCTATTCATGCAAGATAAAGAAAGAAGCTTTCCTAACCAACATTGAAAACAAGCAAAACTTCATTAACTTACTAGGGAAAACACCTTCAAACCATGGGATGCACAGTTTACGATGCTGATGAAGATGCTGATGGCCTAATTGTTCAAACAGCAGTTCAGATGTCCGATAGAAGATGTGTCGCTGTAATAGGAGAGGACACATATCTCCTGGTTCTTCTCTTACCATGCCAATGATAAGTTCAACAACATATACTTCAAATCTTCTGTTACCATGCCAATGATAAGTTCAACAACATATACTTCAAATCTGATGTTGGGTTGAAAATGAAGAAAATATGGGACATTGCAGCAACAAAAAGAATTCTTGGAGCAGACCTATGTCATTTACTCCCATTTATACATGCTTTCAGTGGCTGCGACACAGTCTCAAGAATTTGTGGAATAGGGAAATCACTTGTCCTTAAAAAGGCAGCAACAGACAGATTCTTTCAACAAGAAGCAGAAGTGTTCATGCAGAATTCAACTCCTGTTCAAATTGAAAAGGCAGGTGATCTAATTATGGCCTCATTGTACAATGGTAAATCAGATGAAGATCTTAACACACTCAGATATAGGAAATTCGTACAGAAAGTGAACTCTGCCACTTCAGTGATCCAAGTGCATACATTGCCACCAACTACAGCATCAGCCAAATTTCACAGTTATAGAGCCTACTCGCAAGTTCAGGTCTGGATTGGAAATGGAAGTAATCCCACAGACTGGGGTTGGTACAAAAGCAATGACAAACTTGCTCCTGTAAAGTGTGACCTACCGCCTGCCCCAGAGAGACTGTTGAAGATTGTGAGATGTAGTTGTAAAACCAACTGTGACACAAGGCGGTGTACTTGTAGAAAACATGGTTTATCATGCTCAACTGGCTGTGGGGACTGCAAGGGTGTTAGCTGTAGCAATAGAACTTGTTTGGAAGAGGATTATGATTGTGTTTGAGTAACTAAGTAGCTTCACTGGCTTGTGTAATGAGTCATTACACAAGCCGGTGAAGCTATTAAGTTACTCAAACTGAAGTATTACTAGTAATCTTAGCTTCAATATAATAAACAATGTATGTTGTTATGTATTAACATAAAGGATATACAATTATGTCTTAGTAACATGGCATGCATGTAATAACATGGAGTGTGTAGTCATAGTCATTTTAACATGTACAAGATGCATTATTTATTTGGTATTTTGTTCTTTTCTGGATAAGTTAAATGAAAAAATGCACTTCCTATTATGCGTTTTATTGTACAAAAATGATTTCTTAAAATTATAATACTGAGTTGTACATATTAAAATTGCTCATTTTCATATTCTTCTATATTGTCATGATTTATTCTTGTCTTCTAGGCACTGTACCCAATGTGAAGTACAAATCAAATTTTCACTGTGTTAATGTAGTACCGGTATGTTGGGTCTTATTATGCCTTTTTAAAGGAAAGATGATATGTATTTATGTCTTTTTCTATTATATTAACTATCTAAAATAAATTTTGAAACATTCTTTAAGCATCTTTTCTTGAAATATAGGTTGCAGACTGAACATAAAAATTCTTACAAAATTGACACAATTTTAGAGGCGATAAAATACACTTTTATTGGTCACTATAAGACTGTTTTTACAGACATTTTTTTTTCCATTTCCCAACTGAATTTTTGTGAGGACTTTTTTTTCCCAGCTCAGAAGACATTGAACATACTGTATATGCACATAAACCTTGTGAAGGAATTTGTTTGAGGTTTGACTATTATTTTGGCTAAAATGACTAGACTATAAGTTTATCCCACGGGTAGTCATTTCGTCAGTGTCACTGTGAAAATAGGATAAAACTATACACTTTACTAGTGATTCAGTAGTGTAAAATTTCACATGCAAATGAGGCAAGTAAATGACCGAGTAAATGACAAGCGAAGTACTATTTGAAATAATGGAAATATGACAAATGACAAGTAAATCACTCAGTAAATGAAAAGTAAATTACTCAGAAAATGAAAGGTAAATTACTCAGTAAGTGACAAGTAATCACTCAGTAAATGACAAGTTAATTACTCAGTAAGTGACAAGTAATTGACTACAGTAAATGACCAACAACTGACTATTAAAAGTGAATTACCAGTAACTGACTGCAATAAAGACCAGTAATGGACTTCAGTAAATAAGGGTTATTATAACTACAATTTAAGTAAATAAGTTGCTAAAACACAGCGCTTGTTTTGAAATTAGGAGAACATCCTGTGTTTGAATAAACCAATCAGGAAAGGATACCGTCCAATGTATCTTCCTATCAATAATATTATCCAGTTAACCATTCTGGTGTTATCAGTTAAAACCTTTTATGAAGATAAGTAATGTAATACAATTTATATAAAAGCGAATTTATGTAGCAATAAAATACAGAACCCTATGGTTCTGTAAGATCCTGAAACATTGTTTTACTACATTGCCTATTATGTAAACTTAAACAAAATCATACAGTAGTTTCAGCATCCATTTAAAGAAGTAACCATACAAAAGCAAACATTTCAGTAAGAACAATTATAATTATGATGAAATGATAAAATAGAAATTGAAGGGAATATAGAGATACACATCCAAACCATCAGTTCTTCTGCTGTTCTAATTAACCAAAGTGCTGAAGTCTTGTAACCTCTCTTTCACCATACTAAATGTTTAATTCCACACTACTTAATTTTCTCAAGAGAATTCCATTAATGTCAGTATTTCAGGAAACCTATAAAACTACAATTAAAATCAATGAGTTGCATTATAGATACAACTGAAGTCGCTTAGTTTCTAAAACACTACTCTTGTTTTCAAAATCAAATAAACACTTCCTGTGTTTGAATGAACCAATCAGGAAATAATGTGTATGGGAAGTAACCAATAGATAAGAAGATGCTTTATCGCATAGCAGACGAACATCTGAATGCCACATGTGGTGGTCAGCTTATGATGAAATGATAAAATAGAAATTGAAGGGAATATAGAGATACACATACAAACCATCAGTTCTTCTGCTGTTCTAATTAACCAAAGTGCTGAAGTCTTGTAACCTCTCTTTCACCATACTAAATGTTTAATTCCACACTACTTAATTTTCTCAAGAGAATTCCATTAATGTCAGTATTTCAGGAAACCTATAAAACTACAATTAAAATCAATGAGTTGCATTATAGCTACAACTGAAGTCGATTAGTTTCTAAAACACTACTCTTGTTTTCAAAATCAAATAAACACTTCCTGTGTTTGAATGAACCAATCAGGAAATAATGTGTATGGGAAGTAACCAATAGATAAGAAGATGCTTTATCGCATAGCAGACGAACATCTGAATGCCACATGTGGTGGTCAGCTTATGATGAAATGATAAAATAGAAATTGAAGGGAATATAGAGATACACATACAAACCATCAGTTCTTCTGCTGTTCTAATTAACCAAAGTGCTGAAGTCTTGTAACCTCTCTTTCACCATACTAAATGTTTAATTCCACACTACTTAATTTTCTCAAGAGAATTCCATTAATGTCAGTATTTCAGGAAACCTATAAAACTACAAATAAAATCAATGAGTTGCATTATAGTTACAATTGAAGTCGATTAGTTTCTAAAACACTACTCTTGTTTTCAAAATCAAATAAACACTTCCTGTGTTTGAATGAACCAATCAGGAAATAATGTGTATGGGAAGTAACCAATAGATAAGAAGATGCTTTATCGCATAGCAGACGAACATCTGAATGCCACATGTGATGGTGAGCTTATGATGAAATGATAAAATAGAAATTGAAGGGAATATAGAGATACACATACAAACCATCAGTTCTTCTGCTGTTCTAATTAACCAAAGTGCTGAAGTCTTGTAACCTCTCTTTCACCATACTAAATGTTTAATTCCACACTACTTAATTTTCTCAAGAGAATTCCATTAATGTCAGTATTTCAGGAAACCTATAAAACTACAATTAAAATCAATGAGTTGCATTATAGCTACAACTGAAGTCGATTAGTTTCTAAAACACTACTCTTGTTTTCAAAATCAAATAAACACTTCCTGTGTTTGAATGAACCAATCAGGAAATAATGTGTATGGGAAGTAACCAATAGATAAGAAGATGCTTTATCGCATAGCAGACGAACATCTGAATGCCACATGTGATGGTGAGCTTATGATGAAATGATAAAATAGAAATTGAAGGGAATATAGAGATACACATACAAACCATCAGTTCTTCTGCTGTTCTAATTAACCAAAGTGCTGAAGTCTTGTAACCTCTCTTTCACCATACTAAATGTTTAATTCCACACTACTTAATTTTCTCAAGAGAATTCCATTAATGTCAGTATTTCAGGAAACCTATAAAACTACAATTAAAATCAATGAGTTGCATTATAGCTACAACTGAAGTCGATTAGTTTCTAAAACACTACTCTTGTTTTCAAAATCAAATAAACACTTCCTGTGTTTGAATGAACCAATCAGGAAATAATGTGTATGGGAAGTAACCAATAGATAAGAAGATGCTTTATCGCATAGCAGACGAACATCTGAATGCCACATGTGGTGGTCAGCTTATGATGAAATGATAAAATAGAAATTGAAGGGAATATAGAGATACACATACAAACCATCAGTTCTTCTGCTGTTCTAATTAACCAAAGTGCTGAAGTCTTGTAACCTCTCTTTCACCATACTAAATGTTTAATTCCACACTACTTAATTTTCTCAAGAGAATTCCATTAATGTCAGTATTTCAGGAAACCTATAAAACTACAATTAAAATCAATGAGTTGCATTATAGCTACAACTGAAGTCGATTAGTTTCTAAAACACTACTCTTGTTTTCAAAATCAAATAAACACTTCCTGTGTTTGAATGAACCAATCAGGAAATAATGTGTATGGGAAGTAACCAATAGATAAGAAGATGCTTTATCGCATAGCAGACGAACATCTGAATGCCACATGTGGTGGTCAGCTTATGATGAAATGATAAAATAGAAATTGAAGGGAATATAGAGATACACATACAAACCATCAGTTCTTCTGCTGTTCTAATTAACCAAAGTGCTGAAGTCTTGTAACCTCTCTTTCACCATACTAAATGTTTAATTCCACACTACTTAATTTTCTCAAGAGAATTCCATTAATGTCAGTATTTCAGGAAACCTATAAAACTACAATTAAAATCAATGAGTTGCATTATAGCTACAACTGAAGTCGATTAGTTTCTAAAACACTACTCTTGTTTTCAAAATCAAATAAACACTTCCTGTGTTTGAATGAACCAATCAGGAAATAATGTGTATGGGAAGTAACCAATAGATAAGAAGATGCTTTATCGCATAGCAGACGAACATCTGAATGCCACATGTGATGGTGAGCTTATGATGAAATGATAAAATAGAAATTGAAGGGAATATAGAGATACACATACAAACCATCAGTTCTTCTGCTGTTCTAATTAACCAAAGTGCTGAAGTCTTGTAACCTCTCTTTCACCATACTAAATGTTTAATCCACACTACTTAATTTTCTCAAGAGAATTCCATTAATGTCAGTATTTCAGGAAACCTATAAAACTACAATTAAAATCAATGAGTTGCATTATAGCTACAACTGAAGTCGATTAGTTTCTAAAACACTACTCTTGTTTTCAAAATCAAATAAACACTTCCTGTGTTTGAATGAACCAATCAGGAAATAATGTGTATGGGAAGTAACCAATAGATAAGAAGATGCTTTATCGCATAGCAGACGAACATCTGAATGCCACATGTGATGGTGAGCTTATGATGAAATGATAAAATAGAAATTGAAGGGAATATAGAGATACACATACAAACCATCAGTTCTTCTGCTGTTCTAATTAACCAAAGTGCTGAAGTCTTGTAACCTCTCTTTCACCATACTAAATGTTTAATTCCACACTACTTAATTTTCTCAAGAGAATTCCATTAATGTCAGTATTTCAGGAAACCTATAAAACTACAATTAAAATCAATGAGTTGCATTATAGCTACAACTGAAGTCGATTAGTTTCTAAAACACTACTCTTGTTTTCAAAATCAAATAAACACTTCCTGTGTTTGAATGAACCAATCAGGAAATAATGTGTATGGGAAGTAACCAATAGATAAGAAGATGCTTTATCGCATAGCAGACGAACATCTGAATGCCACATGTGATGGTGAGCTTATGATGAAATGATAAAATAGAAATTGAAGGGAATATAGAGATACACATACAAACCATCAGTTCTTCTGCTGTTCTAATTAACCAAAGTGCTGAAGTCTTGTAACCTCTCTTTCACCATACTAAATGTTTAATTCCACACTACTTAATTTTCTCAAGAGAATTCCATTAATGTCAGTATTTCAGGAAACCTATAAAACTACAATTAAAATCAATGAGTTGCATTATAGCTACAACTGAAGTCGATTAGTTTCTAAAACACTACTCTTGTTTTCAAAATCAAATAAACACTTCCTGTGTTTGAATGAACCAATCAGGAAATAATGTGTATGGGAAGTAACCAATAGATAAGAAGATGCTTTATCGCATAGCAGACGAACATCTGAATGCCACATGTGGTGGTCAGCTTATGATGAAATGATAAAATAGAAATTGAAGGGAATATAGAGATACACATACAAACCATCAGTTCTTCTGCTGTTCTAATTAACCAAAGTGCTGAAGTCTTGTAACCTCTCTTTCACCATACTAAATGTTTAATTCCACACTACTTAATTTTCTCAAGAGAATTCCATTAATGTCAGTATTTCAGGAAACCTATAAAACTACAATTAAAATCAATGAGTTGCATTATAGCTACAACTGAAGTCGATTAGTTTCTAAAACACTACTCTTGTTTTCAAAATCAAATAAACACTTCCTGTGTTTGAATGAACCAATCAGGAAATAATGTGTATGGGAAGTAACCAATAGATAAGAAGATGCTTTATCGCATAGCAGACGAACATCTGAATGCCACATGTGGTGGTCAGCTTATGATGAAATGATAAAATAGAAATTGAAGGGAATATAGAGATACACATACAAACCATCAGTTCTTCTGCTGTTCTAATTAACCAAAGTGCTGAAGTCTTGTAACCTCTCTTTCACCATACTAAATGTTTAATTCCACACTACTTAATTTTCTCAAGAGAATTCCATTAATGTCAGTATTTCAGGAAACCTATAAAACTACAATTAAAATCAATGAGTTGCATTATAGCTACAACTGAAGTCGATTAGTTTCTAAAACACTACTCTTGTTTTCAAAATCAAATAAACACTTCCTGTGTTTGAATGAACCAATCAGGAAATAATGTGTATGGGAAGTAACCAATAGATAAGAAGATGCTTTATCGCATAGCAGACGAACATCTGAATGCCACATGTGGTGGTCAGCTTATGATGAAATGATAAAATAGAAATTGAAGGGAATATAGAGATACACATACAAACCATCAGTTCTTCTGCTGTTCTAATTAACCAAAGTGCTGAAGTCTTGTAACCTCTCTTTCACCATACTAAATGTTTAATTCCACACTACTTAATTTTCTCAAGAGAATTCCATTAATGTCAGTATTTCAGGAAACCTATAAAACTACAAATAAAATCAATGAGTTGCATTATAGTTACAATTGAAGTCGATTAGTTTCTAAAACACTACTCTTGTTTTCAAAATCAAATAAACACTTCCTGTGTTTGAATGAACCAATCAGGAAATAATGTGTATGGGAAGTAACCAATAGATAAGAAGATGCTTTATCGCATAGCAGACGAACATCTGAATGCCACATGTGATGGTGAGCTTATGATGAAATGATAAAATAGAAATTGAAGGGAATATAGAGATACACATACAAACCATCAGTTCTTCTGCTGTTCTAATTAACCAAAGTGCTGAAGTCTTGTAACCTCTCTTTCACCATACTAAATGTTTAATTCCACACTACTTAATTTTCTCAAGAGAATTCCATTAATGTCAGTATTTCAGGAAACCTATAAAACTACAATTAAAATCAATGAGTTGCATTATAGCTACAACTGAAGTCGATTAGTTTCTAAAACACTACTCTTGTTTTCAAAATCAAATAAACACTTCCTGTGTTTGAATGAACCAATCAGGAAATAATGTGTATGGGAAGTAACCAATAGATAAGAAGATGCTTTATCGCATAGCAGACGAACATCTGAATGCCACATGTGATGGTGAGCTTATGATGAAATGATAAAATAGAAATTGAAGGGAATATAGAGATACACATACAAACCATCAGTTCTTCTGCTGTTCTAATTAACCAAAGTGCTGAAGTCTTGTAACCTCTCTTTCACCATACTAAATGTTTAATTCCACACTACTTAATTTTCTCAAGAGAATTCCATTAATGTCAGTATTTCAGGAAACCTATAAAACTACAATTAAAATCAATGAGTTGCATTATAGCTACAACTGAAGTCGATTAGTTTCTAAAACACTACTCTTGTTTTCAAAATCAAATAAACACTTCCTGTGTTTGAATGAACCAATCAGGAAATAATGTGTATGGGAAGTAACCAATAGATAAGAAGATGCTTTATCGCATAGCAGACGAACATCTGAATGCCACATGTGGTGGTCAGCTTATGATGAAATGATAAAATAGAAATTGAAGGGAATATAGAGATACACATACAAACCATCAGTTCTTCTGCTGTTCTAATTAACCAAAGTGCTGAAGTCTTGTAACCTCTCTTTCACCATACTAAATGTTTAATTCCACACTACTTAATTTTCTCAAGAGAATTCCATTAATGTCAGTATTTCAGGAAACCTATAAAACTACAATTAAAATCAATGAGTTGCATTATAGCTACAACTGAAGTCGATTAGTTTCTAAAACACTACTCTTGTTTTCAAAATCAAATAAACACTTCCTGTGTTTGAATGAACCAATCAGGAAATAATGTGTATGGGAAGTAACCAATAGATAAGAAGATGCTTTATCGCATAGCAGACGAACATCTGAATGCCACATGTGGTGGTCAGCTTATGATGAAATGATAAAATAGAAATTGAAGGGAATATAGAGATACACATACAAACCATCAGTTCTTCTGCTGTTCTAATTAACCAAAGTGCTGAAGTCTTGTAACCTCTCTTTCACCATACTAAATGTTTAATTCCACACTACTTAATTTTCTCAAGAGAATTCCATTAATGTCAGTATTTCAGGAAACCTATAAAACTACAATTAAAATCAATGAGTTGCATTATAGCTACAATTGAAGTCGATTAGTTTCTAAAACACTACTCTTGTTTTCAAAATCAAATAAACACTTCCTGTGTTTGAATGAACCAATCAGGAAATAATGTGTATGGGAAGTAACCAATAGATAAGAAGATGCTTTATCGCATAGCAGACGAACATCTGAATGCCACATGTGGTGGTCAGCTTATGATGAAATGATAAAATAGAAATTGAAGGGAATATAGAGATACACATACAAACCATCAGTTCTTCTGCTGTTCTAATTAACCAAAGTGCTGAAGTCTTGTAACCTCTCTTTCACCATACTAAATGTTTAATTCCACACTACTTAATTTTCTCAAGAGAATTCCATTAATGTCAGTATTTCAGGAAACCTATAAAACTACAATTAAAATCAATGAGTTGCATTATAGCTACAACTGAAGTCGCTTAGTTTCTAAAACACTACTCTTGTTTTCAAAATCAAATAAACACTTCCTGTGTTTGAATGAACCAATCAGGAAATAATGTGTATGGGAAGTAACCAATAGATAAGAAGATGCTTTATCGCATAGCAGACGAACATCTGAATGCCACATGTGGTGGTCAGCTTATCGGTGTGTGAAGATTTCTGTGAAAGACTGGTAAATGACTAGATCTTGAGTATACAGAAATGGCAGTTCCACCATTGATCTCTGAATGACTACGTAAAACCACATGTTGAACGTTGTACTACTAAATGGCCATACCAAGGGTTTGTTTCAAGTGCAAGACTACTAAAATACTGATAAAAGAATGCAAAGTTCAACTGTTGATCAGAACAATACTATTTTTCAGTTTGCAACTTGAGTAAATGACAAGTAATATACTGGCACAGTAAATGACAAGTAAATGACTATCGGTATGCCGACATGAAAAGTCACTTACTAGTCCTTCATTATACAAAATACAAATAAATGACTGCAGTAAATGACAAAACAGTACTTTACTGGTATAGTACTAGTATATTACCTGTAATTTGCTTAGATTTTTTTTTGGTTTTGGATTTTTAATAAATTGACCTTTTTAGAAACTCCTAAACGCCTCTTAATGTTGCGTCGTTGCTTCGTTGCGATGACCACTGCCGCCACAAGTTGCCTATCCAAATTTTTACTACACCTACTATGTTCCTCGTTTGTGAATAAAGAAATAACTTCTAGATTGATAGTCAAATGACGATTACTATGGTCACGCGATGATTGCTTTGGCAATGATTACTCTCCAGTATAGAATATAGGAATAATGACACTCCAGAGACATCATTAGGAGAGAAACCCTTATTACCGTTCGCTGGTTTTTATTTGAGGCAAGTGACCAATTGCCTATACAATACAGGACAACACATACAACACAACACAAAATATAAAACTGATTAAAACTGAGGTCACTACTACTGCTACTACTACTACTACTACTACTACAGTAACATAGACTATTACTTCTACCACCACCACTACCACTATTACTACTACCACTATTACCACTACCACGACAACGGCCACTACCACTACCACAACTACTACTACTGCTACTGCTACAACTACTACTACTACCGCCACATACACAACAATAATAATACCATTACCACTACTACTACTACTACTACTACTACTACTACTACTACTACTACTACTACTACTACTACTACTACTATAACAAATACTATTACTTCTACCACCACCACTACCACTATCACTACTACCACTACCACGACATCGGCCACTATCACTACCACAACTACTACTACTGCTACTGCTACTACTACAACTACTACCGCTAATACTACTACTACTACTACTTCAAGGTCACATTACACTAAATAAATAAGTCATGTAGGGCTGTACTCTCTAAATAAATCAACAAGTTTAACTCGAAGACATGTTTTTAGGTTTAGACACTTGCTTTGATATTCTTTTTTGGAGATGTTTGTAGGATAAGAATTGGTATGCACTAATAAATCACTGACATGTTTTATGATCGGAAACTACAGTATGACACTCGCGCTGAGGCGGGTAACATTCAACTAGAAAGTAGCCGCAAAAAAGATGGCGATAAAACAGTCAACTTTGTTTAGTGTCGAGTTCTTTCTAACATATTACATGACATACCCTTTGTATTGCTTAAATCAATTCAGCTTAGAATGCTCTTTAAGAAAAGATATGGTTACGAGGGTCCCTATGTGCAAAATGTTGCATTTATATTTGGTTAAAGTTATCGCTTTTACATTAAATTACATAAGGATTAGAATTAGTTTATTGTAACCTACTACTACTACTACTACTACCACTACTACGACTAATACTACTACTACTACTACGACTACTACTACTACTACTACTACTACTACTACTACTACTACTACTACTACTACTACTACTACTACTACTACTACTACTACTACTACTACTGATACTTGTAATAATAAAGCTAATTTTAACTTTTTTTATTCATTGCATATTATCTATCATTTTTCATGCCTAATTATATTAACCAACTTCAATGTTTGGTTTATGTTTGCATTTTGATGAATTCTGGTTCGTCATTTACGTCTGCTTATATAGACGAAATAGAAGTTCTAATTCTTCTGTTTTACACATATGCTAGCTCAAGTCATATTTTACACGGTATGACTTTACAAATCTGCTCAGACATATATGTTTAAGCAGTCCGTGTAAACTGGGCTTAAACTTGATCAGAATGTTTCAGCAAACTTATTAACACAATAAACAATGCTTACGGGTAATTTTATTAATGCACATACGCACGGTAAGTACCATTAGTCATACTACGGACACTCAATAATTAAGAACTTACCAAACTGAGAGTAACAAAACAAGTCCGATTCCTCTACGATACCACACTTACACGCTTCTCCGTAACATTACAAAGCCACCAGAACGGCACACAACAATGTTAAGTTGGACATACCAGAAACCTTTGCGCAAAGAAAAGACAAATCTGTGAAAACTCTGCAATTTGTTACTGTATATATAGCTCAGCGAATTATTCAGCGATAAGTGTCACGTAATGTTATTAACTTGTAAGCTTTGTGAAAATGATATTACAGTTGATTGTATAGTGATTATTAGGCAATATATGTTCAGAACAAACATTATTAACAGCGCAAATTACTGGGCTGTGTGCCTGATGCTTTGTACAGTTACATATACTTCTGGGATAATCTGTGATTAACCATTTTATGCCATAATACGATTATTTTACATGCATTAATCATAAAGGAAATAGTTAATGTAGACATGTTTATAAAAGAGAGACCATAATGTGCTATATGTGTAATATATTAAAAGCAATTGTATGTTTCATCTCGGATCTAATACACTGTTTTTGATATTCATAAGAAAGACACTTAAATTGGGTTAAAGCATAAGACATATAAGTTGTCTCTTACTACCACATTAGTAAGATTCGAAATATTATCTATTGACAACTTAATACATGAGACGTATCACATTTAACATAATGTTTCCTAATACTGCTGTCATTTCATCCAACTGTTGTGTTAATTAATGACACTTTTAATCCAAGGGTGACATAACCCATAATAGGGATAATTCATTTATCCTAACACCAGTTAGGTGTAAATATTTTGAAGCATGCAAAACACGTTTGTAGTAAGTATTCTTTTAAAACCAAACCACTTACAGACATCTTTCGCGTAAGAAGCCATTTCTTAGAAGTAACGTAATGTGTTTGTTTCATTTAAACATTTTTAAGTAGATGGATGAGCAGAAGCCACACATTGGCAAGATCAGACCACAAACACCACATATTGCCGCTTGAAAACATGGGCTTTATGCAAGTTAGAGACATAATTGTTCATACAGTTTGTACAACAAGTCGGTGAGCATGCATGCACTGTTACCATTTTTTGTCATGCAAAATAAGTTACTTTATTGACGTTGATAACAAACCAGGTTATATCACAGAGTTTTGCATTTACATGTCAAAACGGCAATTTAACATTAATTTGCATATTTGGTTGAAAACTTATGAAATGGTATTTCCAACAATTGCAAATCTTGCATGCAATTATCTGTACATGCAACGTTGAAGGCTTCAGAACATTAATTGGCATCATTTATCATAATTGCCCAGAAAAAAATTATCAAAGAAAGGGCCAAACATGGTCTTAGCACAACCAACACTATTATCGCATTACAACTGGTTCTCTAAATTTCATGCGAATATACATCAACATCTACTGTCTGTGCATTTTCCAGAACTGTAACTGACTTAATGAGAAAGGGTCAGAAATGAATGTCGAAAAAAAGATCTGAGAACCGTGAGTAAAAACACCACACCTCCAATGCCCAACACGCATTGTACTGCCCGATGCTTGAAATACAGCTACACCTCCTCTGCGACCACATGTGTATTCTGCAGATACCTAAATTTTCGAACCTGTCATAACAGTATCATCTCTTTCAGTTCTCATGTGAGCGCTTTGCTTTGGGCCATCAAGTGCCTCTTGTTATTGCTTTTTTTTTTATTGAGGTCCAAGTGCACATCATTTCGTTTTAATTACATTAACCTCAAATACAACTGATAAGTTGATTCTGCCTGGTTATAAAACTAATGAAAAAAATGTTTCAAAGAACAGAATATCAAATATAAAACATGCAAATAGATTTGTCAATATATTATTTCATCTTTTAACATACCATGAATAATGAATTAGAACTATGTCTATTGTCGACAAACAAATCTTTATAAAATCCACAACTATAGCAATAAATGTTTAATACCGTGCACAATAAAGTCTAAGGTATAGTTCATTTAAAAATTAAATTTAATTACCCCGTTACATGTGTACATGCATAATGCATACTGCTAATAATGCATAATTTATAACATAAGCAAGGACCTGGGATTGAACTCAATCGCCGCGGTGAATAGAGAGCGTGCAACCACTGAGCTAGCAGTTCTGTCCCATTATCTTGGGCAAAACCGGTACTAACAGTCAGCGGCCCGTGTTTAGAAACGTCTCGCCTAACAATGAGTAGTAAGTAACACACTTAAGTTCTTTAATTCTCTTCTCCTTTCATAGAAAATCACTGCATTAGACCAACGATATTATTGTCTCTCACAAGTTTTATTATTTACATTTACATATTGTAAATCGTAGACATTTTCTATGTTTTTTTTTCACATTTCGGTGAAACGTATCTAACAACTTCCAGAATGGTCATCTCTCTCGAGACATGACACAAACCAAGGTACAGATGGTCGTCTTTGTAAGAACCTGCAAATTATAGCTTAACAATAGACATACAGAGTTGGTATTACAAAAAAATACATTCTTTTGCCAGCGGTTTAATTTGTATACAACGATACAATACCAAGTACTACTGAGATTTCCAAGTTGATTATACGAGAGTTACGTATGGGCATCACGGTATCTACCATTCAGAATTAGTTTTACAAACTATTATATGATACTCAACTTAATTATATGTTCACTGTATTAATATAAATCAATCTTAAATGCATGTTTGCATACGAAACCTTTTCATTGGGGTATGAATGACAGGTCATGCGGGCGGATTGTCTAATCAGAATGCAGCTTGTACGTGAAAATGCAAAAAGTTGTAATTATAATGAAATAATTACAATACAATTTACAACCATTTATAAGAACGTTTGAGTAATCTAAGAAATACAGTTTTGTATACATATTTTGCATACAAACCTATCAGCGAGGAGATCATATTTGTCCTTGTACATATTTTGCATACAAACCTACCAGCGAGGAGATAGTATTTGTCCTTGTACATATTTTGCATACAAACCTACCAGCGAGGAGAAAGTATTTGTCCTTGTACATATTTTGCATACAAACCTACCAGCGAGGAGAAAGTATTTGTCCTTGTACATATTTTGCATGCAAACCTACCAGCGAGGAGATAGTATTTGTCCTTGTACATATTTTGCATACAAACCTACCAGCGAGGAGATAGTATTTGTCCTTGTACATATTTTGCATACAAACCTACCAGCGAGGAGAAAGTATTTGTCCTTGTACATATTTTGCATACAAACCTACCAGCGAGGAGATATTATTTGTCCTTGTACATATTTTGCATACAAACCTACCAGCGAGGAGATAGTATTTGTCCTTGTACATATTTTGCATACAAACCTACCAGCGAGGAGATAGTATTTGTCCTTGTACATATTTTGCATACAAACCTACCAGCGAGGAGAAAGTATTTGTCCTTGTACATATTTTGCATACAAACCTACCAGCGAGGAGATAGTATTTGTCCTTGTACATATTTTGCATACAAACCTACCAGCGAGGAGATAGTACTTGTCCCTGTACATATTTTGCATACAAACCTACCAGCGAGGAGATAGTACTTGTCCTTGTACATATTTTGCATACAAACCTACAAGCGAGGAGAAAGTATTTGTCCCTGTACATATTTTGCATACAAACCTACCAGCGAGGAGATAGTATTTGTCCTTGTACATATTTTGCATACAAACCTACCAGCGAGGAGATAGTATTTGTCCTTGTACATATTTTGCATACAATCAACCAACGAGGAGATAGTACTTGTCCCTGTACATATTTTGCATACAAACCTACCAGCGAGGAGATAGTATTTGTCCTTGTACATATTTTGCATACAAACCTACCAACGAGGAGATAGTATTTGTCCCTGTACATATTTTGCATACAAACCTACCAGCGAGGAGATAGTATTTGTCCTTGTACATATTTTGCATACAAACCTACCAGCGAGGAGATAGTATTTGTCCCTGTACATATTTTGCATACAAACCTACCAGCGAGGAGATAGTACTTGTCCTTGTACATATTTTGCATACAAACCTACCAGCGAGGAGATAGTATTTGTCCTTGTACATATTTTGCATACAATCAACCAACGAGGAGATAGTATTTGTCCTTGTACATATTTTGCATACAAACCTACCAGCGAGGAGATAGTACTTGTCCTTGTACATATTTTGCATACAAACCTACCAGCGAGGAGATAGTATTTGTGCATGTCTAGAGTGACACCACAAAGCGACCCTTCCGTAGAAGTGTAGACCTTTTGCTCGCCATACAGAGCATACCCCTGTAAACAGGTTCTCGTGTAAAATGTGATTTGAACTATATACCATGTTACTGTATTACGTACCTTGCGCATCTTTGCTTGAAAATTAATATAAACGTTGCTGACGTTTGTTTTCTTATCCAGTTTGTAATATAGGTTATTGCATGTAGCAAGGCGGTTTCGTATGTATTACAGATACAAAATGTTATAAGCAATACTTCGTCTTGGCAGGTTTTCACAATACATGTATTTAAATGAATTTAATATATGAAGTATTGAATATTAATGTAACGAATAATAAAGTGCACAGGAATGCAAATAAATATATCGTATGTAGATTTGATTTATAATTCATAAACGCATGATGTCTTGAACTCTGAGTTTATTACATTATTTCGGAATGCTAAACCATATCTCTGCCTTCTCGTGACCTACCTTTAAATCTCTGAGAGAGTGTACGATATATATTCTTTCACCGCCAACTACTTCCGAAGAGTTCACATGCGCTGTGATAGCTGCAATAGGACAAACACGAACGAATAGCAACAGGAAGCACGAAAGTCAAAAACTATAGCCGTGTTGGCAAAGGTCATATGGATATTTCATATATATCGATTTGTGTTTAAAACAAACATGTAGAGAAAAGTGTGTCTAAAGACATACAGGCTGACAGACGGACAGATGGACGAACAGAGAGGCATATTGTTTCCGGCATTCTTCGCCTCCTCCGCTTTGTTGTGCTAGGGTACATTAAAATTGCCACTCTATCGTTTCGAATATTGGTAATGTATATGCGGCGCAAATCTGCCTTTTTTGCCGAATGCACGTGAATCATTTTTGCGTTTAAAATCACCGCATAAACGCGTATGCTGAGTGATTTTTTTTTTGCTCCGACGTGCATATGCGGCGTAACAAAGCTGTCGACCCTTACACTACCCTTACACTTAATCTCTAGAAGGTGCTATTACAATACATTGAATAAAACCCTATGCATATTTTAAAAAAACGTCATTAATGCTTTAACTGCAAAAAACCCAACTAAATTATCTAAAATAACCTAAACAAGTGTTATATAAAGGCCTTCGGGATCAAAAATCTGACGCCTAACCATTCGGCCATTGACATTTATTAACATGGTTGTGTATTTTTAATTACTAAGTTTTACACGTGTTTTATAAAATGCAGACGTTAAGCGTTACAAATGCTTTATTTTGCATCTATTTCTATAGATGATCATCCATAAACGACAAGATATTTTCAATACTCTTCTTCGTCAAGAGGCTTATTTCACTTGTTTATATAAATGTATAATTTATTTTGGGATCTATGACAAAAACATTTATCAATTTACAAATGTGTGAATAGGTCCCTTTAATAGTTTTTAGAATCGTACAATATATTAGAAACATGAGTAGGTTTCAGCAAAAAAAAGCAGTTTATCCATTTGTCATTCTATGCAAACAACATATTGAAGAACATACCAAATTCAGCTTTACAAAACCTCTCCGATTCCTCTACGATACCACATCTACATGCTTCGCCGTAACATATCAATCCCACCAGAACGGCAAACAGCAATGGTAAGTTGGCCATACCAGAAACCTTTGCGCAAAGAAATGACAGTCCTGTGAAACTTGTTGCTGTGTTTATAGCTCAGCGAATTAGTCACCGTAACGTTTCGTAATGTAATTAACTTGTAAGCTTTGTGGTAATGCTCTTACAGTAGATTGTTTATTGCTAATTATCCAACATATGTGCTTGAGAAACATTATTAACTGGGCTGTGTGCCTGATGGTTTGCACAGTTACATGGATAGCTCGGATAATCTGCGATAAGCGATTTAAATGTAGGAGTACTATACCACAATTATTGATAATAGTGCATGCATTCATACAGAAGGTAATAAATTATGTTACTTATGTAGAGATGTTATTTTCAGAAATAGAACATAACGTGTAAAACTAGCAAATTCTTCATATTCGGAGATAATATTATGTTGTTGATATGCACAAACACACTTAAATTCGGAATATTCATATTAATTATACGTTGTCTCGTACTCGACCACACACGTTAAAGGGACTTGTTCACAGATTTTTGCATTCTTTGAAGTATGGCATTAAATGTCTTAACTTGCCACATTTAAAGACGTTCGCAACAATTTCCTTTAATTTTTTTCCAACGACAGATTTTATTAAAACTTGGCACAAACATGCATCAATGTATCCTAAAACTAAAACAGTCTTAAAAAATAGGGGACACCGGCCTTTTTCCGGAAATATTGAATTTTGAATACGGTACTTGTCGAAGCCTTTTTTCAGTTTGCGTTACTTAGAATGTTCAATAATGTAAAGCGTTTATATTCAAACAAAGATGGAGATTTTTAAATGCCTCTTTTTTTAATGTTTCGATTGGTAATATTCAAGTGCAGTTTAATGATAAAACGCGCTTTATCTACAGTTATCATTTACCAAATGACTTGTAATGGACGCTTAACGTGGTGAATTTTGCATTAAATTTGCCTGTGAAAACATCAATAATTTATCAAATATACGAATATCTTTTGTTCCAAACGACAGATTTTGTTAAAAGATCCCACATACATGCGTCATTGTATACTGAAACTAAAAAATAGGGGTCATCGGCCTTGTTCTGGAAATATTGGGTTTTGAATACCGTACCTGTCGAAGCCCCTTTTTCAGTTTCGATATTTATCAATTTTTTATCGGAAAGTTATTGTTCAAACAAGGTAATGGTTCTTTCAACTGATATTTTTGTACATGCTATGTTTGGTAATATACATGTGTATGTTGATAATAAAAACGTTTTACCTACATTTACTGCTTAAATAATGAATTTGACTGGACATTTATGTGTGTCAAATGGGAACTAATAATGCTTTCTGAAACTTCATTTTTATCAAATGCATATTTTGTTCCAAACGACAGATTTTCTTTAAATTTCGTACAGACATGCACCAATGTATATTTAGACCAAAACATTCATAAAAAGAATGGCTCACCGAACTTGTTTGGGGAACATTGGATTTCATATAGGCTACCTGTGTAGCCTTTTTCCTGTTTCGTTTAACATACATAAACAACGTATCAATACAATGAATATATTTAATGGATCATTTCTGCACTAAATTTGTTTGGAAATACATTGCATAGTGTGTTTGATCATTATATATGCTCTATGAACTTTTACTATTAAAATATTTATTTTGAATTGACATTAGAGATGAAATTAGTATATATTTTAACCTATATACAATAAAGAAAAAATGAAAGAAAAGGAGAAATTAACCCAATTATTTTCTGTTTGTTGCGAACGTCTTTAAGCAACGGAGCTCAAGTATAATAACAAAGAAAAGGATTTAAAAATAAATAAAAAATAAAAAAAATATTGTCACACTAGGGTACGAGCCCGAGACCTTCGGATTAAAAGGTCTCGTCTTAACCACTCGGTCATTCCGATTGCTGTATTGATTCTTGCATTATTTACTTTATGTAAGTTATCTATGTGAACAATTTAACCGATAACAACATAAACACTCCAAATTACTTCATCTTTTAGCGTTACAAACGCTTTATAAATTTTATCAAATTTAACTGATGATTATTCATAAAAAAAACGGTATGCACAGTATACATGTATTTATATGTCCGTATTGTTTCCCTTGTATACTCTGTTCTGTTATTTTTGAAAAACGTGACAAAAATTGAAAAATGGTCAATTCGTCAATCTGTGAACAGGTCCCTTTAAAGTGACTACATCTACGAAAAGAGAACCCAAGTGTGCAACATCAGAAAAATAGCTATTAATTATGACATATACTAAAAATTAAAATCATATACATATAATAAAAAATATTGTATTCATTCTGAGAAAAAATATCAGTATATAATGAAGGTCGTGTTTTGTTAGGTTTTTTCTTGTTTACATTTTACATCTGAATTGTGAGTACCGTATCTTGCTTAACGATGGTTTTCACACATATTTCCCCATAGCAAGACTAGCAGAGATAGTAAGAACCGTAACGACGTTGTGTGTTCGATACTTGCTCTTTGTTTACGATTTCACAGCATTTTTGTTTATGTTTTAATACAAATTCTCATAACGTAATAAATTATTAATACTTTATCTAATATAATCGCGTGTGTATTGTTCAGGTCTAAGATGTCTAAAATATTGTAACGCTAATTTTGCTGAAGGAGAGCACCTGTTCATAAAGACATAGTCCCTCTAAGTCATGCAAACTATAATCTCATGACAACTGAATACTTGCTAATGTCACTGTAAGGGCTTAACATGCACCATATCACCTATTACAGGCTGTTGCCTAATAATGTTGTATTTTCGTCCAGCTGTTGGGCAAATTGCATGTTTAATCCAATTTGACTTGACTTATAATAAGCAGAATTCACTTAATTAACACCAGTTATATACATATTTTGAAGCACGCAAAACACGTTTGTAGTAAGTATTCTTTTAAAACCAAACCACTTACAGACGTCTTTCGCGTGAGAAGCCATTTTAAAATGTTAAAGTAGAAGGATGTTGTCGAAGGTTGAAAACCAGATGGTACTACCTGCTTATTGATTTCAATGGAAGTTAGTTTCTTCCAGTTTTCAACACTCGATTTGTCCTTACGAGACTAGACGAGCAACATCGGTAAAGTTTCGAGCAACCCCAATAGATTTTATGTTAATTATGTAACCATATAAAGTTTGATTTACTGGTTTCTTACCTTAATAGTCTTAGTTGTCAATTACATGTATTATTTAGCCACCAAGTACTTTCAACATTACTCAGCACAAGCTGCGTATGATCAATGGCCTAAAGTAGTTACGTAACTTTGGGTTTTCTTGTTTTTGCGATCCAGTGCTGATAAATATTATCCTTGACAATGCTCAAACGTAATCAAGTCAGTATTAATGATATTAACATAATTGATACTCTGTAAGACGACAATCTGCTCTAAGCTTTAGGAATAAAGTGTAATCACAATTTTTAGGGATACAGCATAATCTTTTTTTGAATCGCATATGATAGTTAGTTTCGAAGACTTAAAGACATAGAATGCACAATCGTGAACATATTCCCGAAACATGTAAAACATAAATGACTTGTAAATTGGACTCGATATAAAATGGCGTGCTACTTTTTATTTATAAGTAAGTATATCGCTGTTGTGATACACAGTTATGAACAATGTTGAATATAAAAAATTCTACCACGGCACGCGGCTAGTGATCCATATGTAAAGAAGGAAAATAACTGTGGGTTATTCTGCAACAAATTATGGGCGGAGCTTAATGTTTTACAAATAGTTCCGGAAATTCGAAGAAATTGTTCCGGAAATGCACGTGCTTAAACGCGCGATAGCATATTGTGACAAACAAATCATTTTTGCATTATGTAGCGCAATTAAACCACATTTGTGCTACATATTTTATACTTAAGTTCACAAAAACGTTTACGTTTTGTTAATATGTTTTTAATTTGCGCTTTTTGGCATGATATTTTCACTGTATTATATCGATAAGTATGACGTCATTCGCTCAATGTTTATCAATAAACCTGACGTCATTTTGAATTGTTATGATTTATTGACGTCACAGAAACGCACGCGTGAATGCATTTCTCGGAAAATGCGGAGTATAGATAAATATAGTTCTCATTCATAACCTTTAAAAATACGAATTTTATATAAGATCGTGTTAGAATCGAAATAATTGTCTGGTAACAGTTTGTTATTGCGTTAATAACCAACGGATTGTCGTTACGATGCTTGTTATCAAACCACTCTGGCTACCGCCCTCGTGGTTTAATTCCTACGCATCGGAACTCCAAACCGTTGGTTATTACCGCAATAACCAACAGTTACCCGTCAATTATTTCTTAATTCTACCATGGTCGCTCACGCGCTCGCATTGAAATAAGAAGGGAGCTAACTGTGGTTTATTACCCCGATATACCAACGGTTGTTTCCCACTTCTAGCGGGTGAATTAATTCCACAGGATAAACTTGAAAATTCCTCTTTGTTTGTATTCTTTGGTAAAAAAAAAAAATTATAAAAATGATTGTTAGGAAATTCATTTCATTTCCTTCAATTTAAATTCGTGTGAACAATGTTTAAAAGCCGAATTGTGCCATTTTCGTTGTTGAGATTTTTAGCAATGAAAATTGTGTTAAAAACAATGTCACGTGACATAAATAGCGTAGTACATTTGACCTACAAATCGTCTGCTATAGTATCCATCTTACTGGAGAATGGCGCATCCACTGCCAATTCGAATTGGGTCAATTTGTGAGTGTAGAGGGAGCATGGAAAGTTGGAGGGCGGTGAGCTATATGCATGATGGACATGTACAGAAGTATATACTTAGATCAATGCACAGTGGTGAAATGAAGAGTGAATGTGTGCATGAAGTATTTGAGCACAGCCACCTATAAAGAAGTTAATTATTTCTTTTATGAAGTGAGTTGTATGGCAGATACAGATGATCTGAGTTTCCTAGATGAAGATGTTGACATTGAAAATGAAACATTACCAGCACCCCCACCAGTGAAAAGATTCAAAACTTCAGGTGATATACATGTAAACAAACTGAAATCACAGAACACGGAGAAAACCACAGATAAACAAACAAAATGGGCAGTCAAAATGATGAAAGGTAAAATTTGATGTTTTTTTTCTAGGTCTGGAGGTGTCATTATCATGTTGCTATATCATTAGTTAAAAAAGTTAAGTTTTATTCCAAAATTAAAAGGGGCCAATGGCGGATATTTAGATTACGGTAATCTAAAAATAACGCAGTTATATCATTAAGAAATATTATTTTCCTACCATAGTTTGTTGTCCAATAACACAAGGTCCGGAATATAGATCTAGATGCATACAAATTAAATCACAAGTGCGAAGTATGAGTGATCGATTTGATAACACGGCACGCATCTATACAACGCAGTCTTTGTGCTAACCAACTCCCGGCTAGAGCTTTCGATTTGAGCCCAATGGAAATTTTCATGCATTAGACCAATGGGGCTTTTTTTCCAGAGAATTATCATGACACAATATTGTGAAGAATTATGATAATAATTTTTTATAACAATTATTATCCACCTGGAGTGGACTTTGATAAAAGTTGATAAAAGTTGATAAAAGTCAACGAAATAGAGATATTACATTAACATTTCAAGAATAAATTGATACATGCTTACTGTTAAAAACCACATAAAAGAATATGAACAAAATGTTGTAAACATAATTACCCCCCCCCCCCCAAGATACACACACACTCTATAAAACAGAAAAGATTTGTTTTGTCATGATATGCACGTTTAAGTGTTTGCATTTTACTCAACAATTTCTGCTAATTTCCAAAAAAATAGGCTCCGCGCATAATTTGTTGCAGAATAACATATACTTGATTTCCTTCATTGTCTATAGTAAACTAGAAAAGAATTATGACACAAAGTTAACAATCGCAAACTTAAAGCATACAAACCAATCGTCAACATTTCTTTGCAACATCATATAATTTTATTATTCAGAATTAATTTTCGCATTATAGAATAGTTTTAATTGGTCAATAAACGACTGACAGTTCTGATGCATAGGAATTAAACCAAGTCCATGACGGTGTGAGCCCCAGTGTTTTTATAGCCACCCATCAGAACAACAAAGAGTTGTTCATTGGCCAATAAACAAATGATAACGCGAAAATTATTTTGATCCTAACATGATCTGACAAATATTTTTGCAATTGCAATGAGAACTACATTTTACTTTGCTGCTCTCGGGACTATTTTGTGCCTTGTTTATTGCATAGTTTAACAAGGATAATTTTGTTGTTGATAGAAAACTCAGCGAGTATCATGTTAGAATAAGTAATAATTTGCAAAATATAAAGAGAGTAACTTTGAAATTGTTTGACAGTATTTTTTTTATAGTATTTTATAGATTGGATGGTGGAAGCTGAATATTCTAGCACATATTTTGAAAACATGGATTTAAGAGAGCTTGACGAGACCCTTCAAAAATGTTACGCCTCTTTACAAGCCAAGGAGGGACAAGATTATTCCAAGTCAGCCCTGGTATCAAGTTTTGACGGGGCTTATAAAGAACCTGAAAAGGGATGGAAAAGACAGGAGTTCAAACAAGGAGCCCATCAGTGAGGAGGACCTTACGAAACTCTACAGTAGTGGAGTCTTCTCAGAGCAAACCCCGGAAACACTTCAAAACCAGGTCATCGTTGACATCATGACATAATTTGGTCGACGCGGACAAGAAGGGCTGAAAGAGCTGAAAAAAGATTCCTTCATCGTCAAAGAAGATGCAAATGGTATGCGCTATCTCTGCGTGGCTTACAACAAAGCTGACAAGACACATCATGGTGTTGATGCCAAAGAAAACCCGAAACAGCCACGACTCTATGAAAATCAGGGACCAAATTGCCCACTACGATCCTTTGAAAAATACATTTCAAAGCTGAATGCCAATTGCAATAGTTTGTTTCAAAAACCGAAATCAAAGGTTACAGAGAAAGATACAACATGGTATTGCGAACAACCTGTTGGAGTAAACACACTCCGAAAATTTATGTCAAAATTATCTGCAAAGGCCAACCTAAGTAGAAGGTACACCAACCACTGCTTGCGTGCATTTGTGTCATCGCATCTGCACCAGATGGGATATTCACCTCAGGCTATTATGGCCGTTACTGGTCATCGCAACCCTGCAAGTCTTGAGGCCTACATCAAGCCAGAAGATGATGATGAAAGCCATAGTGTCAGTAATGCATTGAATTAGGCAGGTAGGGTTAATGCAAATTGTCAAAAAGCACTTACCCAAATCACATCAGATGTCATTCCATCCATTCGTTCCTTGGCGGCCACACAAAGTGATGCCCAAGTTCAACAACCAGTGGACATTACTTTGTCATCTACGAATAATGCTCTGTCACAGAGTCGTACACTTCAGATGTTCACTGGGAACATCTCGTCCAGCACAATAATCCTCAACATTAATAACTATGGCAAGTGAGTTCACCTTACGAGGATATTGACTGTTACCAAGAGACGTTAAGCCATTGGCTGTTACCAACAGCAGTTATGACTGCTTAAATCAATATTACTCGGAGTATATCCAGTTTCAAACACAGATTCATGAATTGTTGCGGTTTCCGCCATGTTGACTGTTTATCCACTAGATCTATTACATTATTGTCGGTCTTTTAATATGCTGACTAATTATTTAATGAATATTCTCGTTGTTTTAATTATTATTACACATAAAATAATTTATACGCTGTTTTATTTGATTCAGTGTTATTAAAACTTATTTTTGTTCAAAAATTCTTCATTTTCAGGTACAGTGGGGTGAAATGTAACAGCCGAATGGTCACGTGATTTGTTGTTTACATGTTGCTACTCAACAAAAAATAGTGCCGTACAGTACAAAAACGGTTAACGTTTATTCATGGCAGAATCGAAATAATTACGGGTAAGCGTTGGTTATTGCGGTAATAACCAACGGTTTGTCGTTCCGATGCTTGTTATCAAACCACGAGGGCGGTAGCCCTCGTGGTTAAATTCCTACGCATCGGAACTCCAAACCGGTGGTTATTACCGCAATAACCAACGCTTACCCGTAAATTATTTATTAAACAATGTTGAATATAAACAAAGCGACACTCCAGTTGCGAATTCTTATTAGCAGCCCGAGGTTCTTTATTTTTGGCAAGTGACGAATTGCCAAACAATTACACAGCACATCACAATAACACATAACAAACACAAAACACACATGAATAAAACTGGGGTAACCGCCTAGGAACGGTCAATGCAAAGCATTGGGGGTTTAAACCGGTTTGCTTGCGCACGAACCTCACACTTGGCCCATTCATTATTCACAAAACATGTAAGTGTAAATAAAAATTAACCTCGTAGCATCGCAATTCAAATTAAACAGGAATAAAAGAAAATACTAATCAATATAATTACCATTTAATTACTCAATGAAGCATTAAACAAAAAAATAGATCGCATCTTCGGGAGTTTACAAAATAAAACTGCATTTAATGTTCGTTCTGATAATTAAGACTTTAGCAGTCCGGGCAAAATTGAGCAGCGCTGTTTTTGATGTTTTATATTATAAACAGAAGTTTAATGTGTATATGTTGTGTTCAAAATTTACAACAACAAAACAACAACACTTGTAAACATGTTTATTCAACACAGTTAGTCAAAATACGAAGGAAAGCTGAATACAGTGTCCCTGAAAACATATGTTGGAAAATTATTCATAGTACATTCATAACCTACTAATAACGACTCAGCGTGATATTAATCTAATCACATCATAGCTACAGAGAAGAGTATATAAACATTTATCCTTTTACTATAAGTTGATCGATAGAGTAACAACCCATCAAAAAACTTAAGCTGTATACTATCGATATTTTATATCATGTTCATCCGATCACCAGTGACAGTAACTAAAGTGCCGCAAATTTGTTATTTTCAACATTTATTGGAAAAAAACAAATGATTCTTGCCTTGTTTCAAACATTAAAGAAATAAAAAAATAAAAAGGTTGTTTGTTCGATAAAAACTCGATTACATCATGGACTATTTCTTTTCGCCGAAATGCACGCGGAATGATACAGTCGGGTGTTTTCAAAATAATCTAGTGTCTTACGATAGCAACGATGTCAACAATGGAAAGTCCAAATGATCAAAAATCCATTTGAGGCAGAATTGTGCACTTATTCTTGACAGTAAAATAGGATACACAGAATGTTATGTGAGTGTTGGATTATATATCGGCTCTTCCAATCATTGCAAAGCAGAATTCGAAAAGCGTTCGATTGTACACCCACTACAATGTTTCTCAGCCTGGCATGATAAAGTTGATATTTACCCAACAATCTATATATATTGACCAGAGCTTCAGGCATCAGTGTTTTATATTTTTACATGTAAGTTAATATCCCGTACGAAACAATTCAGCTGTAACAAGAAATGTCTTTAAAAAAGACACTCGGCGTTGAAATAAATATTGAGATGTCATTGTTTGCCCTAAACATAATACAAGAGGACCAAGATGATCGGTTACGTGACTTCTCAGAGCCAGATTTTTCGGTCTCTACTAAGGAGACTCCTCGGACCCCAGATTTGTCGGTCCCTACTAAGGAGACTTTTCGGACGCTAGGTTTTTCGGACACCATAAGAAAACGTATTGACCCCAAAATTAATTTGAGATGAACTCCATCATTATTAATATCTGTACCGTGAATAAACCGATCATATCCGCCCCATATTTTCACCAGTGATACATGAATAACCTAAATACTAGTAATTTACGTAAACATAATTGATACATGAATTTGTCAGGCAAATTTAACAAATAATTAACATTGACAGAAAATAATAGCGGGAATGAATTATTATTATATATATATATATATATTTATTTTTCATACCACTATGCTCATATCGGCCTGATACAAAGGTGCCTATTTTTTTTTATATCAGGTCAGTAGCGTTTATATCAGTCAATGTTTGGAGGTACGTCATATTACTCGAAATCAACTCCTAAAGCCAACATTTTCAGTAAAAATGAATCAGATTTAACAAAACAAACAATTTGATACCAAGAACGAATATAGCTTGTTATTTTTAATTGTCATAAATCACAAAAACGTTATTTTTTAAATATTCACATAAATCCGCACTTTGGTAGTGGTATATATCTTTCTCTATAAATATATATTAACAATATAGCCAACGCGTTTCGACAAAGCTCATCAGGGCAAGAAATGACGATATCTCTATGACATTTTGACGTTATGATATAGTCTTGTATTATCTTCGGATTCGTCGCACTGCTCAGCACCAGACTCCAAAGAGGTAATTATGGAAGAGGAAAATACACAATTACTCAAAGATATTAATGACAAACTGCCTCTTATTTTGTCTGCCATTAATGATTTGACCGCGGCGATCGTGAATAATCAAACATCCATAAAGAAAGATGACATTGTTGCTGATATAAAAACGGCTGTGCATGAGATCTCTCGTAACATACCGAGATCACCAGATATTGTGCATCAGGAAAGCATTGAAGAAAGTAATATTTCTAAGAGAGAAGCTTTAAATATTAAAATGCAAATATCTATTGCATGGAACAACAAGCTGGAGTTCAGAAAAGATGCCTACTGGACATGATAAAAAAATAAAGGACAATTTCAATAATATTCTAAGTGGCTTAACTCCACACCAATCGTAATTCCTTAATATCTACAGAAGAAGGAAATACCTAATGAAAATGCCGATAAAAAATCAGTCCGCGAAAGATCTGTTTTGAAAAACTTCAGAATACAAACAGAGTTGCAGGCCCTACAAGCATCATCAAACAGTAAAAAATACAAGCGAATAGATGAGGAAATGAATAAAATAATTTAATCTAAAAGTAACGGAAAAACAGCTCAAACCCTTATAGAACTCTGGAAATCAGAAACGGAAAGAAACGAAGAATTTTCGCATAAGCGTTGGGAAAATAATTTAATCTGGCTTTCAAAATATGAGAAGATTTAAAAAGGAACACACAGATAAGAACCCGTTCTTCAAGAGGCAGGTATACCGGAAAAAAGGCCAAACTTTCTCATATGCGGATGCTGTTCGACGACATCCCATCGAGAACCAACATACTAAAGAAACAGGCAGCTATAATAACCAGCAAACATTTACCATTAATCAACCGCCAAAATAGGACACTCGGAACGGGATTTCAAACGTCAACCAGGACACATACAACAGAGTGATATTGCAGACATTGTACAACAAAATCTGTTAAAATTAAATAGCAGCAACGGTAACCAATTATATAACACTCACAAAAGAAATAATTACAATGTCTCGAACAGAAGCGAATATCGTGGCAACATCAGAAATCAGTATAGCAGAAACTACAGAAATAACAACAGCTCAAGTGAGAACACATTTCAAGATTACACCGGCGTGCCATCCGACATGAACATTGATTTTTTACAAGGAGGCACTGAGTGGAGCAGTCCGACATAGAAAGCACAGGTAACCTTGCTGAAACTTCTAAATTATATACACAAATTTACAATTTTTCAACAAGAAAACTAACTCAAACTGAAATTGATGTATTGTTGAGGGGTTTCAAATTTACACCTATACCTAAATATAAAAATAACTCTTTTGAACTAATTAAAGATGTAGATGAATTTCATAGATCTCCAAGACTTAAAGAATATTTTTTTAATAAGAGTGATAACAACACTATATACAATTCTATTATGAAGAATAAAACTTCGTTTTGTCCACCCCAAAATAGAAATGAAACTTTAGAACAATATATTAACACGACTCGAACACTTTGCTTTCAGCATTCTCAATTAGAAAATAGCACTAAACATAACATAACACTAAAAGAAAGAAAAGCTATAAATTCACTTGCAGAAGACAAATCAATAATTATAAAGCAGGCAGATAAGAGTGGCGGTACAGTTATTATGAACACAGATTTTTATAAAGAAAGATTTTAGAAATGCTCAATAATGTAGAATACTATAAACCAATCCCAGATAATGGTAGTCATATCACGCTTTCTAAAACACGTAACTTGCTCAAAGAAAATAAAAAAAACTAACAAAAGAAAAACAAGACTTCTTAATAAATTTTGAATGGAGAACAAGTTCATTTTATGGACTTCAAAAAGATTCATAAAAGTAAAAGAATTCAACATGTAGTTAAAAATAGTAATTCAGAATACATTGAGTTAAATGACCCAGATGACTAATTGTTTCGTCCAATAGTCGCTGGCCCTAACTGTGAAACTAGTCGATTAAGTAATTTATTGGATATTCTCCTGAAACCATTTGTACAATATGTCGACAGTAACGTAAAAAATAACATACAATTTCTAAAACATATACCTACCCAAGTTCCAGAGGACACAATATTAGTATCTTATGTAATTAATTTATATAAATAATATACCACATGTTTTGGGGCTAGAAGCTATTGATTATTGGCTTCAAACATACCCTGAATCACTTTATGAACGCTTTTCACAACAGTTTATTAAAGGAAGTATACAATTAATTCTTGAAAATAATAACTTTTATTTTGATGACAAATACTACAACCAAAATAAAGGAACAGCAATGGGTACAAAATTCGCCCCAACGCACGCTACTTTAGTGAGGGGATTCCTAGAACAAAAACTTTATACACAAATTGAATCAATTTATAATAATGAATTTCTCTCTTTTATAAAAACCTACTGGAAAAGATATCTGGATGATTGCTTTATTTTCTGGGTAAAATTTCCTAATGAACTTCACAGATGTTACACTATTTTAAATAACTTACCTACAGATATCACGTTTACTATACAAACAAGCACGTTTGACATTCCATTTCTTGATATATTAATTGAAAAAAGAACCTGGACATTTATACTGATATATATTACAAGGAAACAGATTCTAAAAATAACCTAAATTTCACATCATGTCATAGTAAACACACACACATTAATATTCCATTCAATTTAGCGAAACGCATTTGCACTATAGTTTCAAATAATGAACTTAAATTAAAACGATTAGGTGAACTGGAACTTTCCCTTTTACAAAGGTGTTATCCAAAATCAGTTATAAATAAAGGAATTCACAAAGCCCTTCCAATCCCTAGAAATTAATTACTTTCAAAATCAACAAAAGAAAATAATAATAGTATTCCATTTATTTCAACATATATCGTATAAGCACCTCTTCTCGAACCTCACCTCCTTTCGAACCTTTCGTTTATTTACATATTATGCGCATGCGCGGACGCGTACTACGTCATTATTTTATGTGTACCGGTGCCTTCTTTACGACAACTCGCGCGTAGCTGTCAAACGACGAAAATGTGCCAAAAACAGGTAGAATAACTACATTCTGTATAAAACACGTAAAAATCAATGTATTTTTAAAAGCATTTTTCATATATTATGATATTTTCCCCCAAAACTATCAAAAGATGATAATTTTTCGTTCTCAACCCAAATGACAACAGACCCTGTTCGGCTGCTTCAGTAAGTCTCGTGACCATGGTAAAATCATGTGACAAATCTATTTTTAACTAAAGTTAAAAGTTACATGCCACTAAATGTTAGAACTAATAAATGGGTATCCCAATTTTTTTTTTATTTTAATTTTAATATTTGTCAATAATTTTTCAGAAATTGCCCATGAAGAGAATTAAATAGCATACGGCATACTCTCCATCAGCCCTCACTAATGCCTATAAGCTTGTTAAAGAAACAGGGATGCCAGTTAAAACTGCTGCAAGACAATATGGAGCGCCTCATAACACCCTCCGAGATCGTGTTAAAGGCCGTGTGGATCCTGAAACAATTATGACAGGTTCAGGCCCACTCTTTACCTTGGAAGAGGAGGCAAAATTTGTTGATCACATTAAACTGATGGCTGACCTGGGGTACGGTTTCACCATAACCGAAGTTGTTTCGAAAGCCAGTGATTATGCTGTGTTTTTGAAGAAGCGCACACGGGACAAACCTTTGTCGGTGAAGTGGTTTAAGGGCTTACGAAGCAGGTGGCCGGAGCTTCGGGTCATTAAGCCTAGGGGATTAGCAAAATGTAGGGCAGAATCTACCAATGAAAAAGCGGTGGATAACTATTTCACTAATTTAGAACATGTTCTGAAAAGTAACAACCTCATTAACAAACCAGAGTGTATATTTAATATAGACGAAAAGGGGTTTCAAACTGAACATTCAACACCGTACATAGTTAGTGGAAATGCCTCTGCCCCTGCAATAACATCATCCAGGTCAGCTACAACCACAGTCATTGGCGGAGGAAACGCAATTGGGACACAGATCCCCACATATTTTGTCTTCAAGGGAGCCAGAATGAATGAAACGTTGCTTCAAGGTGCCTCTTCAGGCTCAAGTGGGCGTATGTCCAAGACTGGCTGGTAAAATTCAAGCATTTTTCTTGATTATTTACAATCCCATTTCATTAAGTACATTCAAAGATCTGACCCAAGTCAGCAAATCATTATCATTTTTGATGGCCATAAATCCCACATCAATGTCCCTGTGCTGGAATGGGCCAAAAACAACAACATTATATTGTTCGTCCTGCCAGCCCACACCAGCCATGTTTTACAACCACTAGATGTTGGGTGCTACGGGCCGCTGCAAAAAATTTACAACAATGCATGTCACAGATTTATTAGAGAACATCCATCATCTAAAATTACAAGATATAATGTTGCTCAACTTGCATCTTCTGCTTATGTGACTGCGTTGTCCGTTAACAACCTACGATCAGCATTTGAGAAAACTGGAATATTTCCCTTCAACAGAACTGTTATCAATGCTGACATCTTCAAGCCATCTGAGCCATATGTTGTTTCTGTTGACAACACATCCCAGTTGGATGCGGACACTTATTTCAAAACAGCTGAAAAGGTTATTGACATGAAAAAATCATTTCATCAAACTACAACTAAAAACACTTTGAGTAAAACTGTTTCTGGTCAGGAAATCACAAGTGATGTTATATGTCAAGAAATTGCATCAAAATCATAACAAATTTTGAACAATCTGTCAGTTCTTCGAGAAATGATAAGTCAGTGTCTACAAACAAAACTAAAAACAACAAAACAATTGCAAATGCCCAGTCCAGCAACGCCCCACTCCCAGAGCCTCTACCAGGTCCATCAAACATTAGATGCGTATCTGACACCTGTGATAGTCAGTCCTCTGAAGATGATGTACCAGAAGAAGACAAATGTTGTGTATGTAAACTATTTCAACCCAAAGAACTGCACAACTGTGTGTCGCTTGTGTTTACACAATGGGCTCAATGTGATCAGTCCGGCTGTGGCCATTGGACACACTTGATTTACTGCTGTAAACAGAAAGTTGTTAGGCGGAATGACGTCTTCATCTGCCCATGTCATATAAGTGAAGAATAAAATTAATAATGACACATACATTTTCAACACAAAATTGTTTTATACCAAGTTTTATTGTTATTTTCAAGTTTCATAAAACACTATACATTATTGGATTTAATATTTTGAACTGAACTGTAAAAAACTGAAAGGTTCGAAAGCAGGTACTCTTGTTTTGGCGGCCATGACAGTTGTACATGATAGGGTGGTGGTGGATTTGTGTTATGTTTTTCAAAGAACAGTGGAATAGTCAGTTACTTCAAGTTTTCAGGTATGTAGAAACGATTTATTTATCCAATAGAATACCATTCAATATGTATTAATGTTGCAAATGTAATAAAACACCTGTCAAATATTAAGAGGTTCGAAAGCTGGTTCGTCCACGATAACCCTAAGAATAAAAAAATATTTGGCGTTCTTAAAAACAACACAGACATTGTAAAAACTGACTCTGTTATAAACAAAATAATTTTAGATAATAGAATAATAAAATGCAAAAGACAGACACCAAATTTAAACGTTTACTAACTAAATCTAGCTTTTCCTCTCAAGAACCTAAAGTAACCAAATGCAATGACCCTAGATGTGCGCTCTGTAACTATATTATTGAAGGAAAATCATTTAATTTTAACGGTAAACTGTTTAATATAAAAACTAATATGTCGTGTGATGTTAAAAATGTTGTTTATGTATTAGTATGCAATGGATGCAACAAAATATATATTGGACAAACTGGCGATCAACTTAAACATAGAAGATATGTTCATGAACAACAAATGCGAGACACCTCAACAAGACAGATGCCTGTAAGTATACTGGATGAGTGTTCTACATTTGAACCGAAATTTCAACTTTTCATTTTTATAAACTATTTTCGGACAGTATATCAGCTAGGTTAGCGAAAATATTTAAACCACACTTAAATTTTATAAAATATTTGTTGACGTTATTACATCATAATTGAAATGACGTAATCTCGATGACATTTTAACGTTATGATATATAGAGAATAACAGGTTACTGCCTGGTATTGTGTAATATATCAGGTGAGGCTTAGAATAATATAACGGCGAGGCTTGCCGAGCCGTTATTTTATTCGTGCCGAACCTGATATATTACACAAGACCAGGCAGTAACCTGTTTTTCTATTTATCATACCACATTTTTCGTAAAATATCACCAAACGAGCTGATTTTTTATATATATTTAAAAACTAAGGACGGCGTTGATTTTGCTGAGCCGACTTTTACACGTTCACGTACGTGTAGTTATGGATTTCTAAAAGTTGACTGAATAATACCTTATTATTAACATTTCGTAATGATAAGTAAACTGTTTTCACTACGAATACATAGATTACAAGCATGCTCATTCATAAAATAATGAAAATGCGACCTGAAATGGATTGCAACGATCAATTTTATCGAACACACAACGCCGAATTGTTTGGAGACGCCATTTTTAGAGTTGTGTATTGAAATTGACATTTCCAAGATCGTGTCAATATTGACAGTATTTGACTATAGTGTGTTCAATTTTTGGTAATAATGTTTTAGGTTCAACATAAACTGATGCTGTGTAGTGACCTTTAGTGAATATTTAGTTTATGTGAATATTTAAAAAATAACGTTTTTGTGATTAATGACGATTAAAAATAATAAACTATATACGTTCTTGGTATCAAATTGTTTGTTTTGTTGAATCTGATATATTTTTACTGAAACTGTTGACTTTATAGTTGTTTCCGAATAATATGACGTACCTCCAAACCTTGACTGATATAAACGCTTCTGACCTATATCAAAAAAATATATCAGGCACCTTTGTATCAGGCCGATATCAGCATAGTGGTATGATAAATTATTTTATTATGCCCTGATGAGCTTTGTCGAAACGCGTTGGCTATATTTTTAATATATTTTAATAATTCCATGTAACGTGTTTGTACTTTTCATTATAAATAAATGAATAAATAAATAAATAAATAAATAAATATATATATATATATATATATATATATATATAATGAAAATGTACTTTTCATTATATCATTATATATATATATATATTGAAATGTACTTTTCAATATATATATAGATATATATATATATACATATATCAGACAAGTGTACATAGTTATGTTAAATAATATACTATATGTATCATTAGTATTGCACATAGTGTATTCATGCTACGCAAATGAAGTTAAAGTAACATGAATTTTACCGCATTTTACTTATAGAAAGATGTTAACATTTGTATAGATAAACATCTACTGGAGAAGTTGATAGAAAGGGGCAATTATAAATAATTCTTAATAAAACGCAACCACAATTCAAATATTAATTAACATACACGGTAAGTTTATACATGTAAATATAAATTCCCCATTTATTGAATTTCTCGGGTTACGGGGACGCAAGTCGGTTACAACGTACATAACCATTTTTACACAATTATAAAATAATAGAAAATGTAAGCTCCATCAAATTTGCTAATATATTTTGATTATTTATCAAAAAATACCAGAAATTTGCCACTTTATATTTTGTGTTTGTCACAAGAAACCTTTACACTATTGACAGGAAGACGTGACGCGAGCTCAACAGACAACATTGTACGTTGTGACCGACTGCGGTCCCCGTGTATTAGAGAAATGTTATTGCTATTTATAGAGCGCGCCGAGTATATAGGCTAAAAAAAATAGTTATTTCATTATGTGAATGAATATAACATTCTCATTATGACATACAATGAGAAAATACAATGAGAACAATTGTTCATAACGATGTTCAGTTCTATAGAGTATGTCGAAGATATATTGATAATTTTATTTTAACCGCTTATGTAAACAATTATGTAAATTTTAATTTTAATCCCCACAAGTATGCAACAGTTATTGGAATACATTTAACCATTGTTGTAAGTCTGCATTCCCTAAAATTTGAAAACTTACCCAATTCTACTGGCATTCAATTTTCCCGCCGCATCGCCGAAAAACATTTTGTAGCCCTTTAGCAGGATACAACGAGCCACGTGAAGTATTAAAGTCATAACGACCAATCATATAAACTAAAACTTTATCCTATCGCTTTTTTAAGCACAAGTTTATTCGATCGTTATTTTTAGAACGCTCTATATTTCAATGTGACGTTATACCAAATGATGAAGTTTGAAGTAAACAAAAAACCCAGTGTTACAACTGGGAATCAACGTTGTTTTTTTTATTTTTGACATATTTTCACGACAAGTCTCGCACCTCATCTGTTTCTAAGGCTCGCACGATAAACTTATCTTTATCCAACACTCAACTAATATTATCTATATTTCCGGACAACCATTACATCCATTGTGCAAAGTTCGTTGGTATCTGACTGTTTTTGAGCAGCGATGCGCTCATTTATAGTAATACTTGTTTTAATCTTAGCGACACGTGTTCATAATTCAGTTACTTAAACACATACATGTTTCTTGTAACATGATCTAATACATCAATATATGGACGTTTCATGAAAACTCATCACATAAATTTAATGTTCATAGTACATAGTATAGGCTACGACACTTAGTATTTTGAATCATCGATTTACGTTATCTAAATAATACCAGGAGGTAGACATTTTTGCATTGCAAATGGTAGACACTTTTGCATACTGTAAACTAATTACCCTGTAAGCTATCTTGGCTAAGAAAGTTATATGCATGTTTGTGATAGCAAATGTGCAGTTGTCATAAGATCTATGTTTGACATATCTAAAATGTTTAACACTGGAAAACTGTATACAACCCTAATAAAGAAACGTATCAAAACTGAGTTTGGTCTTAAGTGTTTACATGTTATGAACTATTTGTTGATGTGTTAAAACTGAGGTTGAAAGTATTCTTAACATGCCTTTCTTTTACAATCACAATTTTCAAATTGGTAATGAACCATTGTTTTTTTTTAAAGCATGATATGACAGAGGTATCATATTTGTACGGGATATTATTACTGAATCAAACACCTATTTGGAAAAAACACAGTTATATATTATCACTGGAAATGGGATTAATTGTATTCACTACGAAGAACTTGTAAAAGCAGTTAAAGCTCTGATTAAAAAGTATAAGTTACAATTTAGTAGTAAAGACGTTTTAATGCTCGGTCCATCTCTGTCACGCTATGCTAAAAATTATATAATGTTGTGAAAGCAAAGATAGATCAGTGTATAATTGTTTTATTCAAAATAACATAGAACCTAAATGTAAAACCATATGGAACAAGTTTGTGATATCAGAAGTGGAATGGAAATATATTTTTAAAAAATATTGATATAACAAGAGATAGTTATATGCAGTGGTTCCAACTTAGGATGGTTCATAATGTATTAGGAACAAACTCTCTCCTGTACAAAATGAAACTATTGAATAACAATTCTTGCACTTTTTGTCACCAATGTGAATAAACAATTATTAATCTTTTCTGGAATTGTGAAAAAGTATACTGTCTGATCAATAAAATAAATGAAGATCTCATACACATGCGGAAAACAAATTTCACGACAGCAATAGATTGTAAAACATTTATTTTAGGTAGCACACAGAAAGAAAACCAAAGTATGGATATATTATGTCTCGAAACCAATCGATATATATTTTGTTGTAGAAAAATAAATCTATTCCAAATTACAACGATCTTATAAATAATCTGGCATTATCTCATGAAACACATACCACCTTTAAACAATCAGAAATCGAAATAAATAGGTGGTCGCTAGTAAGAGAATTATACGAGCCAACATGCAAAGTGATAACGAATTAAATTAAAATTTTAAGCTTACTTTAAATATCAGAATAAAGAAATAAAAAATTCATTTAGAAGTTAGCTAGTTGGATATGTTTAGCCGTGTGATGGAATATAAAATGTACGATATGCACTAATGTTGTATATATTTTTTATGTTAGTTTTTTTGTCATAAAATTGTAACCTGAAAAACAACCATACTAGGAGGCACACAATTGTCCACGCCGATACGTGTTTCAGTCGTTAAATTAAACTGTAATAATTCCGAAAAATGTTTATATTCTATTTGCACCATGTAAAATAGCCAACGTTTCATAGTTAAAGGAAATACATACTAAAATATTAAATAAAATATTATTAAAATATTAAAATAAAACGAAAAGGTAAAAAGAAAATATTTCATAAAACATTCCATATTGACGAGGGTAACGTATTTCACACTGTAAATTATTGCGTTATTAAAAATAACATACAGGCCAGTCAAACTTACTAAAAAACTGGAGCGAAGAAAGATTATAACGAAATGTACGCTTAATGCACCGATATATAATTTAGTATTTAGATTTCTGCGCAATCCAGCATTTAATGTATACAGTTAATTTAAACTGTTAATTTATCACAAAGATTGGCCTATTTGTTACAAGATTTTCTATAAACTGTATTCATACCCAACTTTTACGCCGGTCCAGTTTGCGAATTTTCACATCTGAACGGTGTCATTGAAGCGCTTTTTAATTTGCATGGTGCATGGCAGTGTCACTAAGCGGTGACGAAACGTGTAACGTACACGACAGGTTCAAATTACATCCCATGAAAGAAAAAACAACAGCAAGCTAGTTGTTTACTATAAGCATTTGAGGCGTGCCGTGGGAAGTGTCGTCCCGGATTAGCCTGTGCAGTCCGCACAGGCTCATCCAGGACGGCACTCTCCGCTTTTATGGTAGTTTTTGTTTCAAGGTAGTCTCTTCTAAACATAAATCCACTGTAGCTGGAAAGAACCGTCGTGGATTAGCCTGTGCGGACTGCACATGATAATCCGGGACAACCCTTTACGCACATACATTAAGCCCGGATTTCCCACGTCACGCATCAGTTAATTCTTTTTGTACATTAACACGTCGGTGGCTTAAATGCAGCCACTTCCGTGTTTATCATCTGTCTATCGATGCTGCACTATCCCAAATACAGGCGACGCTGATTGTTGTAGGAACCTGAAAATTATGTTCTAGTTACATTCTAATATGTATATGTAATCATCAGGGAAAAACAGTCATCATCTTTAAGCGTTATGAAGCTTAAAGGTGCACTTTCACAGTTTTTGTCTGGGATAAATAATTGGATAAAACTGACTGTCTTCTTCTTCTGTAATACATTTATGGCTCATATTTCAAGGTTTGAAAAGCACATTGCTTGTGCAAAGTTAAACTTTTGACGAATACCTGTTATATTTTGAGGAATCAAGTGCTACCTGGTAGACGTACCCTAGTAATTTTTTACAAAAAAAGGCAAAATAAATATCAAATTTTGTTTTGCAACCAAAACAGCATAGCAGACAAAATGTATTGATATAATCTAGAAATCCTGTTTTAAATGAGAACTGTTTTGGGAACCCCATACTGTGATACTGTCCCTGGAAAGGAGAAGAAATGAAAACGATACCACTAAGTTATACTCAAGCTGCAGCCCTTATTTGCAGACCATCTTGGTTGTGGTATCAACAGGACCGGAGTTGGACTGTAATTATTGTATGTTCTTAATTTAAGGCAAGTAACCAGATTACTATTAAACAAACTTTACAACAACAAAATCACGGAACAAAAAATATGCCAGTGATTAAAATTGGGGCAACGAAGTTAAATATAAATATATATCTCACCTCCTACATAATGACGCAATCCGATTGGCCAAGAGCGGTCACATAACCATGGTGTATTTTCCATACACCACGGGTATATTTCAATACCCCATAGAGGTCTAATGACGCAATCTAATGACGTCATTTTATTTATTTTCGTGACGTCATTGTTTGTGTGTCGTGTAATTTTGTGAGGTTTTCTTTCGTTAATTTACAAGTGATATCAAATAAAAGAAACCAGTGAAAGGTAGTTGGTGAGATATATTCGTTATACTGTTAGTAACTGAGGGTGTATGGGAAATACACCCTCATTGGCATCATACCATACTCGAGCTACGCTCTCGTATGGTATGAAACCATTGAGGGTGTATATCCCATACACCCTCAGTTATACAACCAAGAAACCACGTACCAGCAAGAAGATAAGTTTTCTTTACGTCCAAGAAAGCACCGCACAAGGAACCTTGCGTGGATGTGTACACCTTTTTGGTGCCTTATACAGCATTACTCTGGTAACAGAACGATAGATGACAAGTAGGGGTGTCACGATATTTAAAATCCATATCGCGATATAACGCAATATATTTTTTATTTATCACGATATTTATTGCAATATATTGTGACAATTGTAATTATGTATTAAATATGGTTAAGGCTGGTGAAATCACTATGAACAAGGGAAAATTATATATGGTAAATGAGTGTTTGTTCACCACTACACAACTATCAGCTTTACAAACGGTACTGGTGTTCAATTGATTGTCACTGATAATAAGCATTATGAATTAAATCAAAGTTGTAGAAATCAAAGTATTAAGAGTAAAGAACACAAGAGTAAAATATCACATATATATTGCAATGTATCGGTATGGGCATCCATATCGTGATAGTTTATTGCAGAATCAAATACTGCAATGAACGAATATACCGGTATATCGCGACACCCCTAATGACAAGCAAGCATTGCCAAGTTAATGTAGTAATTTATCCACTCACTGTAGTTGGTCATAAGCCGAGTGTTAGCCTGGATTACACAAATGAATATTTGGTTACGCTTGTGTTGCATCCAAAGCAATTAATTTAAATTTATCCTTAACTAATAGCTACGCTGCAGCCTTGCGCACTGACAAAGTAATTATCCGATTCCTATGTTTAAAAGTTTCTGAATACTATTAAATATACAACTTTTAACCAATAACTTTTTGTGCAGACTATATGCATCGTTTAAATATGCATGTAGCTGTATGACGTGTCGTCTAAACAAGAAACTGTTGGCCAAAATTAACCGGCATTTATTCTTTATACGACCTTTATAATATCATATGAAATTTAAAGCAACGTTAGCTTCTTTTCAAATGAATATGAACATAGAGTTACCCGTTAACACTCGTAATTTTTACACTATAAGTATTGTTACTGATTTAGTTTGACATTTATGAATTACTTACCTTTAAACTCCTTCAAACTCTGACAGTGTAAACCCTTTGATCGCCGACGACTTTGGATTTACGGACCTGTCCAATCATAGCTGAAACACAACATATTTTATTTATGTAAAACATAATGGATAGTAAAGAAAAATTAACGACAACCAACATCATCATCATAAATGTCACACCAAGGAACTGTAGTAAAAGTGGACTTGACTCATAGACAAATGTTAACAACACGATGTTTGTTGAGGTATCTAAACAGACTTTTTGAGTCGCAGCAATATACTAATGTAATAGTTTTAAAAATATACGAACTGATAAACGGATCATTTAGAATTCAAACTGGCATATCATCATGACAGAAAAATCGCCCACTTTAATGAAATGTTATTGACATATGCATCTTTTATCAATGTCGCACATACGCGTAACGTACGGTGAAAATTAACTATACGTATTTCATAACGATTTACACACAATCAAGAAAAATACAACAGGCAGAATACACATTGAGACTTTTTTGTAGTGAATTATGGACAGTCTAGCATTCGTGTTTTTATATTCATCGATACGATTTCGTTAATTATAGCATATAATCGTACACAGTACTGTTTAGTGAAATACTTTTTTTATAGTTTTTATTTTAAAACGCACCTAAATTATACAACGGGATAAAATATATTATAAAATTATGATACACCATTAAATTATATCAATATCAACGCATCTAAGTTAATAGCACCATAGAACTGTAAAGGCATAGTTTAAAATAACATACCCCAACGGGCACTGCAATACTTCTCGGATTCCTCCACCATTCCACACCGACATGCTTCTCCGTAATAAAACAATCCCGCGGATACGAACATCAAAACGTAAACAATTTTCATTTTTTCAAATAGCTATACTATGTAATAAACAAATGTGCGAAGCAGAGGTATCACAATCTGATTGAAAGGAATGCTGTCGCGTGATTTTATGCAAAGCTCCATGGATGCAGTGAGAGTTATGTACGCGATATTGCAAATTAGCTTATTTGTCTTTGCGTTGATGTATACTAGCATCAAACGATATCTCAATGTGCGTGTAGGATGTATTCCCATGTAAATCGTAACTTATGTAACATCCTGTACCTCTTACGCCTAAGTTGATTATGATAATCAATTAAGTACGGAATCCATTTGAGTTAAAATTTCGCTCTGTATAAGACTGCGACGATACAAGACGACATTTTAAATTTTATTTTCTACAGATCTCGAACTTTGAAAAACGTGGACACACGCAATTTTGACGATAATCATCCAAATCTCGCATTGTCGCATCGTCGTATCTTCGCCTAGGCGGTGCGTGATTAAAAATAATATAGGTGCTTATCATCTCGTGCATATTATCCGGGACGACAATCACCGACGCGAGGTTTAGACGATAATTATGTACCAGACCGCGACGATGCGAAGATTTGAGATATAACATATGCTTATATAATTAAAGGCACTAACAACGTAAAACAAGTTAAACTAGGCCGAAAATAGTGTTTGCTTCCCCTCCCGCGACCCATGCTAATAAAGGGTGGGTCGGTAAGTCGGAAAAATAGTTTATTTTTTATACACAAGTCATTTTCATTCATGTTTTCCTTATGTTCAAAATGTTACGTTATAGTATAAATTCTTAATATTTTCGTTGTAGTAGATTAATAACGTTCTGCTTATTTATGTAATACTATATTCTATTTAGCTTACAATAATCTATCAAAATTGAACAATTAATAGCATACATTAAAAACAAGAGCGTCAATAATAAAAACCTATTAAAACTAAGGAGTAATAGTGTGACGTTGCAATTTGCCGGGCATCCAAAACAGAACGCTGTTAGCAACAGCCATAGCAACGACGAGTGTCACACTGCGGCTAGCAGTTTGTAGCTGAAAGGCGTGTTACACGCTTAGCACGTGGATAGTGTTTAAAAGCATCAATCTGTAATACTGTATCTGAACAACGCAAATGTTAGAGCATACATGAATTAGCATTCTATGAAAATAAAAACAAATAGGACTTTGTTCATTAATAAAAAGAACGCAACACAACATTTTTGATAAATTAAAATAAAAAGAAAAGGCGCTAAAATTTATTTACTTTCATTTTGACAAGGACTTTAGTTCCGCTAACTTTCATTCAAATGTTGCCTCAACCGAACGTTTTGCATAATTCTAATCCGTGTGCATTGATGAGTTTGACTAACACTTTCGTTAATTATTTCTAGATCTAGTAATTGTATATTTTTAACAAAATAAGACGTTTGACGGGATCAGTTTGTCGAGTTACATGATGTCGTAATTTATATTATTAGTAAACGGTTCCTTTTACCAAAATTCACCAAAATTATGATATTTATTTATAATTATTTATTATTTACTATTTTAATTTGTAGTAATTTATTACAAACGCGGCTGTTAAAAAGAAGCATATCTTTAACAAAACACATACCTAACGCAAATGTGTTACAAATGACTTGCACCTTTACCAATTAAAATTAGAATGAGGCCGTGATAAACTTTCTAACGACGACGCTCATTTCCATGTTGGAAATTTTATGCGTTCTCATTGGCTGACTGTTTGGCTCTTGTTAAGCTGACTCCTCCTGCGTCAAGATTGAATCTATAATGGTCACTCGGTGCATAAAGGCGAGTTTGTTAATTGCCGGTTGGCGTTCTTTGTCTTTAAAAAAAACATGCATATGCGGAAATGGTCGCGCCCTAGAATCTGACACTGAATGTTATGGCGTCCTTTTCGTAAAAGCATGCGTCAAAATACGCCAAAGTACGCGTTACCGAGAACTGTCCGTTTAAAGTCATTTTATAAGCGTCTTTTGAAAGTAAGATTTGTACACGCTGGGTCGGTCGAGGGAGGGGAAGCAAACAATATTTTATTTTAGGACCTAAACATCTAGCCGAAGTTCCTCGTGTTTAATGTAGAATATCGTGCAACTCGCCGAACGTGAACGGTTTATAGTCGGATTTAATCCGCAACGCCACGAAATTCGGCAATAAATAAAGCTAGTTTAATCGGATGATTAGTGTTTTTGCAATACACAGTATCCAGCAAACCAAATGTTACTGACGTAGGTTATATACTAAACACATTCTGAGACAGAAGATGAGATGTTATTATTGTAGAGTCAGAAGTTGGCCATTTTCACCTTTTGTGTGGCTTTAAGGTCTCTGAAGCTGCATTACATGCTTTCAGAGTCGAGGCACCTGGTTCGAACCATATTTTATGACTATGAATAGTATAAGTGTTATAACATCAATTATTAGCGTGTTCATTATAATTGATAATTAATCATTATAATTAATCGGCACATTAACATATATATTTAGGTAACAATATACTATTTCCAATCCTTATGTAATTTAATGTAAAAGCGATAACTTTAACCAAAAATAACTGCAACATTTTGCACATAGGGACCCTCATAACCATATCTGTTCTTAAAGAGCATTCTAAGCTGAATGATTTAAGCAATACAAAGGGTATGTCATGTAATATGTAAGAAAGAACTCGTCACTAAACAAACTGAAAGTGGAACAATAAACAGAGTTGTAAGTCTACAAATAATAGCTTCGTTTCTAAAACAACAACAACAAATGTTGCTAAGGGTACACTTGTCTTCTATAGTAATACATATAATAGTTTACAATTACATTTTTTTTAAAGAAGTAATATATGTAACTTCGGGGTAGAGACATTTGACGTTTCAGTAAAAGTAAAGTTATCGTCGCAGATAAAGACAAGTGAAAGTTAAACTAGCAGTATGGATGTTTTAGAGAAACTTACAAATCAGGGAATGCAGTTGGGATATAGTGTTGAAGAGCTGCAAACCTTTGTTAAGGAGCAGCAAAATATACTGCGGGTTGAGAAGCGCATTGAGTATGACAGGCAGAGAGAACAAGCGCAACATGAGATGGTGCAAGCGCAATATGAGTATGAGAAATTAGAGTTGCAGATTCAGATAAAACGTGCGCGTATGGATTATAAACAATGTTTAAAAAAATTAGAGATTGGAACTTACTCTTATAGTAGCTTGTCCAGTCATACTTTTCAACTCCAAAAGTACCTAAACTACCAGTTTTTGATGATAGTAAGGATCAGATGGATTCTTATTTAAATAGATTTAATCGTTATGCTACAATTAACAAATGAGATAAGTTTGAATGGGCTACTGGATCTATTAAGGCGTAACAAAATTTGTTTGTTTCAGGTTACCCGACCTACCCTAAAAAATGCCCCGACCCTAGAACATTTTATTGAGTTGGTCAGATATATTTTTCTTTATTTTACTTTCTTCCAATAATTAAATGTTTTATATATATATATATATATATATATAAGTGTTTTGTTTTTATAGAATCCACTTCAAAACAATGTTTTATGATATTAGATACATGTTGTGAATATTCATTCAGTTTTAGATACTTAAAGTTGACAATTTACCCCCAAAAAACAAAAAAACAAACAAACAAGGCTTGTCACAGGATGTGATGTATGCCCCCGAAGAATATGCTTGTGAGTTGAAGGCAACACAATGTAAGTTACATGTTGGCAAACATGACGCTTCCTACAAAAAGAAATATGGTCCTTGTACTCTGCTGCTCTTCCTCTCAATGTCCTCTATCAATATATGTGGTGTTATTATCTGCACACGCAAAAAGAACTTCAATAACTCCATAAATATTGAAGAATGAGTTATGGTCCTTTTACTTGCACTTCCTCTCAACATCCTCTGTCAATATATGTGGTTTTATTAAAAATCCCTTCAATACTAATGGAGTTATGCTCTGCAATAAAAAATAATCAAAGGGCAAAAACTCAAATCATATTGAAGAAAGAGTTATGGTCCTTGTAATTTGCAGTTCCTCTCATTGTCCACCACCATTCTATGAAGTTTCATTTGAATCCCTTCAATACAAATGGTAGTATGCTCCGTACAAGAAAATTAATGCTTTGCACAAACAAATAAAACAAAGGGCAGTAACTCCATAAATATTAAAAAAGAGTTATGGTTGCTGTACTCTGCAATTCCTCTTGTTGTCCTGTATCATACTATGAAGTTTCATTTGAAAACCTTCATTACAAATGGAGTTGTGCTTCTCTGGAGAAAATTAAACAAAGGGCAATAACTCTGCAAATATTTAAGAGAGAGTTATAGTCCTAGTGCTCTGCACTTTCTCTCATTGTCCTCTATCATAATATGAAGTTTCATTTGAATCCCTTCAATACTAATTGAATAATGCTCCGCACAAGAAAATTAATGCTTCACATAAGAAAATAAAACAAAGGGCAATAACTCCGTAAATATTGAAGAAAGAGTCGTGATCCTTGTGTTCTGCACTTTCTCTCTTTGTCCTCTATCATTATGTAAAGTTTCATTTGAATCCCTTCAAAACTAATGGAGATCTGCTCCGCAAAAGAAAATTAAACAAAGGGCAATTACTCCTTAAATATTGAAAAAAGTGTTGTGGTCCTTACACTGTGCACTTTCTCTCATTGTCCTCTATCATTATATGAAGTTTCAATTGAATCCCTTTAATACTAATGGAGTTATGCTCCGCACAAGAAGCGTGACGGACGGACGGACGGACAGACGGACGGACGATGCGATTACTATATGCCCCGAAGTACCCTTAAAATAAATCCCTACCTACCTACCCTACTTTTTGGGGCATGTAACCTGGAACAAACTTATTTTTTGCGCCTAAAGGGAAAAGCTTCGGATATTTATGCAAGATTACCGAGTGAGCATGCATTATGTTATGATCAATTGGAAACAACACTTTACAGAGATTGGATCCTACTGAAGATAGGTTTAGAAGCAAGTTTGGGTCTAGGGTACCAGATCATGGGGAGACATTCACACAATTCAGTGCCAGATTATTAGTGTATTTAGATAGATGGATACAATTGTCCAATACAGTCATTTGAGGAGTTTTATGATTTGGTAGTGAAAGAACAAATGTTGAATGTTTGTGGAAAGGATTTGACATTATTTATTAGGAAACAAGTTCCCGAGAATGTTGAAGATCTGACACACTTAGCAGATCAGTTCAGAGAAGCGCTGTCGATAAGTATTAGATATTTGTCTAATGTTTCAAATAGTAGGTTACGTAACGTTGAACCAATTAGGTCTCAAAGTCCTAGTGCTCGAAGAGATGTAGATCGTTATATAAAATGATAACAAAACAATACCAATTATTTACAAAGATCGCCGGATATGAGGGAAAGATCGACAGAAATAAGGGAAAGATCGGTCACCAAGCAAGAGAGACGAACCAACTTCACCTAAGGTATGTGCGACATGTACTGCATTTCTCATACTAGCACACTGTCGCATGCTAAAATGTCTACGGAGTGTTATCAGTAGTACATATGCCCACAGCTATGGGGCAACTGTGTAATGCAAATACACACGTATTACGTGATACTGGTTGTAGAGGTATCATAGTAAGAAGAGATCTCATTAAAGATGAGCAAATGACACGTAATTTTATTGAATGTGGTTTAGCATTCGGCTCTTGAACAGAGGTTTCTGTGGCTAATGTGGCCCTTGATACTCATTTTCCGGGATCAGTTGATACATGGTGCATGAAGACTGCAGTGTATGATGTAATAATAGGTAATGTCCCTGGAGCGAAAGATCCGAGTTATAACACCAAATTTATCCCGGAACCGGTAGTAGCCGTAAAGACCAGAAATCAGATAAAAACTAAGAGACAAGTATTTCTATGAAAGTACCATAGTCTATCAATAGTGATATAGGCCCAAGTGAAATTATGAGATAACACAGTTTATTCCATGTGGGTGTGGCAATTCCTCTGTTAACGGTGGACTTCAATACTTTTTATACGATCCCTACGATGCGTATGATTGTAAAGACGTGCTGCATGAAGACACATGTGGGGGAAGCGTGGACGGGTCCACTGAAAAAGATATTACTCCCTTTGGGGTAACACAGTTGGAAACCACAATAACGACTGTTTAAAAAAACAAAGAAAAATATAACTTGAACAAGAACTTCCAGTTGATTTTTCAGACATACTCGGATGACAACAGGAAATCACTTTGGCAAGGTTTTAAAACTTAAGATTAATGTTAGTGGTTAACGGCAATCATGAAACACTTGATCTAATTACTGTTGTTTGAATTGCGTAAGTAATTTATATTTGAAGAAAGCTGTGCTCTGTGATGTGAAAATGAATTTTGTTTAACGCACTTTACAATTTATAACGTAACAACATATAACGTTTCCAAGCACATGTTGATCCTCATATGAGGACCTTTGATGGAAAGTATGTATCGAAAACTGAGATTGATTTTACAAATTAATTGTTTTCAATCTACACGGTATTAACACGAAACGGTAGCCTCTCCCTTAAAGGAGCCTAAAATTCACCATCTCCCTTAAAACAGGATGGTTTTGGTGTACGCAGGTATACAAAAGCAGACAAAAATGGCAATTATGAGTTAAGTAGCATGATAATATATGACGTACGCAACATTAGCATAGTTCTGGTATGCAGCGGCATAACAAAATATTTTAAAAACGCAAACCTGAACTGAAATGAAAGAAAACGAGTTCAGGCAGTCTTAAATATCACAGTGTTCACTATTGCTAAGACACAAATTATTTTATAGTGCAAATTGTATGCTGTTGTAGCAGTACTATTTCCTTAATGATTCGTGCAACTAAAATACCTCAGATTTTAGCGAAAGTAAATGACATGAAAGTGACCTACCTGAAGTTATCAGGGATGTTTTATAACAGAGAGTTACAAGTACCGTAATATGATGAAGTACCCTACCTCTGCGACGATGTAGTGATTTTCCTTAGTTGTCTTGGACCAAGAAAACGAACGGACGATGTCTTGCGAGTATAAGTTCAACCCACAAGGCATTGAACTGGTCCTCTTGGTCCAAACTATCTTGAAACATCCAAAGTAATACTTCAATCCGTTTGCACTTTAAACGATTAATTTCACGAACACGAATTGTCTCCCTTTTGTTTAGATTAGTTTTCCAGCTGTAGTCTGATGTCAATTTCTCCTAATGTAACTGCTATTGATCATTAAGCACATTTACAAATGTTGATTTATCTGTATAAAGTATTAAGATCCAGTAATCACACTAGAGTATTTTAGTATTTAATATGTTATGTAAGAAGTGATCAGCGTTCTGTTCTCCGCCATTTTGTTTCGATGGCCGAATTGTGGCCGATTTGTAGGGCTCCAACGGGTCGAAAAATTTCTTCGGGTCGGGTCGGCGGGTCAAAATTTCAAAGTTCGGGTAATTTCGGGTCGGGTCGGGTATTAAAAAGATTAATTCTAAAATATGGTAAACTACAGTAAAACATTTATTTTCTTTAAAGTTGAACATGGCAGATATGTCAAAAATAATTAGACTAATTACTGCACAAAAATGAGTCCTTTATGTAGAATTACCACATTCTTGATAGTAATAAATGAATTTATGATAAAATGGTGCTTCCTAAAACATCAATTACTGGATATATAGAGACAAAATTCAGTAAAAAAATAAAAACTAAACTTCAAACAAAAAACAAAGCTAAGCTAGGATATGCTTCCTATAGTAGAATGTAGGTGCATCTATAAGATTCGAAATGACTAGAGCTAATAGAGAACATCAGAGATCATGGGAATATAGGTGTATCTATATGTAATACCCGAAGCTAACATATTATTTGCTTTAAATTAGGCACCCACATTAACAGGCTAAAATGCACAATATAGACTGTTTTAGAACAAATCTTTCATAACTCCGTTTACAATAAACGTGGAAGAATGTAACTGCATGTATCATACTGTAAACAAAATCTCATCTCACCATATCAAGACTTATTCAAGACGTCTATAAGATGGGAAATACTCCCATACTGGCGATTTTAATGCCTTCGGTGCGTCTATTATCTTCATTTGCCTTGATTCAGTTGATTATCAATAAAGAAAACTTACAATTACTCAGAAACACGAGTTTGGTTGAACTAATGCAACCGCGAAATCATATAATATTTATTCCGGAAGTGTGATTGAAGGTCAGGATGGCACAGGTCAAAACGGCCCGAACAAAACGGCCCAGTTGATTTTACGGCGTTCTTTTGAAAAATATTGACCCGACCCGGTACCGTTTGCGAAAACTTTGACCCGGAATCGCGGGTATTTATTGGACCCGCGGATTCGGATTTTTTCGGGTACCCGTTTGAGCCCTACCGATTTGTGGCAGTTTTCGAACGTTGGTCGACCACATTTCGGCCAGTTTTCGATTCTTGGTTGGCCGTTTTGTGTTCGATCGGCCCAAAAAACGAACGTCCGGCCCAGATTCGATCATTCTATAGTCAGTCTAAGATTCGTTTTCGCGGAGATTGCAGCAACATCAGCATGCTCCCGAATAATGTAAACTTTTAGATCCTATGTATTTAATAATCCAATTCTTAATGTGAATAACACGTATAGAGAACACTTTTAAGTTAAAGTAAATCCTTTTGAACACAATTTCACGGTGCTTATTCGTCAGATGACATTTAAACGAACTTCGTTCACCTTTCAAGAAGTCTGCGTAAAACACATGTGCAGTCATTTAAATCCAGCGACTGTGTAAACTTCGCGTGTGTCTACGTCGTTACGCATATGCAGATGCTATTTTTAAACTCGTCGGAGAACTTCGGAGAACTGAACGCACACTTTCATGTTCATTTTCTATATTCCGAAATAACAATTTGATTAAACTAAAGAGCGGAATATGATTGAACGTGTACGTTGGTTTAACGTTTTAAAACTTAAATAAAATATAGAAAGCTCAAGTATGCGTTGACTATGAATACTGTATAGACCTCTACTGTACATCATAGACCGTTGTACCGTAAACACGCTACCATACTGAGTAACATGATAATGCCTAGAGCTAGGCCCCAACAATAAATGTTACAGTTAGGGCTATTTTAACGGAGAGGCTACCGCTTCGTTTTATACCGTGATTTATATGCTAATTTGCCAACTAATGCTTAATGGCATTTACCCTTTGCGACCGATAGTAACAAACCGCTTGTCAGTTGTTTCTGAATATTTCAATTATCATTGTTGAAACCTCTGACTAAATACTCCATCGACAACATATTGTATATTAATATTTAAAAAAGTATGTATGCTATTGACATATTGCAGTAACTATGAAACTCGGAGGTCCAGAGAATGTATACTCGTTCGCCACAAGAAGTATCCCACCGAGGTAAACATTATGTTAACTCATTAATGAAACACAGCGACATCCCAATTTAAGTCATAATTTTATCCATTATCCGTTTTGTTCGTGCTGGTGTTTTGGAAATACACATTCATTTACACGAATAATACTTATCTTACATGGTAAACCGAAGATATGCAGGTTGACATGATCACACAACCGTGTTCATATCGTAACGAAAACCCGACGTGTGCTTGCGTTGTCAACGTGTCAACGTTCGTGCGGATGGTGACATATTTACCATTAACTACTGTGATTCCCACATAACCAAGTACCTTTCCAACACGGATGACATTTTGAAAGTTCTTCAGTCTACGGTTCGTTAAGTGTTTTGTTATTGTTCCATTGTGTATTTATTGTGTTATATATGTTTATAATGCATATGGAATAGACGACAGAACATTACATTTACGTTATTTGCGAAGGTCTTAATTAGTGGGGTGACATACTTACTATTTACTTGAAATGCATTAACGTTGTTTCAATGGTTTCCATTATGTGTAGATATCCCTGCCAACTGGGATGTCAGTATATGTTTACGTGATGGTTGCGCATGATTACTTTATGAATATTGACATTTACCCATCACCGAACGATGTGAACCAAGTTGAAGGACTATGCGGAAATTATAACGGCAGACGCGCAGATGTTTACTTTATTCGCGACACTGGGACGCACTTGGTACCGGTTTCGGACAGTTCAGATACATTTTGGACTTGGGCTAAATATGCGGATGAATTTTCATTGTCTTGGGAGTTAGTATCATACAAATACTATTTGGCATGCAAATGTTCATACACATTAAAAAATATCGCACATTTTTAGTTTATTGTAGGTTCCGTTTCTTTCAGAAGTATTAAATATAGGAATAAAGAAACTCCAGAGACATCATCAGGAGAAAAACCCTTATTACCATGCACGGTCCTTTATTTGAGGCAAGTGAACAATGGCTTATACAATACAGGACAATACATACAACGCAACACAAAACATAAACATGATTAAAACTGAGGCCACCGCATTGGAACGGGCAATGCAGAGCATTGGGAGTTTCAACCGGTTTAAAGGCATGCCGAACCTCACACGTAGCCCAGAATTAATCACAAAACACGCACTTGTAAATAAACATAAACCTCATAGCATTGCATATCAAATTAAATAATAATAAAAGAGAATTGATTTACAATTTAATTACTAAATGGTGTAATGTTCACCAGAGCAACAGAATTGCAACTTTCTGAGGCACGATGAAATGAAGTAAATACAATTATCAGCTAAATCCCTTCTTGTTGACAAGATTTCAAGATCTAGCATCATATAGTACAAATCACAGATCATCGTCGCGCATCTCAGGAAGAAGCCGTAATTCATGGTGAAAAAGGCCAGATTATATAGCTTGGTTGTATATGTTTAATATTTATACTTGATGTAAAAACATATTGTTGTCGGCCACCAAACAAACCTTATTGTTTTATAAAAAGATTTTGAGTGCATTTGTAAAAAATGAAAAAAATATGTGGTCATTAATGTGGCTACCATGTTTATGGAGCTATGTTTATTTAACTACATCTACATCAGCAGTAGAGAAGAAACACACGTATTATTTATAATTTTAAGATTATTGATGAACCAGATAAACATAGCAAGTATATTGCTTTTGGTTTGTTCTGTTTAGGTATAAACTCTTTAACAGGTCGTTTTTTTATATTGTTTTTTACGATCAAAATGGAATAGTTCACATACTGATATTTAGTTGTTCGCTTAAAGCCTCGCGGAAAAATGAAACGAAAGTCTACTTAATCCGGTCGTTTACGACGATCCAACGCGATGGCGTCAGAATCACCTCTACTGCATTTGTCCTTCCATGCAATAATCGATAGCTGTGTTTCAAACAAGAGGACGAATCATGCATGTGGCCAGTGCAAAGGAATGGAACGCTGATCAAAAATAAAATTATGGCACCAAAAGAGAAACGCCATACTAACCGTGTTTCACTGCAACGTTTGGAAACACATGTTAAGCATCGTCTTAAAAAGATGACAATGTTATGGTGAATAAGGTTCAACATTTACGAAGCAGGGTACGTTAAAAAGAAATATCTGATATATAAAACACCTGCGTCAGAACTAGTCGCAATAATTCCTAGATGGTTTCTTTCAATTGTTTCAAATGTCAGAGGCACTGTGAAGAATCATCATAAAATAATTAATGTAAGTGACAATACATTTACTGTGATGTGTAATTTTTCAACTTAAAACTTTTAATTATATCATACGCATGCGATCCCAAGTAAATTAACATTTATTCTCTTTTACCAAGAGGAAATCAACTGTGCCACCAGATGCAATGACTTTTAACCAAGCACAGGAATATTGTATCAAAGCATGTCTATACTGTGCAACTGTTGAAGCTGCTAAAGATCGAATTGATACAGATCTGAACAAGAGCTTGGAAGAATGTGCATTCGATATGGCGGTAAAATATTAGCCCGAGGTCCTTCATTGATGGCACATGACTAATTGCCAAAAAATTACACAGCACATCACAAAAACACATAACAGACACAAAACACACCGAAATGCAAGAGAATACTATTCAATTTAATTACCATTTCATTGCTCAATGGCTAGATGCTAACCACAGTAACAGAATTTCAACTTTCTGAGGTACGATTAAGTTTTAAAGACATAGCATCTTATAGTTCAATTTTCAGATCATCGTCATGCAATTTCAAGAAGTAGCCGTAATATTGGGAGTAAAATGTAAGAAATACATAGCTTTGTTGTATATGTTTATTTTAAACTGAATACAACTTAATATACTATTCTACATCTTCCTGCAAACCCAAATTGAAAAAAATTAACTTAATGAACGTGGGTGTTAAAGCCAGTGTATAAATTCGAAATGCTGTAAAATATTAAATAAAAGGGCACAATATATCCTAGATAACCTTACGCTACGTCACTCAGACAATGAAAATATTTAAATGATGACGTAATCCAAAAACGCGCAATGCACCCGATGACGTCATAATTTTAAAACGCAAAGAAGTTAAAGCTACTTATCCACCGTTTCATAATAACCAAATTTGTAACGATCAAGGGCGTAGCGCCCTATACGCACAATACGCACGTGCGTAATACAAAAATGCGGAGCAAAAAAATAAAATGAATTAATTGCTTTAACAGTGACGACATAATGACGATCCGACTTTGTAGACCTCTTTATTGCTCATGATGGCAGTCAAATCGATTGCGACATTTACTATTTAACGTCATCAGTAACATATTATGACTTTTAAGCTATGAGCACATGGTTCGACGATTATAAGTCGCTCTGAGCCCAGGGCCTGTATTAACCAACCCATTCTTAGACTTAATACTAAAAATAAAGACTATTTTTAAAACTGTTTTGTTCTACACAGATAGTAAATTTTAATCTTACTTGGTATTAACTAACTCTATTTATAGCATTTTGTATTTAGAACGATTTGTTAATGACATAAGCAACATTGGTACCCAGAATATTTGCAAACGCACACGTATATTTTCTTTAGTCTAAGTCTCTTATTTATGCATGAGTCTACGAATGGGTTGGTGAATATGGGCCCAGTCCATCTTAGTCATTTCAAACTGTCTCATATTGAAAATATCAGTATGTGCCTAGTCTAGAAATGTTCTTTGTAGAACAATCTACCTATGAACTTATTGCAATATTATGCACAAATATTGAATATGAATTATAATTGACACTAGGCATTGTAATTTTAATCTTGTCCGAATACGCATATTATTTAACAACGGTGTTTCAAACCTAATTTCCTAATCACCGATGTTTCAGAATTTAAAACGCACAGTTTTTGTCAGCTACTTCACGAACTTAACAAAAACATAACACGAAACGGTATTTCATCCTGTCACTATAAGGGCAACATCGATTCTGAAAGCATTTAAATCAAGCTGTCAGCAACCAATTTCGGAAAGTAATAACTGTTCACCCTCTGAATCAAAGCCGAAATATTTAGGTCTTCGACACCGTCGTTTCATATTGGAGGACCGCAAGCACCCGTGCACCTGGTGGTGTAAATCCTATATCTTTGCAAAAAAAAGAGATTAATGTTCATGTTTGGATCGTTATTATGATCGTAAGGTTCTTTATTTTCGTTTTACAAATAACCGATTAATGTGTTTTTGACTCTGTTGATAAAAATCCAAGTATGTTACGTGATGAAAACAAGTTTCTATACTTGAGAAAAGAATGATTTCTAATGCCAGACAGGTGCCTCTAAATATACCAGAATACCCTATTTCCTTCTTTATTCTACTTTTTCCTGGGAGAGGCCCACCGGACCTCATCAGTAGGATGGGCGCACCCCTGCCCCACCTAGCTCGCCCTTAATGATTGTTCTCGTGTGCGTATAAATTTTACAAATATGTCTACGCCCCTGCAGTAACGGGCAAAAGTTATCGCGTGACTCAAAATGGAACAGATGGAAAGTGTTCAATGAATATTCAGATCACATTACGCGATACATGTGTGGCATAATCTGTAAGCAAAATGAGCAGTGACGACACAAACCAGTTTTCACTGGACTGACATCGTTTTCCTAGTATCCTACATAGGTAATACATAGTATCCTACATAGGTAATACATATAAGCCGAAAATTGTCCATTATGTAAAATATCAGACGGTCTGAGGTGCGCATTGCTAAGCAATGTTAATTATGTTAGCAATATTAATATGTATGACTTGCCCAAACAAATATATTTTATAATAATAAAAAACGCTGATTCATGATTTAAAATATCCCTAAAAGAACCTCTTTACTAAATCAGTACACACAACCCGAGTTCCACGTGCTGTTGGTGCACACTGCATATCCAGCTTTTGCAACTGCGAAATGTTCATTCAGGTAAAAACACGTGTATATTGAGGATGTTCGATTTAAAGGGATATAAAGGATTTATTGCTAGTCGCAATGGAGGGAGTAACATATAACTTATTATAATAAACGATACATGTATTTTCCAACTGCAAATACTTTCAACTGCAAATAATCAAAACATTGCCTTGACGTCATCCCATGGTTCTCAGTGTACCATATTTTTAATGTTAGACGGGTAGCCTTCCAATATCTGGCGTGTTTGGGTAAAATATCGGAGTGTAGTCGGTTAATAATGGACAGCACATGCTAGCTTAGGTTTTCTAAAAGTCGCAAGGAGATTTTAATTCTGACGCCCACTTCAGCACTGATATAATACTATTATTTAATGTAAAAATGCATACTTTTAAAATGATGTACAATTTTATATGACCGATGTACGTAAACCAGCTTAGTTTAGAATGAAACGACTTGATTATATTCACATGCTTTGTTTTGGACAATTTCAAAGCTACACCGAGGGACCTTAAAAAACCTTTTCTTGCTCAAAATGTTTTGTATACGAAATATGAAAAACCCTGACTTTTTTTCGCTGGTGCCTATTATTTGCGCTGAAAATCGATGAAGAAAGTATACAATGCAAACAGCTAGTTATGCTTGATCTATATGAGTAGTTTTAGCACGTGGTTCACGAACCTACCCGTGTAATCAAATATAAAACCTGATTTATGTGTATCATTTAGACCGGCAAATAATAAAAACACAGACAGTTGCTCAAAATCCTCTCAGTTATCATGTCGCTCTAGGCCGAAAATAAACGCTTGGAAGTTGGTGCCGGCAGAAATTTAATACGGGATATGCTTGGAATCAGTTAAATCTCGGTGTGGAGATTGGTACATGAAATATGTCTGGAACTGAGTATATCACCCGTTTACAAATGAAATTGTTTGTCCGTACAATAAAATTTTACTTGTAACAATAACAAGGTGCGACAACACGACAATGTGTTTCAGTGTTTATGTTTTGTTTTACGATCCCAATAGGTACATGTTTAAACAGCTTTCCGATATGTCACCCTGGCGACAGCACTTACCACAAAAGCTATCCGGGCACATGGTACAACGCGTGAACCCATCTAAGCCGATTATGTATGTAAACTTGTGACAGTCCGGGCCCTCGTCAGGAAACATCCAATTCATGCAATCAATTGCCGGACGCATTCCTCATAAATTGAATTAGACAAAAGTATGTATAATATTATATAACGAACGACGAACTTGTCAGTACAATTATTTTAAAAATAGATTACAGGCACAAACAATTAGTCTTAATCATGTGTTTAAAATAATTTACAACACATGTCCTTACATGAAAGAACTGTTTGTGCTTCTCAAAGATATACATTATTATTCAACTAGATCCCAGATTTACAATTTTATTATTCCCAAAATGTTATGATAACGCTAACAATTCATTCCTTTGTGTAGACATTAATGGCTGGAATTCTTTACCATATTAAATTAAAAGGATAGATACAATAGATCAATTTAAAACAGCTGCTAAGAATAATCTTTAAAGCATTGGATTAAATAACTGAATGTTACACTGTAATGTACATGTACTATGTTTATATGACAAATGATATTGCATCAGTTAAACTGACATATACATATCAAACATGCTACATAGTATCCCATAGAAACAGTATATCAAACTTCCAGATTGCAAAGTCTTAATAACATTGTATGTGGTTTTGTTACCATATGTAAGTATTACAACCAAAGCTTTCGGGACTTCATGAGCCATCCTATGTTACTACACACTTTCTCACTAACTTAACCTTACCTGAATTGATTCTAACAAAATCTATTGAATTTGCTTTGAAATAATTGTTTCTGTAGCATACTCAGTTGTATTTGTGTAAATTCTAGTGGTATTGCTTTTGATAGTTTGATAAACCACATGTTAGCTATACCATTGATCTATATCTTAAATTAGAATATTTTTTGCGATGTAAACTTCTGTGTTTTAACCTGAATATTGTTTTTAATGTTGTTTATTGTGTTTTACATATATATAATACGAATGTATCATATAAAAAAGGTTACAAGATTAAATATTATCCTATAGGTTAGGGACTTCTGTCTGGAATAAGAAGTCAACAACAGGTCTACAGATCCTTACGTATTTTTAGATTGAATGTTGAACTGCATAGGAATAGCCAATAACGCGAATGCAATTCCAAAACAACTGTTCTGTAAATGGTCCCCATATAACGAAAATGTTAAAAAGGTTACAAGCTTAAGTATTAGACTATGGGTTAGGAACTCCTGTCTTGGATACGAAGTCAGCTACTGAATTTTAAAATGAATGTTAAACAGCCCCGGATATAGCACGTTTGTTTCCAGTAATTGTTTTACTAGAACGTCCTATCGAAGTATGACCAGGAGGCCATGTTCTGGGACAACTTCAATTGCTCAAAAAGATGAACACGAAGTTGTGTTATTCGTTTTAACGCATCATGAAAAAGTTGTTTTCCTTATTATTAACGTGGAATTATGTTGTGTGCTCTTCAAGATTGACAGTTTAACGGACACAACATTTAGAACTCACTTGAATGAATGGTGTTATTAGCAGGGAACGATGTGTGAATTATCGAGAATGATTTGAAAGACTTTTAACTGCAAAATTACATTAGTTATATAACAAAAGTGTTATATTTTTTCACGACGACAAACACACAAGTATGTTTCACAATATAAGATGTCAATGATTCATTACGGGGAATAATGACAACTCGTACCCACATTTCAACAATATGTAAACTTCAAATACAACAAAAACAGTTGGTCCTTGACCCACGTGATTGTAGTTGTCAGTGAATCAGTCAATCAGCTATACCTTTTATTTATTTATTTCGCAAGGGACAAGATCGATTTATACTAAAAGGCATTTACTTATACAATGATATGCGCCTGGATCTATGTTGCGAAAATTAAGGAACCATTGTTCAAGTTGACTATAAATACAGACTTTGGTAGTCTGTCACGACTGTATCCTTCTTTCATATCTATTCAGCCACCCCTGTCTATTCGGCCAGCACTTGAATAATGGAAAATTAATTGTTGTTGCCTATTAACCTTGTGTTAGCTATTTGTATTGTGACAATTCTATCTCATCAATACAGTTTTTTTTTTATTTTTAAAATTGCGAATTTTAGATTTTGTCTTACACAATTATTAAGATATTTGAAGAAATTCTCTGAAATCGCTACACACGTACTAACGCGCATATTTGTCGGGGAAGCATAACCCGGGATTTATGTAAGCATTCATTTTGAAACAGTAATTTGTTGTTTGTAAGTCTAACACAGGATGCTTTTAATAAATTATATCAAAATTATTACACACATTAAGTGTTTTCCTATCAAAATGAAGACTGCACCAAATGTAAAACATGTAAAAGCAATTTAGCTCTTAAATTCCCGAATATACAGGAACATATATATATAATCGAAAATCGGTATAATCCTATTTGGCAAATACCCGAAATCAGTCTTGGCATTTTAAATCGATCTATCAGCTACAGTAAGAAAACACTAAAGTTTTCACCATGGTGGAATGCAATGCCGCATAGTATTTGTGATACATATTATGTTTCGTATTTTCTAGCATTGTCATATTTCTTGAACAGCTAGTAAACTATCAATCCATGCAAAATTGGTACGATAAAACAAAGCACTTTAAATGCCTTAAATGTGATGCTCTTACATTAACCTCCATGTGTCTTCCGTCTGTCACACATATTTTCTAGTTAAATGTTAATATTTATGTGACTATAGATGCAAAATGGTACTCTCTCAGAGAAACCTTAGTTAATCAAACGTCTGTCTGTACCATTAAACCATACAATGCCATATATTTTACGTAATTTAAAATGCGCTTGTAGTTATTATAAGTACAAATTAATAATATTGCATTCGGAGAGCAGTTTGCTCAAAGCTACATTTAGAACATATTTCAGACAAAAATAGTACGTTGAAATATCGTCTGTTATATGTCAGAACCACAATTTCATTAAGTAATCAAACAAAGTTTTCTACTTTTAGTTATAATGAGTGGACCGTTTTAGATGTTGTTGATGTTTTTATTGTTTTTGGGTGTTGTATCAGGAATAACGCAACTGGAACTTCGTTGCCATTGTGATGAACCATCGGCATTTTCATGGAAGGCCATGTCCAGGGACAACTTCAATTGCAATTTACACATGTGTTAAAAGTTTTAACCTTGATTTAAGATTCTAACAGGGCACGCGCCAACTTTCATATAAACAAAGGAGAAAATCAAGTATAGGTTATTTTGCAACAATTGTGGGCGGGACTAACACATTCGAAGCACGCGCTATGAAATAAACACTTCCCCGACAAAATACCCTTTAAAGTTAGCCTAGTTTCAAGGCCAGATTACCTAGTATATCTGTCAGCAGCTCTGACGGATTATTTTCATCATTTAAAATGTGTTCCTGTTTTCGATATGAAACAGTTTTGGTTCCGTCACGATACAATAGCTATCTAGTTTAAAAAAAACTGCAGAATCAGCATTCGGTACTTTACAATAACCTTTTACCGGCACGACAATTGAGTGTGTACAACTAGGCACGCTATATTTAGACGTGTCATGTTTAAAGATGGCGTGATCAACAGGAAGGTTCTACGGCGCGTTAGTATAAAACAGTAAACATGTTATGCTTGTATATATACATATTATTTTAATTATGTATATATGTATATGTACATGAAAGTGACGGTAATAAATTATTATTATTATTATTATTATTATTATTATTATTATTATTATTATTATTATTATTACTATTATTATAATCATTAGTAATTTTATTATTTTTATGTTCCACTGATAACGTTGTTAGAGCAAACTTAACACATCATAATAGTCGCTAGTTAACACACCACTATTGATTACTAATCCCATCTGTCATTTTGTCGAGAGTAATAGTGCCGTTTGGAGACAATAACATGTATTTGCATATCATATATCAGTTACAAGCTCCTTTGACGGAATTTCAAACAGTTTTCACTCGTCACCCTTACTTTGAAGCCAGTTGTTTTTACCCGATTAACGTCCGATTTCGTTTTTCTTGTGGTATTTTCTTTTTTCATCGAATCAACATATCCATGGCGATCACTTTCTCGCCCATTGTCTGGCCGTATAATTCCAACAAACGATCTGCTAAAACTTACGCTCCATAGCATCCAATTTGACGTTATTAAACGAAACGTAAACGAAAGCGCGAGAAATCTATCGTGTGCCGAAATACCCGCATTTCGACACACCAGCATTTGTAAAGCGCATATTTTACACACTACATTTGCATGCCCGGCACTTTAAAAACCGTATCCGTTAAAATCAACGTAAGTTTGTTTATATTTATAGTAAAGTATGTAATAAAGGCTGTGAAAACATTGACCATCCTTCTTCAGAAATATTTTAGGCTAAGCGATATTGCTCAAGATTTAACGTTTCAATAAGTAATCTCTAGAGATCATCATTTGCTAAACAAATACAGATTTTCAAATTCATAGCAGTTTCTTAAAATAACAAAAATGCGAAGACGGAGGAGCTGAAATCTGTATCGTCTCATGTTTAGAAATAACTCCGTAAATGTTCAATAAAACAACAATGCAGTAACTTTCCGTTTCTTCACTTTTGTTTTTCTCTACTAAACTATTCAAGCTTTTCGAAAAATCGAGAAATCAATATTTCAAGACGTAACGAATGGACGCGGGCGATGGTTTTTACTATTAAAGCAACTGGTAAGTTGTGTTTGTTTCGCCTCGGTTTTGCTATTAAAATCTCGATGTCCTTTGAAAATATCATAACTATACAGAAAAATATTAAGGAAAAACATCCCTACAAGCTGATATAAGGTTTAATGTTATATCTGATAAGTTGTTAATTAAATGACAGATTTTCGCTAAAAGAACAGGTAGATCTGCGTTTTGTTTCCAGTAAATTCGTATATCCCGTCATATCCCAAAAGAAACATATTTCATAATTATATGCGCATTGCGATTCTGGATAATCTATAGAAAGTTCCATTCAATTTGTTCTACGGGTTGCAGAGACACTTGAGTAAAACCGCTTGCGTAGAAATACAGTTTTTCTATAAATTTCGTATTAACGTGTAGAATGAGAACAATTGGATGACATCATACATTTCTGCATCATCTTCAAAAAGCATTATCTTTTACTGATGAGTATTAAATATATTTATACCGGAACATTTTACATATGCATATAGCTGCTGAAGCATTCTGTTGTGTCAGAGAACATTTAAATTGACACCGCCATTTGTCTCCAGTATTTACTACGTCTTATGGAAAAAGGTGAGCAGTTTGATGAAAGTTTATGAATCAACACGAAATGCAGCTTTTATATGTCATTTGTCATTACACTACGAACGGTATATTATCAGAGCACTAAATGTTAACACTAGATATTCTCCCTTAGCGTTCATTGAGGCGGAATTTAAAAGCCTTTTGAATGGTAGATTTTCCATGCTCACTTTTATTGTCGTGTTTCCGTTTGCATCCAATGACACTACGAATTCCAAATCGCCGAAATATTTTTCATATTCTGTAAGGTACAGCACAAAATATGAATACACCAGTTGTATCTCTTCTTTTGAGAATTCCAACATCGGACAGAAAAAAGGTTTTACCAATAAACTTCAATATTGGGGAATAGTATTGGCGACCATAGTTGAAATAAATTATATACTTCATCCATAAATATTGTATCACCAGTTTGTGATTGTTACCAAAGATAAGATACAACTGGATTGTATGGCATCAATTCCTGTTTACAAGTAACTGATACGTTTATCAAACATACTTCCCATTTTAGATTTAAAAACTGAAACATCTCATTCAGAAATGTTGCTGGGATATCATGTGAAAACTGCACAGTCAATACAATTGCACAATTAATTTTTTTTCGTACATTTTTGCTCATAACGTAGTTGAAATAAACCTTCATTATTACCAAAGAAACCCGATGTATGACATTAAATTCAATATTTTTAAAATATGTGATCATACCATTCAGTGGGAGCAAAATCGGTTCAGGACTTAAAAGTTTCACAAATATTCCTAATATCCTTGCACTCCATATATGCGACGGGTAATGCACACACCCCTGAGAGTTTCTTATGTGCCCGACCGGACAATATACATCTCGGAACAGCAACAAATCCTGGAAAAAATAGTTCAAATGTATGACATTGAAATCAAATGTACGTTTACCAATTTAAATTCAATGCAATTTCTAGCTTAAACTCCAAGCATAAGTTCTACAATATGTTTTGGGAAAATCTTAGTTTAAAGACTTGCATTGCTAAATTACAATAACATGTTATTTTTCTAGCATTATGGCGCTGGCTCGACCGATATACGTTTGCAACTGTTCTGTAATCCTAAACCGATTTTGGGCTCGATGCGTTATAAGGCAAAAACAGTTGTAATGTTGTAATGGAAATAAAAGGCATATTTACCTGAGACAGAATAATGAATGTATTGTACGGCAGATACAAGTACAATCAAATGAAAAACAAAATAAAGTTTAGTTTTCTTGGGATCTAACGAAAATTTACCAAACATTTTTTTCCCGTTTTTAAGCTTACAAGCTACATCCGGCACGGCATTTACATCGTCAGTTCTAGGTGGCCACCAGTTCACTAAAATGGCGAAATCGAAACTCCAAAAGCTTTTCAAATAGTGTTGATTGTCAAAAGTGCACTCTTGTCCGCCACATATTTTTTGTTGCAAATGAAGCAGAAAATGTTTTTTAAGTACTGTTGCCAACGACTTATAACCAAATGAACATACACAGAGTCGAATAAACTGTTACATAAAATCGTCAACGGCGTAAGGGTCTAAATCAACGAAAGAGTAGGAGAAACATATATGTTGGGTTGAATTGACCATCCTCTGGATTGTCTGGGCAAGAATCTATTCATGTTTCAAAACAGTGTAATTTTGACACTGTAAATATATCGTTACAGGAATATAGGAACTGTGCATGGCAATATGGTGGGAATGATCCAAAACTGATGGCAGAGAGGACGGTATGAATTTGAGAAGAACTTGGATCGCTGCACACAATATATGACTGCCACTTTTTCCCGTCCATGACACCGTTGCATGTGGCGCATTGCTTGTGTATGTAAATTTTGTGACAACCTGGTGAGTACAATGGCAAGAGAGGGCCCCATGGATTCTGCTGAAGGTCAAAACAGTTAACTGGGGTCGCCTTTCTGTTGATCTGAAAGTGGGTAGAGACACTGCTAATCCTTATGGTGATCGGTTGAATACATGTTGTTAAAACAACAGTCATTGTAAAACTCACCATCAGCATCACAAAAACATTCTGAAGAACAGAACATTAGTCAATAAAGATTTTGTTTGTATTAAATTTAAATCACAACGCAATACCCTGTTATGGTATAAATGACTTTATTACCGGTCTGTTTAAATATTAACTAGCGCAAGTCACCATATTTGTCATTAGTATGATTTAATATCAATACCTACATACATAAATAATTATATACCTTCGCAGCAAGGCACTGAGACGGCGTTCTTGTAAACTTTCATCGTTCCCTTTGTATGACAAACATCGGTGTGAAGACGCAACTTATCTCTATGGACATTGAATAAATACACACTTTTCTAACTGCACGTTTTCAAACTTTTTGTAAAGCTTTACAACAAAGCCAACATAAGACACTCAAAGAAGTACATGTTCAATTTGAAACACAGATAATCACAAACATTCACGTTTGATTTCAAAAGTTTGAAAGCCTATATTGATATTGTCTTTGAAAACGGCAATTGATAAAACATGAAATGCATATATTTAATGCAAATTGTAAAGCCACAGCCATACGAACGCTGGACCATACAAGGACCATACAGGATTACCTAGGATAAACTCGGATCAAGAGGAGCCTTGCTCCGGGGTGATCCTGGATGAAATTTCGTATAAATAGCATCGAAGGTCCCTTCGACGATCGTGTCACCCAGACTGTCCAGGACCATGCATGACACAACACGGTAATATTACGGATCGACACGTTATCAACACGTGTTTATCCGTATCGTCACCGTCTTTATCCGTGATGTTCCTGGACAATCCGGGCTCATTTTGTTGAAAACGTGTTGGTTCCGTTTTGGACCGTGAACATCCTTGATCACCTAGTAGCTCCGGCATGAAACGTGCTGGGTCCTTAAAGGTCCGTAATGGCACCGTCTTGTGTCCGGGGTGATCCTGGGCTCACAACTTGTTGGACATAATGCGCCGGTTTGCCCCGGACAAGCACGGTAATATAACGGACCTGCACCTTACCAACACGGACCAACACGGATCCAACACGGACCAACACGGCTGCTACATGTCGCAATGGTGTATGGATAATGATTCATTTGCAGGTCCTTTGCAATTGTTGATACAAATGATCTGAGTGAATTGGTTTCATATTCTTCACCGTTTTCTTTTCGTATATACAAAATAAAAACGCACAAGATATCAACCAATTCTTTCAACTCAATTTTTGTGATAGCTGATCGTAAATGTTGTTGTTTTAAGAATGTGATCAGCTTTTTGAGATTTGACCCATGTTTTCTGAAAGTATTTGTTTTAATGTGCATTATATTTATCAATGTATGTTAGATTATTTAGCACAAATCCTTTCATCTGTGTTGATTTTTTTTTCACTGGCCCCAGTAGATGCTGGCATATCCATGTCATCATAAAAAAGACGGGTCAATATCAAATTCTGCCAATACATTTGGTTCTTCTTCATTTACAAGTACTTGTTGCAGTTTACCAGTACCTTCAGCTTAGCAGTGCCAGTCCCAATCAATAATACAATTTGCAAAGTCTGACATTCTTGTTTTTTTAACTAATGTCAGTCTAATTAATGTTTATTTTTGTTAGTTTAATATATGTTTATTAAGATCTATTTCTTTTCATTTTTCAAAATTTAGTCATGTTCGTCTGCAACAAATGATGGTGGCGGCCCAATTTTGTATTGCTTATGTTTTGTGTGATGTGGTTTTCAAAATAATGCTTATTTTTCATATATACTCAATCCTTGTCAATTGTTTTATAATGCAGAAGGTTTTGTTGAAGTAAATACGTCGTTTAATTATATTTTCTGAATAAAAATTGATTATCACTATTGTTACCATTTTAACGACATAAGCGACATTACACTCCTATAAAAAAAAGTTCCCAGAAGTAGGCGGGACTAGAATCCTTGCAAGTGACACAATAGCATGCTATATCCGTTAATGTGGGCGGAGCGAAAACTTGTTGTCTGTCAGTGGAATGATAATCACAGAAAGAAGGCGGAGTTAATTTGTGTGATCGGTCAGTGGTATAATAACGCTTGAAAATATTGGGTCAGCGTCTTCAACGTATTTGTGCACTAGTGGCATAATAAACGTGACAAAATATCACTTGAAAGCAGACGGATAAACATACATATCACGAAGGAAACACAAATCTATCGAATAATTCTACAAATACGAGTGTCGACTTTTGCATCGTTTATAAGTGTTGTGTAACCTAAAACTAGCTGTATAGTTAATGCATATATAACTGTAATGGAGTGTCCGGCTGTAGAGACGAAAACTAGTTTTTGATTACAAAATAGCCAAGTATGCGTTTTACAACATTGGTTCTTATTAAATTTTCTACCATTTTTAATCGAAGTATATGGTACTTAACAAGGCAATTATGAGTGTACATTTATCACAAAGAAAAAAATATAATATTTCTGAAATGTAATTATGTTAAAAGAAACATCGAATTTATAAATATACATATATGTCCCGTTATATAATGCAGGTAGGTGCTGGCGTACAAAAGGTGTGTGTTATTTATTTGCACAGTAATTGCACATAATGCGTAGCTGTACACCTTAAAAACACGAATACGATGAACAGTGGGTGAATAAGGCACCACTCCCTAATATGCCAGATAGTTAGTGTGATATCGTAACTGCGTAACATTAGTCAAATAGGTATTAAGAATTCACTTGTGTTTACTGCGTATTACTTTCTTATCAATAGCATTAGTTACGCATTTGTTTTGTCTTCAAAGTCTGCAGAAACGTTTCTAAGAACCTATATTTGGCATTATTCTTTTTGTGACCTCATTAAAATAACATTAATATCCAAAATTATAATAAAGTTATAATAAAGTGACAAAATACTTTGTTTCATAATAAATCACTATAAAACGAATTATGGTCGCAATGAAGAAACGCAAATTATACTCATAGTTTACTTCTTTAAACCACAACACTCAACAATAAATTGCAAAATATAAACAAACGTCAAAAATTCGCCCCTTATTTTTAAAGTCTGCTTAAATATTGTATTTTATTTACCAAAGTTTCCTTTATTTATCTCAGAGGTGGCAACCCAAGTACACCCGACGAAATATTGAGAATGCTAGGTATGTGTTCAATAAAATATACGTTTATTTGTTGAGGTTTCCATTGACCGTTTTATTCATGTGTATTTTGAGTTTGTTACGTGTTCTTTTATTTTGTTTATGTTGGTTTCGGCCATTGTCACTTGTCGTTAGGAAAGAACCTTGTTCTGCTAATAAGACTTATCTCCAGATGATGCAGTTGGATTTTCAAATTGTTTATACTGAGAAAACTTTCACGTTTTCATCCCATTATCTTATGTCATCTTTTTCAAGACATACGAAAGCAATCATTAAAAATAACACAAACAATACAATGACGTCATTGTCATTTGTTTGTTTTATCCAACAGTGTGGAAATGAAGCAAAATAATGCAACGGGATATAATTTCAGCTATGCCGATTTGAAGATGATATGAACGTATTTATGCTGTAATTTGCAAGTAGAGATAGTTGTTTACCATATACTGAATCGCCACTCGTATTTTAATAATCAAATTAGCCTACACAGGTATGTACACCTGGCTTTGTTTTCTTTGTACAGACATACATATTTTAAGTAACGTACGTTGTTGAAAGGAAAAGCGTAGAGCATTACGTCGGCTTACTAGTACAGAAATGGAGAAGTGAGACACATGTGTCATCACATTTTCACTCTTAATATTGGAACATGGTGACATTGAACGACAAGTCAGCCACTGGCTCAGGTGAGCTTTACGTAAGTAATAGGCTATCACATTTCAAGTGCCATTTCTAACAGCATTTCTAACACGACAACTATACAATTCGTGAAAATATAACCAAACTGGGACCGAGATTTCACACAAAATTTGAAATATGAACAAAATAACACAATTGCATGATGTTTGAACGTTTATCAAAGGGTGTAGTTGTTAGATGTTTTAGATGGTATGGTAAGGAAATGATGACAAATGAAGTCAAGCTGTAACTAGAAATCATATTATTTAATATTGTAAGCTAAAACATCGTTTCGGCCATGTTGCCCTTCATGAGGTTATTATAAACAGGAAATGACGCCGACGTCATCAGACGTCAACGGCATCGTCAAAATATGACATACACTTTTGCGTCATATTTGTTAAATAGGTTACAATATGATACAGTTAAATATGTTAGATGCAAATAAAAAAGCAATAATATAGAGAGACCAGTATTGCATATATAACACAGGTATCAACAGACTATTGGATTTCAACAGTGCACACAATTAAAATAATACTTGTGTGAATTCGTTCCATTGGACTGGATGTACCAAGAATGTGCATCAATTTAGTTTCTTTTAAAAGCCGTTGGCAATTACTTTGAACTTTGTCTAAAGGCAGAAAAAGAAATCATCAAGAATATGACCAGGAAGGTTAACATGTTCAGAAACAATGGTTAATGTTCAAGGAAACTGTTTTGTGTCAAACTTGACTGTTCATTATTTGACTATAGTTTTGTTTTGTTTCTGACACTTCTTACAAGTAATAAGGTGAATAACTGCTGTGGAAGAACAAAATAATCCATGCGTTATTTTAAAGCCTTTACAAAATGTAGTACTTGAAAACAGTTTTCTTCGATTGTACAACAATGTGAATATCTTGGTATATTTCATTTCGAAACTTGACCAATAGTGACAACATTTGTTAGTTTCGAATGAAAAAGTATATCTTGTAAATTAGAAGAACGTTGAAATGCAATAACTGGTTTGTATTTAGAAAGATCTTTCACAGACTTATTTTTGAATGCCTTAACAATCCCCAGTATTGCAAGATAAGGTAAAGACGGGATATAACTGTAAACTAATGGAATAATGTCTTTTTATGAAGATTTAGAAATTGGCTATAAAACGTCTTCTACACTTAATGAAATTCTTTTTGAAATAGCTTCATTCACAGTTCTTATAGGATAGTTTCGCTCAGTGAAATATATTTTGAGCTTTTCACAATCCCGCTGGAAGTGATTGTAGCCGGGTGTAATGGAATGGTACGAAAATCTGAAAATTAATCTGCCCAATAAGAATACATTACACAATGGTTGAACAATGCATTTAAAGGATATTTTTTTCTTGTGCCGATAATTTGCCCCCATCAGCTGTTATTTGGGAGCAAACCTACAACCCTTCAGTTCATTTTCAGTGCTTTATATAAAGTACCAGTGTCTGCTACAATGTGGTAACTTTATAAGGTACCTTACGGTTTATGTTGTCGGATTGAAGTAATAAATGATGACAAAATTTATTGGTTGATCGGTTCAGATCGGTTCAGATAAAAACTAAGTCACTTTGTATAGTCCGACAACATTGACGTGGCACTCATTTGTTTCCGTAAATTTCGTACATTGTCGTCGTTGTACTCGGGTATGTATTGTAAACACTGTGCTCGTTAGATACTGTTCTGTCGCTTTCTGGCAAACGTTATTCATCTGGAACGACTGTTTAATATTTGCCTACTGTTCATTGGTTATGGTGTTCATTTCTGGATTTCAATCAATTTAATCTTTTTGTTTCAGATTAATATTAGAAAAGTGTTTTTCCAGCTGTGATTGCTGTCCATTTTATTCCGCGATACCATATTTACCTTTTAATTTGTTAAGTCTTGGATGAGATATCCCTTGTTTTTCTGTTTTATTTTTGAGTTTCAATTATTCAATTTATTGTTTGTGCAATACACGAACAACAAAAAAACAACCACAACACTTTTAAACATTATTTTATTTATTCTTTCTACAATACCATCAGAAAAGAAAAGAACGAAACAACGTTAAATGCGTGCTTATACTCTTTGTACTCAAATGAAATAAAATAAAAATAATAAGACCGACAAGGTATTCGAACCCGCAACACCACTATCCGTAATCTACTACTTAAACTTGCATGCAATATATTGAACTGTTACGGGCGATCGTTTGTAAACATTTTTGCGATAAAAGGTTACGGAAACGAACGGAATATTCATGAATGCCAGGTCAATGTATTCGGACTATAATTAATGTATTCACAATGGTTAGTTATTTTCGTACTTAACATCATAAAAATGCACATATATTAGTGCAGTCCATGTAAACGATGCGCAAAAGATACAAACATAGATATAAATACCGTTTCAATTTTTTTTCGAATGTAGATCTGAAAACATATTAACAGTTTAGCACTCAGGGCAACACGTTTTAATCGATTTTCATCTCTATGTTCCATCATATTTTAACATACATGTATGTTTTATATGACTTTCTAGCTTAATCTCGAAATACATAACTGTTTGTTTAAAACATTTATTTTCCTTATGTGGTTCTTCTTCTTCTATTTCTTCTTCTTCGTCCACTACAAGTTCACGAGTCTTATCAGACTGTATGGTTGACCTGTTATAGGGACTGTAAAGAAATTCAATGTAAGTTTTGATTTAAACTTACACGACGTACTGTAAGTGTTAGAAACTTTATACCTCGTCAATATTTGAATGTAAATACCACGTACATACATGATGTTTTAATTTACGTTAATTAAACACAAAAATGCGATAACAGAAAGTAACACTATTGAAAACACGAAGAGGCAATCAGTTTTTGTCGCTGAAACTTATTTATTTTAACATTTTGCTCCTTCTTGCTGTTTAACTGTTATTTTATACAAGCGTGCATATGATATTACAATATTTACTTTTTACAACTCGATTTTATTTGACCTTTAAATAGGGACAATGTTCGAAAACCTTTAATATGTACGCAACCTCCACACCAGTTATTTTTTCGGCGAAACTGAAGATCACTTTTGATTTTTTTAATATAAATGTTGACCAACAGCAAGCCAGTCATTTGACGCGATAAGTTAATTATGCAGCGGTAAATTTGAATACCATCATTATATTACCCGGGGGAATTTTATGGAATGCAAACTTACAACAATTGTTAAATGTCTACCAATAATGGTTGCATATTTGTGTTGGTTAAATTTTTTATAATTTACATAATTGTTTACATAAGCGGTTAAAAACAAACAGAGTTTCTCGTTGAATGTCATGAACAGAATGTAATATTAATTTACTGAGCAGCAAGCCAAACCGGCCGCATGTTAAACCTGTCAAAATTTTAACCTCTCTCTCTCTCTGCCTCTCTCTCTATCTATCTATCTATCTATCTCTCTCCCTCTCTCTATCTCTCTCTCCTCTCTCTCAGTCTCTCTCCCTCTCCCTCTCTCTCTCTCTCTCTCTCCCTCTCTCTCTCTCTCTCTCTCTCTCTCTCTCTCTCTCTCTCTCTCTCTCTCTCTCTCTCTATATATATATATATATATATATATATATATATATATATATATTGACGCACATAAAAATACAATGTCGGAAATCACAACACATCCTCAGTATACAGTTAGTGACGTAGTCACGTACCATATCGACTACTAGTATTAAATGCATGAACTATAAAAAAAAACCCATCTTTGTTTGATGCCTTAATTGAAATGCAAGTTTATACTTCTGTTGATTTTCAATCTTTTAAATAATTCTTAGCAACAATCAATTTCCATACTCATGATTAAAGTGTGAACGTTATTTTGTATTGATTTGTCTGTTTGATTTACATCACACCAATAATGTTTCAGTCACACGTAGACAGTGTTCACGTGCATCATTTTAGAGTGCTGCCTCCTCAATGATATCATGCCGTAATATAGGACCATCTTGGCCCTCTTGTATTATATTTCAGGTAAAAATGGCATCTCAATATTCATTTCAACACCGATTGTCTTGTTTAAATAAATTTGTTGTTACTTCTTTCCAGAGAGAGGGTGTTTTCGATTCTTCAGTTTAATGCTCTTACGATAAATTGTTAACTAATATTTTTCAATAGAAATATGAAGTTATAATATACAGTCGAATGACGATTTTACGAACCTCGATTTAACGGAATGACGGTGTACGGTTTAAAGTCGCAGCTCGATTGTATTTATTGCATGCCCTACCACGACGTTATTGATCACAATCATCGTTAAATCAGAATAGAACATAGAGATTCTGAAATTATTATGATTCATAGAATATAGAGAAATACATTGATGCAATAAATAGTTATCCATCAATCTATGAATAGTTTGTGTTTTAATGCGATTATTTTAGTGTTATGAATTACACACTTATATGAAATAACTAAAGTAATGTCATACTTTCATGAAGTAAAAAAAAATCGGTTTATTGTACACAATAAACAGAGTCAATGACTTAAATTTACAAAGTGAATTTCTTAAATTTACAAAATAAAATGTGTACTGGAAAGATGAAACATAAAAATATGATTTAGTTAAAATATAACCAGAAGTGAACTCTCCAGATTTGTTCCATGTGCAATATATATAACATGCCTATGCACATTGCATTGCAAATGTTTAACAAACGTTTAATCTAAGAAACGTATGTTCACTCAAGATCACGAGAGTACGCTTATTGTTTAAAAATAAGAGTACTCTCGTAATCTTAAGAGCTGTTAAATAAAATAAAAAAGAAATCGTCACACACATCAGCAATTGTATTATTTTAAGAAGTTTACTCAACTTTTTTGGTCAGCAATAGAAATATAAACGGCTACATTGTAGACATGTGTGCCAGGATGCAACGATGAATATTAATCACAACTGCACGAAGTGGATGAACATAACCATGTCGACCCATGTAATTAATTCACCTTGATTAAATGTAAATAAGTAAAATGATCTTTTCCAAGTTGGTGGAAACGGAACAAAGATGATTAAAGAAGGAACCCACCACAATTGCAAAAAAGGGCAATCAACACATTTTTTTTGTAACTGGACGTAGTCGTGCCTGAAATTCCCGTTAAACTTTATGAACGAAAAGTAAATTGTAAAGTAAAAAAAACAAACATATATTGTTAGCGCACAACATAACACTGTAAATATAATGTTACTTTCCGATTGATCAAAGATGCTCTGGAACACTCAGTATTTATAGAAAATATAAGTCCGATTGAATTCCAGTCGCAATTCAAATTGTTGCCCACCTGTTCCGGGTTTTCGGATCATATCACTGTAAACGAGTTATATTATTTTAATTTAAATTAATAAAATTTAAATGTAAATTTAATTATTTGGTGCAATCTACCTTTAATAAATTATATGTTGCTTAGCATATTAAAATAAACCTAAACAACGCATGAGGATAGATCACAACACATACGTTTGCTTGCACTTATCAATGATGGTCAATTGTACTTCAATCACCCATTGTTATTTGCGGTTTATTGTTTACCTTCAGTTATAATTTATTAAGTTTCTACAAGCATTTGCACATAATTAATCAAATGCAATTAACGTTATAGGAAAAAGCAAGTGCAGAGAATGTTTTTATAATTATAATATATACCCCAAACACATTTATCACCATTAAGTTTCATATTCATCATGTCACACAAAAAAGGAATAGGGATAAATACAAGTCTACGTATAAATATTATTAAATTATTAGTTAATTAATAATCAGGCGACAACTTAAGGTATGAAGATGATCACAAAGCCGATTGAGTTACATCACACAAAAGATACCGATTCACAAATAAAGATTTCAACACTTATTATTGTTTTAATGTCATAATGTATTATATGATTAACACTGTATATAATTAAGACGTCTCGGTGTTGCGCATTTCTATAATAAAATATCATTTTGATTGCTATCGCCTTTACGTTTACATAATCAATTTAAGATGTCATATAACCACGCCAGGACACATATTGTTGGGTTATTGTTTCATTAAAAGCCCATTATCCTCCAAGTCAAATTTTCATTAACACACGCTTTATTTACATGCCAAACATTGTGTCGACAAGCAATGGGTCCACTCATGGTACATTTAGAATAAAAGTCATAATATAGGTCGTGTTTGTCTGGCCTTTTACTTGTTTACATTTTGACACAGGAAAATTTGAATATTGTCATAACCATATGTTACACCCGTTGCCTAACAAACCAGAATAACGCAGATGGTTTAAGCGCTGCATACTGTCATTTCTTGTTATAGCAACTAAGTCGGCAGTTTTTCTATAATTTTTTCAGATTTCTCTTTATCGAAAATCTCATTTTGTATTATATTATTCATACTTTGTTTAATTGACATATTTAGTATTGCACATTTAAATTTGATCAATTGTTCATATACATAGGCAATTTAACTTTCGATGCGTTGCACACTATTCTTAACAAAACGGGAGGAAAATAAAATTCGATTAATGTTGTCGTTTGCAAAATGTAAACAATAATCACCAATTAAAACTGTTCAAATTCCAAGCATGTTAATGTATTGAAAGCTGCCGCTTGTTTACCCAGGTAAGACATCCGATTTTAAGTCACTTTTCGGGTATTTATCTTTTTTTAACCATGCCCATTTCGTCATGTGCACCCGGGCGTACTCCTGAACGCCTGAATTCTCCATTGAGTATGGTTTAGTATGAGGGTAGTGTGTGTCGTACTTATCTAGTCTTACTTGCGACAGATAAAGTAAATTGTAAGTGAAATTCGACAAGATACATATTTTTGAATATTTATGTATGAAGTTCAATTGACATTCCTTATATTAAAACTTACTTGGACGCCGAATACCTTTTTAAGATATTCATGTTAACGAATGAAAATAATTTCACCCAAGAAACACTTTATAAAATTATTTCGAAATCAAGCAAGGGGTTTCAGACAACACGATTTTTTTCAATATAGCCATATAAGGAAGATTGCCCCGCCCCCCTGGAAGCCATGTTTTTCAACGAATCAAAATTATTTCAAGGAATTTAGTAGAGTGTTACCCAAGGACCATTTCTGTGAATTAAGTTTTGAAATCCAGTTCAGGGCAAGAACATTTTCAAAGATTTCTATATAAGCCATATAAGGAAAAAACCAGCCCCCTGGCGGCCACGTTTGTTAATGAATCGAAATGATTTGAAAGAATTTGGTAGAACTTCAGCCAAGGACCATTTCTGTGAAATTAATTAGAAATCCAGCAAGCGGTTTTCGACAAGAGGATGTTCAAAGTTTTCTATACAGCCATTTAAGAAAAAGCTGCCCCGCCCCCTGGCGGTCAAGCTTTTAAACGAATCAAACCGATTTGAAGGAATTTGGTAGATGGTCAGCCAAGGAACATTTCTATTAAATTATTTCGAATCAAGCAGTGGTTACAGATAAGAGTTTTTGCAGAAGATGATTTTAATATAGCAATATAAGGAAAACTGTCCCGCCCTCTGGTGGCCATGCTTTTCAACGGAGCGGAAGCATTTTCGAACTCGGCCGAGATATCATTAGAACAAATGTTCTGAGTGAGTTTCATGTTGATTTGGCAAAAAAGTGGTCTACACTTGCTTTTTCTTTGATTTGACCTAGTTACCTAGTTTTTGACCCAGTTTTGAACTCGTCGAGATATCATTGGAGCAAATGTTCTGGTCAAGTTTCATGAAGTTTGGGCAATAATTGTGGTCTGTAGAGTGTTCACAGCTAAATGGTGACGACGAACGACGGACGACTGACGACGGACAACTAAAGACGGACGCCGGACAAAAGGCGATCACAAAAGCTCACCATGAGCACGTTGTGCTCAGGGGAGCTAAACACGGTTTTCTCAAGAAAACATATGAGGAATGAAGATGGTTTAGCAACAGTCTGGCGTTCGTTGGTCGGGTGATCGTACCAGCTTTATTTTTTGAAATAAATTAAGATACTTCTGTTAATCTGCAACGTAAATACATATGCTACTTCCACATGAAAACCTTCGGAGAATTAGATTTTTTCACATAATAAGCACTCTTTCATTGCGCACTATTTCTTATGGACATGCATAACAGTATTACCACCTCTGCGTAAATTAATGCTTTTCCGGGCTTGTACACACGGCCGTAGATTGCAGACTTTACAAATATGCACATATGTAGATTTTATGTACGCTTGTTGGTCGTAATTTTTCCAATATTTGTTACATTATTCCTTTTGTTCTGTTTAAGATACTTGTATTTATTTATGACATGCACATTATATGACAGTGTAAAATACAAAAAATAATACCGCCGCCGTTATATATTAGTATACGGGTGTCAGACCCTCTCCCCCTTACGTATTGAATACTGCGTAATTTTAGGGCCTGTGTACTGAATACTGCTAACAATGAAGCAAACAAGAAGAAAAGTGTGCACTTTATTTCAATTAAATGTAAACACAGTACACGTATATTCATTAATTGAAAAAGGCATTGCAACTTAAAACCAGATTTGCGTATTTTCTCTTTTGACGTTTCAAACATACCATTTAGCTAAATAGAGTTACTGTACACAGTAAATCAGTAAATTATGTGAACTTGACTATTTGACCTATTACCGTTGTTAAAAGGTATATTCACCTCCTTACAATAAAGACAACAATATTTTTGTGACCACTTTCTCACACGTGTTTTACCTTCATTGGAGACATGGTGTTTTATGTTTTATACAAATTGGGCGTATAGATCCATACAAATCTGCGAGTAGTTTTTAATATTCAAACTAACAAACAAATTAGTTGTATAGACAACTGCGATGTCTTGCAAAAAATACAGGTTTTACATAAAAATAGTACCATTGACTTAGTTGCGACATCATTCAAGTTCAAATAATCGACTATTCTGAGAATAGGTGAAATAGTATGTGAATATATAGCTCATCTGAATGCAATTATGCGCGCAGAACAAAACAACACCACATAAGACTGTCGTGAGTAAAAGCGACAGTCTAAAAACTACACCGTTTATGTGTCCGTGTTTATAAAAGTTAGTGTGACACTACCCTTCCATAATACTAACTTGCGTACCCATTAAGGATGCAACTGTGGCGATATTCGAACAACAGTTTAACAGACAAACTAAATGTTTACATATTGAGAATAACAACGTTGGGCATTAATAAGTACAGTCGTATAATAAATAATTAATAAAATGTATTTTTAATTAATCAAATGCACGTTCAATGCTAGTATCTGCCTCGGTGGTATTTTTGTCAATATCGTGACCCTTAGACGACTTTACAGATGTCACTCGATCGAAACACGCTTCTGTTTTGTATAATTATACTACCACACGGTTCTGCCGTGAGAACAATTTAATTAAATATGTATTGCACGTATCAGACTTGAATTTTATCTTATTTCGAGTTCTTGTTTAGAATTGTATGTGTTATTTTCCTTTGTTTCTATATACATTTATAATGCTCATAACGTTGAGGTATATATTAATCTTGTTAAAATTTGAATATTTATTTATAATTGATCCAATATAGGAATAATGAAACTCCAGATACTTCACCAAAAGAGAAACCCTTATTACCATCCGCTGGTCCCAAACCCTTATTTCCATCCGCTGGTCCCAAACCCTTATTATCATCCGCTGGTCCCAAACCCTTATTACCATCCGCTGGTCCCAAACCCTTATTACCATCCGCTGGTCCCAAACCCGTATTACCATCCGCTGGTCCCAAACCCGTATTACCAGCCGCTAGCCCAAAACCCTTATTACCATCCTCTGGTCCCAACCCCTTATTACCATCCGCTGGTCCCAAACCATTATTACCATCCGCTGGTCCCAAACCCTTATTACCATCCGCTGGTCACAAACCCTTATTACCATCCGCTGATCCCAAACCCTTATTACCATCCGCTGGTCCCAAACCCTTATTATCATCCGCTGGTCCCAAACCCTTATTAACATCCGCTGGTCCCAAACCCTTATTACCATCCGCTGGTCCCAAACCCTTATTACCATCCGCTGGTACCAAACCCTTATTAAAACTCGCTGGTCCCAAACCCTTATTACCATCCGCTGGTCCCAAACCCTTATTACCATCCGCTGGTCCAAAACCCGTATAACCATCAGCTGGTCCCAGACCCTTATTACCATCCGCTGGTCCCAAACCCGTGTTACCATTCGCTGGTCCCAAACTCTTATTACCATCCGCTGGTCCCAAACCCTTATTACCATCCGCTGGTCCAAGACCCGTATTACCATCCGCTGGTCCCAAACCCTTATTACCATCCGCTGGTCCCAAACCCTTATTACAATCCTCTGGTCCCAGACCCTTATCACCATCCGCTGGTCCCAAACCCGTATTACCATCCGCTGGTCCCAGACCCTTATTACCATCCGCTGGTCCCAAACCATTATTACCATCCGCTGGTCCCAAACCCTTATTACCATCCGCTGGTCCCAAACCCTTATTACCATCCGCTGATCCCAAACCCTTATTACCATCCGCTGGTCCCAAACCCTTATTATCATCCGCTGGTCCCAAACCCTTATTAACATCCGCTGGTCCCAAACCCTTATTACCATCCGCTGGTCCCAAACCCTTATTACCATCCGCTGGTACCAAACCCTTATTAAAACTCACTGGTCCCAAACCCTTATTACCATCCGCTGGTCCCAAACCCTTATTACCATCCGCTGGTTCAAAACCCGTATAACCATCAGCTGGTCCCAGACCCTTATTACCATCCGCTGGTCCCAAACCCGTGTTACCATTCCCTGGTCCCAAACTCTTATTACCATTCGCTCGTCCCAAACCCTTATTACTATTCGCTGGTCCCAAACCCTTATTACCATCCGCTGGTCCCAAACCCTTATTACAATCCTCTGGTCCCAGACCCTTATCACCATCCGCTGGTCCCAAACCCGTATTACCATCCGCTGGTCCCAGACCCTTATTACCATCCGCTGGTCCCAAACCATTATTACCATCCGCTGGTCCCAAACCCTTATTACCATCCGCTGGTCCCAAACCCTTATTACCATCCGCTGATCCCAAACCCTTATTACCATCCGCTGGTCCCAAACCCTTATTATCATCCGCTGGTCCCAAACCCTTATTAACATCCGCTGGTCCCAAACCCTTATTACCATCCGCTGGTCCCAAACCCTTATTACCATCCGCTGGTACCAAACCCTTATTAAAACTCACTGGTCCCAAACCCTTATTACCATCCGCTGGTCCGAAACCCTTATTACCATCCGCTGGTTCAAAACCCGTATAACCATCAGCTGGTCCCAGACCCTTATTACCATCCGCTGGTCCCAAACCCGTGTTACCATTCCCTGGTCCCAAACTCTTATTACCATTCGCTCGTCCCAAACCCTTATTACTATTCGCTGGTCCCAAACCCTTATTACCATCCGCTGGTCCCAAACCCTTATTACCATTCGCTGGTCCCAGACCCTTATTACCATCCGCTGGTCCCAAACCCTTATTACCATCCGCTGGCCCCAAACCCGTATTACCATCCGCTGTTCCCAAACCCTTATTAATATCCGCTGGTCCCAGACCCTTATTACCATCCGCTGGCCCCAAACCCTTATTACCATTCGCTGGTCCGAAACCCTTATTACCATCCGCTGATCCCAAACCCTTATTACCATCCGCTGGCCCCAAACCCTTATTACCATCCGCTGGCCCCAAACCCTTATTACCATTCGCTGGTCCAAAACCATTATTACCATCCGCTGGTCCCAAACCCTTATTACCATCCGCTGGTCCCAAACCCTTATTACCATCCGCTGATCCCAAACCCTTATTACCATCTGCTGGTCCCAAACCCTTATTACCATTCGCTGGTTCCAAACCCTTATTACCATCCGCTGGTCCCAAAGCCTTATTACCATCCGCTGGTCCCAAACCCTTATTACCATTCGCTGGTTCCAAACCCTTATTACCATCCGCTGGTCGCAGACCCTTGTTACCATTCGCTGGTCGTTTAATTATGGCAAGTTGCAAGTGAGACAATGTGTGTATTGTTATTTATATCCACATACCTTGTCCATTGTTTTATACTATGAGTATTATGGTGTGTACTAACTTTGTTTACATTTAATAACCGGAAATCGTGTATGCAAATTCGTAATGTGTTAAACCTTTATTGTATTCGTTTATCACCGTTTGCTTAAATAAAACATTTTGTCAACATTCAAGCTGACAAAACATCGCAGGCGCACGATATTAATTTTTATCATATCACTATGCCGATATCGGCCTGATGCAAATATGCCTGATATATTTTTTATATCAGGTGAGCAGCGTTTATAGTAGTCATTGTTTGGAGGTACGTCATATTACTCGAAATGAACTCCTCAGTCAACATTTTTAGAACAACTGAATTAGTCTCAACAAAACAAACAATTTTAAACCAAGAACGTATATAGTTTATTGTTTGTAATCCTCATAAATCAGACAAACGTTTTGTGTTTTAAGTCTTCACATACACCCGCACTTTGGAGGTTCTTTATGTCATCAATGGATCAATAAATCATCCATACAAAATTATTTCAATACATTCAAAATGCTGCTTTTATATTGCCGATTCGTGATCTTTAAAAATTCGTGTCCTGGTAAAACCAGAGAAATGCGGATCGACACGGATGTTTTAAACTCTTGCGTTAAGCCTTACCTTTATTGACTGTAATGTTCAACTGAAGTGTTAAGTAATTCAAGATGTTGCACAACTGACGTTGTCCATGGGAATACATGGGACTACATCCTATAGTACAAAATGAGTTATCGTTGTATGCTTCTCTGCATCAACAAGAACAAGATCTTAATACTCCAACACAAAAGAAAAGAAGAAAATTACCGATACAACCCGTAAGAAAATCACAACGAAAAAGAAAACCACCAGCGAAATATGAGGATTTTCATATGTTTAGTGTAGTAAACAGACCGATTGACTCCAGATTTCATGCTTTAGAAGCATTTATGTCTTCTGGAATTTTAAGCAATATGGACTGTGACATTGCCAGAAAGATAGTGAATGCTATTATGAAGTAAAGTTTTATAATAATTTGTATATATATATATATATATATTTAAGCTGTTTTTTTTTATTTTAGATACTTGTGAGGACACAATTCTTTCAGATGGGGAGAGAAGATTTATGAATTTTTAAAATGCTATATTGAACAGTAATGTTTCAATGTTTATTTGATTTTTTGCAGATAGAAAGCTACATTGAGGCAGTATCTGTATGAATAATCAAATAATTGCTGTATTTATGTGGTTTTGCAAGTTTTATCTTTTATTATTGTGTATATATATTTGAATGTTAAGTGCTAATGCTGTAGCGCTTATAATACTTTTAATATGTTGACTATTGACAGAATTCACTGACTGGATAATCATATATTTATGTTATGACTATGACGGGACGTCATTTTCACAGGGGGGAAATGTGTAACCGGTTCAACTTTTTCATAGTTGAGTGTAACCTCTATCAATTAAGTATTTTATTGAGAATTATGTAAAGCAAGCAGAGCGATTATCACGATTTGCGGGAAAGAAGTTCAGCCATCTTAGTGGCAGTGAAAAATTATTTGTTTCAAGTCAGTTTTATGCAGGTATGTTGTATTTTAACTATGTAAATGTATTATTGAAATGTTAGTCTAGATGGCCATTTAACAGTGCTTTTGTCGGTTTTGTATTTATTAGAGAAATTATGTTGTTTTCTCTGACTTTGGTATTTTCGTGATGGCAGCATATTTTTATATTATCAACAGTTATAACAAATATCACTGTCTTTACTGTCTGTGTGCACATATGCATTAATATTACAGTAACATCACAGGGGATAGTCTCCAGTCCAGGGTCCAGTGCCGTTAGCTGTAATAAGAGGCCAATCCACAATTGGTATGTTATTGTTGTGAATGTTTTGTATGTGGAGGTCAGAATTGTATATATTATTATATGGACAATTACTAGTATTATTATAATGCTAGTGTGATCTAGATGGTTATCATAAGTTGTCCAGATATTTTTATGCAATTCAGCAGATGCATTATATTGACGGCCACTAGATAAAGCTGTATATATATTTATCCATGACCAGGTATTTTAATGATATTGTAAATCTTCATTGTAATTTGTTATTTTAGGGCTCCGACACGTCAGAGACACTTCGAAGACACGTTAGAGACACTTCCTAGTTTACTAGCGACTGAGCCTACAATTATGTCTGTTGTTGTTATTATATAAATACTAAATGCTGATTGAGAAAATTGAGAGAAACACTAAAGGGACATAACTGAACCCAACTTGCGTTGTGTAGATACTTTATTAATATATCAAAACACAATACCAAGCCACAAATGAGAAAAACAAGCTGATTAGTTATATCACGTATAAACAACTCACTTCATCATTCAAACTTTGCACATAAATAACACACGACAGCATTACTTTCATTCAAATTAGGATACCTCCGCTTTGTATATATGTTTATTACATTTATAAGTTTGTATGAAAATGAAAATTGTTTGCGTTTTGATTTTCGTGTCCGCGGGATTGTTTTATTACGGAGAAGCATGTCGGTGTAGAGTTGTGAAGGAATCCGATAGGTATTGTAGAACCGAATGGGGTATGTTTATATTTTGCACTATACTTTAGAAGTGTTTCTTAAGATTGTAAATGTTAATTCCATCTGATTTATTTCTTGGTGAGGTAGAAATTGTTATAAAGTAATTATTATAATGTAGTTTCCGTGGCCGTACCTAACTACCAGTTCAAATGCAGAAATTAAGTCACATTTGGTATGACAACTGCGACATTTAGCTCACAAGCTATCAAACATTTGTTTATTGTAAATAATATTTATTGAAATGAAATAATTTAATTAGAAAAGTGCTGATTGAACATCAACAACAGTGGTATTCACCGGTCTATGAAATATACATTTAATTTTGAATAAAAACTTTTTATGGACACTTATAAATAACACATCTTTGAAGAACGTAACACGTTTAAATGATGTTATATATGATGACACAGTTTATTGTAACGGTATGTTTACATAGAAAGGGTCTGTTTCGGATGTGCACCGTATTAATGATGAAAGAAATAAAAGGTGTATAACGATTTGCAAAATGTTCATTTAATGTAAAAGAGACATTAATTTTGTTAATGCACGATTGGTTTTCGCATGTGCATCAAATGTATAGGTTAGGAAATTGCTCTTTGAAATTCGTGACTTACAGTTGTAAGTAAGAATCCAAAAATGTATGTGTTTGTTGATACGCTTTTTAAATTAAAAATTCTTTAAATATAGTATTGCAACTCAAAAGTCTGTTTTGATAAATCCGAAGTTGCTATGTTTCGATGAAATACCTTAGATACAGACAGATACTGTTTGTGACATTTATGATATCGATGATGGGCGTCGTTTTAAATTGTTTGCTTGTTCATTGTTTGTGTAGTACGTATAATACACTATAATTAATTATTCTTCAGCTATGATTGCACAAGTCTTTTCATCCTTGGTCGTCGGGAATGAACGGGCTTACTCCGTCAAAGTTCTGAGGAAAATAAAAGTAAGTAATTCCTTGTCAAATCAAATCATCTGTTTGTTGTGTGGACAAAACGTCAGATATAGTTGAATAAATAAGAATTGTTCCAAATTTTCACAAGTTAACCTGTCGTTTAAACGTTTTAGGGTTAATAATATTCGGACGTAAACATTTATTTTGGATGAACGATTTAAAAGGAAGGGGTTAATTAAATTGTCATCTATTGTTTCTGTTACCAGGGTGTTTCAGCATACGGTACCATGACAGTGTACACATCCAAGCACGTTTCCTTGTGTGGTGCTTCCCTGTACGTAAAAGGAACCTACCTGTTGGCTGGTACGTGGGTTCTTCATTGTATGAAAACCGGTTTTAATGCAGGCTGATCCGGGATGGCACTTTCCGCTTGTATAGTATTTTCTGTTTCAATGAAGTCTCTTTTAAACATAAATCCACTGTAGGCTAATCCAGGATGACACTTTACGCACATGCATTATGCCCGGTTTTCCCACGACACGGCTCCTATATTTTTTATATTTGCTTTTGGCGGTGCCCCTCAATTTGATTACTGTAGGTTCTGCCTCTGCTACGTGTTTTCTGTATTGTATATATTGTGTTATTTAGACAACTGGTCACGTTAATAAAGGAAATTGAATACTAAATAAGAGTTTCACAACTGCTGTGACATTCGCATTTTCACAATCTTGAATTGACATAATTAGCTTCACAAATGATTAGGACTGAATAATTTTTTATAACTATATATTATTCAGTTATTACGTTAATCAACGGAATCGTAGTTCAATTAATGATGGCGACTGATCGTTTTCTGGGACCTTATCTACGAAGCTCCTTAATGAAAACTTCATATCAAATCATAAAATGTCTTAAGTATGTTGTTGATTCAGTGTATGAATAATGAAACTGCATAGATATCACCAGGAGAGAAACCGTTATTACAATCCGCTGGTTATTACAATTTGAGGAAAGTGACCGATTGCCTATACAATACAGGACAATACATACAACACAATACATAAAAACAATTTAAACTGTGGTCACCGCCTTGGAACGGTCAAAGCAAAGCATTGCGGGTTGAACCCGGTTTGTTTCTATTCTGGTTAATAATCAACAGATGCTTCTTACTTTACCATATAGCATTTATTAACTATCGATGTTTACAATGAAATTTGTTTTTGATATTTTAACTTTAACATTTTAGATTTTCCTTACGATCTTTTGGAAATGTCCCTTAATGTACACAAAACTAGGGCAAATGTTTCAGGTTCCTACCTGAACCAGTGGCTGTATCTGGGATTTTGCAGTATCGCTAGACAGATGACCACACAGGAAGTGGCTGCATACGAAACGCCGTCATGTTGATGTACTAAACAATTAAATACTTATTGTTAATAACTCGCCTTTTGTTTTTCGTTGAATATGTTGTTAAAGGGACTATGTCAACGAAAAGTTGCCTTCCTATTGCACTATAAATTATATTATTTGATATAAATGCGCTTTACTAAGACGTGTACATTAAATAAATAAAAATAATACAATACACAATACGATATTTGATAAAAAAAAATGAACAAAAATGTCTGAAAAAAAATTAAAACCCCAAGCGAGTATCGAACTAACCACTTACGAGCCGTACTAAGAAATGACAGCAGACAGCGCTTCAACCAGCAGCGCTATCATGCTTGGTACGGAGTCGTTTGTACACTATGGTTATACAAAATGCTCATAATTCTGACGTAAAAATGTAAACAGGAAAAGGGCCATACAAACACAACCCATAATATAAATTTATTTTTATCTCAGAAATGGTACACTCTTTTCCCATGATATATAAAATATGTAGTACAATGTGGTTTTATTGCGCTACATAATGCAGAAATGATTTGCTTGTCACAATCTCGCTATCTCACGTTTAGGCACGTGCATTTTACGGAACAATGCTTCGAATTTCAGGAACTATTTTCAAAATATTAGGCTCCGCCCATGATTTGTTGCAGAATAACCCACGGTTGATTTCCTTCTTTATCTGTGGAAAACTTGCCGCGTGCCGTGTTAGAATATTCATTATATACGTTTTCTGAAAAATGTGCAAGTTGTTGCTTTTACGAATGGCCTGATGAAAATATATATAAGATGGACATCTTTGTTGTGTTTACTAATGTTGATACAAAACAACAAAAAAACAACCCCAGCAATTTTGCCACCTCTTTACGTTATTAAGCAAGTTGCCAAATCTACCCTATGAGTTTCAGGGTACAGGACTAAACGGCCCGTCAAGCGTCTACACCTCGACGGAGGGATCGTTATGTGGAGCTGATCTGCAACTCCAGACGCAGTACCTTCTCGCAGGTAGCTCGTATATCAGGGCTGCCTTTCTCAAAGCTCCTATGCGATATCTTAACTTAAGTGAACATTTTAGATCAACTTGTGTGATATCAAATACGTTCTATTCACAAAATTTACAACACTAAACATTAAGCAGTATTTACTAATCAATTTCATTTAAATGTAAACATATATATACAAAAAGCTATCAGAGAGTCAGATGGAATTTCAGGATTTAATATATTTGCTCAGGTTGTCCCTGGGGCGCTTTGTGAATACTAGCCCTGGGCCCAGTTGCTCAAAACGTTAACAGCCAGTTAGTCTAACAGCCTGTTAACTTTCAATGTAAATAACATAAATATTAGGAGCAACGTATTTATCAAACATGTTAAAAGTATTACAGCATACCAAGGTATGCAGAATAAACTCATAGTTTAATTATGTTACGTTTAATTTACATAAATATCTTCATCCAAAATGTCATGGCTGTTAGCTTAATTGGCTGTTAAAGTTTTGAGCAACTCACCCCTGGTCAACTGTCACCTGCGGTTGTCATGTAGGTTTTCTGTCCAACGTGTCTGCGCTATCTAGAAGAGTATTGCTTACTAACGGACATATATATTTTGAACAGTAAACATATTAATATTGAGGTCACGAATATGACTTAGGACAACATATCTACCGGTTATTTCAATTATAATTAGGTTTAACAACCACAATATCGTGATTTGTATAATTTATGAAATTTGAACAAACAATGATTTGTATATGATCAAGTGTATTGTTAAAGTATAAGATACTTATTTTGTTTCCTCTGCAGGGTCCTATTTGAACAACCAATTGTATCTTGGACTGTGTTACGTGAGTAGGGAGATGACAGTAGATGAGGTGAAAACATACATACCACCAACGTGCACAAATGTTGTTTTCCCTGGATGTTTACCAACACGATCTGTTTATGGCATTGTTTTATTTCGTATCGTTTCTGTTTATCAACTCCATCGAGACGCCGTTCGTCGCAAACACAAATCATATACCGGTAACTTAAAATACTGCAATAACTGGTCTTTTAAATAGATTGCAATCAACAAATGCACCCGCTTAGTTTACATGAGTTTCGTTTTATTTTCGGCACAGGTACATATCCCAAAAGAAAAACAAGTGTAATTTATGGCATACCGTAATATTTGACGCGGATATTATTAAACTGTTTTGCACTATATTGCAAATTACATTCACATCGTCAACCTCGATTCGAATATAATTTTTCTCGATTATAATTACATATGTATCTTGCTAATGTCTCATTGTAGACTTATATGTAATCACACATATAAAAGTATGTGGGAATAGTTATTATTGGATTTTGCCTCAAAGAGCAAACTCTTGTGAAGTGATCTCCCTTATTACATAACTTCAGTTTCATTTTTCCCGCAGTAAATACTTCCCCAAGGAGGTTAACAGTAAACACTGACACCACAAGTAATCATTCCAGATATTTTTGTTTTAACAAAAAATAATTTTGATTATTTTATTAACCTGCGTCTCAAAAGGACACATTTAATATTGGTCTACACATGTTATGCACTGATTTTTTAAAACAAGAAACACAAATAGTTAACGAAACATTGTAAAATACCAACACGAGACTTTTACGGTGTGAAAAAAAACGAGGAACGTGGTGCCGGCAGGGACATGATGAGACCTATGCGAAACACTCGACTCTCTGTTTCGAGGTTGCTGGTAATATGGCAAAATGTTCGATGGAATGCACCCAGTATAAGGTTGATTTGTAATACCAGTTTTTCATATTGTATAGTTTCTGGTATTTGAAGCTAACAAATACTGTTATAACCAATGTGGTCCTCCTAATTTTAAATCAATTCGTGAATTATTATTGTTATGCCAGTTTAATGTGATATTATAATACTATTACTTCGATGATTGTGTTAAGATATGGATACACATGTACAGTTGTATACATCTACGTTTATATAGGTGTTGAAAATGGACAAGCCTATGCTAGAACGCGTTTGATAATTAAAATTATTAAAAGGCATTTTATATAGCCACCGAGGGATTCTAGTTACAATGTTGGAGCAGACCGGATTTAATATGTTACATTGCTAATGGAAATGCTAACTGATGCGTCAGTTTTGATCTCCGAAGAATCTGGCAGGGTGCAGCTACACTTATTAACCTTCTCACGTTTGCAGTAATGATAGTTTGCAAAAAGTGAAAAAATAAAACGTTAACTACATAGATTATAAAAGACTCCCAATGAATTTCAATGCCCTTTTGACCGAGTGTACATAGTTATACACCAACGCCAAACAAGCAATTACATAAGTTCAATATATTGGTCTCTGTATATTTGATTAAATGTACTTTATGATTTACATTCTTCGTTAAATAAAGGCATATAATGTACATACTGGGAAGTAACGTATGGTAGTGCATCTGATTTTTGTTAATGTAATTTATCAGATAAAGAGTGTTACCTCAGAAATATTATTCCTGGATTTAATGTTTTTATTTCACTTGTTCGTAGCTGATTTATATTCAGTAACATGTTACCATTTCATGAATAATGTTCAAATATGAAACAATTGAATCAGTTAAATTGCATTTAGATGAGGAAAGATATAGTCAACAGCAGCTGCTGTATTGTCATTCGCCGCTATTCAGTTGTTACTGCTATTCGACCCACAAACCCAGTACACAACACGAAAACACAAAAAATACCAAGTTGAACATAATTACAAATGAGTTAAGAGTTAAGACGATTTACGTTGGATTTAAACAGAAGTAGGCAAACGCAAAAATAAACACAACTGTGTTACGCCGATTTCTTATAAATAGTAAAACAATAGTATCTGCCAACATATACCGTGCTTAGGGTTGAATATTCGTACTAAAACAACAACAAACACCAACACAATATTCATGTTAGATTTTATTTAGATATTCATTGACTTAAGATAGGATTTATAATTAAAGGTTTCATTGTCATTACATGAAATTATCAAGGGCAAGTAGGGGCTCGGAACCTTCTGGCTGGGTTGCTGTCAAACTGCATCAGGAATTTGCAATTATCTGTCTGTAATGGCTGGCCATCTGACGTAAATCCTGTAAACAGCAGTTTGATAAATAATTGAAATACACAGATTTAAAGAAGATGCATAACGTACTGTGACTTTGGCATCTTAATAGCAATTTTTTTTATTTACAACAGAAATAAAAGAACAATAAATTAATAGTTCATACATATTTAAAGTAGAGAAGTTAATGTGTTTATAGACGATTTTGAAAATTCATTTACGCAGCATGTATGGTATTTGATAGATTCATGTCGATGTTGAAGTTTTCATAGCAAACATTATTTTAACGAACAACATGTTTAAACGATGTTTTATCGACCTGTAATGTATCAAACAAAGCAAACCGACACTCGCATTTGCTCTGTTTAAATGATAATATCATAACATATTTATTCATACAGCAAATGCCAATTAAAACTGTAAGTACATATGTTATGTTCTGACAAATGCCATAAATATCATCGTCACAAATGGTATTTAGCATGTTCGAAATCTTGAAGTTGTTTACATAAGAAAATATATCACATTCATATCGCACAATACCGCTTTACATTTCATATACGTTTTATAGCAGAATCTAATCAAGCGGTTTTCCGGTATATATCACGACACACGACGGATTAATAGACACAATACTAAACTATAGTCAGTATTAGTCAATGGCAAAAACACAGGGTACAATACACCAATGGTAATGATAAATGTAGGACCAGTATATGATTTGGTCAGTGATTTTAATTGCTGCTGATTAAGTAAATTAATTTAACATTTAAAAACTTGATTACCTGAAATCACGTAATACTTTTTGGTTTCCAAGGTAACTCCACATAAAGAACTGTCACTAGCAGTTTTCAGATGCTCCTTATCCGCTTGACTGATCTAGAGTTAAATACGAGTGTCATATGAAATATTGATTAACATATGGTAATGAAATATAATAAAATAAAGCAATTGGACCCAATAAAAACAACGCCATTTTTCATGCGAAATGTTAAAACCCGAGATCGACAATATTCAATAGAATACTCTATTTAAAAACTAATACTAATCGGTATGATTAAGGTACGGAATCGCATCACTTTAATTAGCTTTTTTTGTACAAGGAGACGAAATACCCGAGTGTAAGATAGGTAGATAGATTTATTCAGGTTAAAACACACACGTTTACTACACATGAGAAATTCGGTCATAAAAAACGCGTATAACTAACGTGTGATTCTTAAAACTATCAAAAGCAATAACACTTGAATTTACTCACTTACAATTGAATATGCTAGACGCACAGCTATTACGAGGCAAGATTACATTTGTTTGAATCAATTAGTGTGAATAGTTTGCAGTTAGTTATTGTGTGCAGTAACGTAGGATAGCCCATGAATTCTTAAAGGCTTATTTCCGATGGGGTCCTTGTAAGTAAACTGTCTGTTTAAATGTTTCATCTAATGAAGTCAATTAAATGCCCGTAATCCTAGTGTATATCTTATAATTCTTGTATCTACTATGCCAACCATTTTATGTTCCTATCTGTTCCTTACTTAGATCGGATGGACCTTTTATTTTTACTGGAATGAACAACTGAAATGTCTTGACCATGATATATTATCAATAACTGTGTTAAAATATTTGTGTAACCAATATAAGCGACATTACATCTCCCCTTAATGTCTTGCGGACTCTGATGTCATAAACCCTGTTCCAGTCGACCACCTCCTCTCCGCCACCTTTTACGTAGATGATCGCCGCTAAAATAAAAATAATTATTTGTAAAATAAGACCCTATTTAAGGAAAACGGAAGGAAAATATATGAGAATCTTGTGAAATAAATCCCTTAGGCTAAAGACTGACCACCTATGCTTTATATTGACACACCATGCATGCCCTCATAACGCTTTTTGTATATGTACTCTATTGCTTTCCACCGTATTTGAACCTAGAAATGTTGAATGGCTAATAATACTTAATAGGAAAATATTAAAGGGACAGTTTCACAGTTATTTTTCCTGTTGTATTATACATGTATTGTTCGTATTTCAAGGTTTGAAAAGCACATTGCTAGTGCAAATTTTGTTATTGTTCCAGAACAATTTGCTACCAGGTAGACGTATCTAGTTATTTTTAACGCAAACAGGCATAATAAATATCTAAACTAATTATGTTCTGCAGCAAAAACATCATAACAGACAATACGTTTTGATAGATTCTACAAATTTCTGTTTTAAATTCAATTTTTAGAGAAATATTATTCCAGGCCCAAACTGGGAAATTGTCCCTTTAAGTACGATAAATACGTCACATATTTTAGTACGTTTGACTTGAACTGTTTAAGGAAAATGACATAAGTAGTCGAGTCACTTGAAAAAAACTACCCAACAAGAACACCTATTGCCAAACAGTAATAAACACGTATAAAACCCCAATTCAAATGCCCTTCAAGTGTTAATAACTATTAGCCTCGAACCACAAACACATCAAACGCTAATAGTTTATTATAATGACACATTATGTATGACAACAAGGCTCACTTTACTCAGAATCATTGTAAAGAGATTGTAACGGATATATAAATATAAACAAAACGAAACTCCAGTTGCGACAGCAGGAGAGAACTCGTATTAGCCACCCGAGGTCTTTTATTTATGACAAGTGACCAATTGCCAAAAAAACAATACACAGGACATCACAAAAACACATGACAAACACTAAACACACATGAATAAAACTGGGGTCACCGCCTTGGAACGGTCAATGCAAAGCATTTGGGGTTTAAACCGGTTTATAAGACAAATAACACCCCATAGACATCATCAGGAAATAAACCCTTATTTACATCTGAAAGTTCTTGATTGGAGGCAAGTGACCTTGTTTGAGCCGTTTTTCATTTGCCGGCTATATATACAACTCTTTAATATCAATATAATATATGAAAATACATTATGAAACTCAGATAATATTATTTCATACCGAAGTTTCCTGTACAGAACCTCTCATCATGTGTCATTGGAAGGCAAGAACAAGCAAAACCGCTACCGAAAAGCCCCACAATGAACAGCACTTCAAGAATCATCTTGTTAATGGCCTTTCAAAGATACAAATAAGTAATAATTTGCAAATTAAACGGAATATTTACTTTCAAGACGACTAGATCATTTCTACATCAATAGCGACTCTTAACGTAAAAACTAGTGTATTATATTAAAATGACAATAATGACATTGATAATAAGAAAACTATCAATATCAAATACTACTACCAGTGTATAACATCTTGATATTGTAATATATAATACATTCTACCACGGAACGCGGCTAGTGGTGCATAGATAAAGAAGGAAAATAACTGTGGGTTATTCTGCAACAAATAATGGGCGGAGCCTAATGTTTTGAAAATAGTTCCGGAAATTGTTCCGTAAAATGCACGTGCTTAAACGCGCAATAGCAACTTGTGACAAACAAATCATTTTCTGCATTATGTAGCACAATTCAACCACACTTGTACTACACATTTCATACTTAAGTTCACAAAAACGTTTACGTTTTGTTAATATGCTTTTAATTTGCGCTTTTTAGCATCATATTTTCATTGTATTATATCGATAAGTATGATGTCATTCGCTCAATATTTATCAAGAAAGCTGACGTCATTTTGAATGGTTATGATTTATTGACGTCACTGACACGCACTTGTGAATTCTCTGCTCGGAAAATGGGCGGAGTAAAGATAAATATAGTTCTCATTCATAACCTTTAAAAATACGAATTTTATATAAAATCGTGATAGAATCGAAATAATTAACGGGTAACAGTTGGTTATTGCGGTAATAACCAACGGTTTGTCGTTCCGATGCTTGTTATCAAACCACTCGGGCTACCGCCCTCGTAGTTTAATTCCTACGCATCGGAACTCCAAACCGTTGGTTATTACCGCAATAACCAACAGTTACCCGTCAATTATTTCTTAATTAGTATATAGCTATTTATATCCTCCAATCAGCTGTAGTTATTCATACGTCAAGATGGTCCAAAATTGCACTATGTTGGACGCGCGTGCGTACAATATTTTCCATATTGGACGTTCAGATGTTAAACATGAGACACTGTTCGAGTACTTCGAGAGTGTCCAGCATGAAAATTGAATACATGATGTTTACAACGCAAAAGTGCAAACACTTGGTAAAATAATAATAAACCACATTTTAAACGTGCTAATATTACATTCTCAATAATTGTTTACGGCTTATCTACCAAAAACACACACCCACACAACATTTATAGTTTGGAAGTATCTTATCACGACGTCATATATTAATTACGTGAGTGCGCGATCTTTACCGCGGACTTAATGGTGTAATGTAAGTATAACGTGATCAAGCAAATAATACGACGGTATCGACGGTATAAAAAGGTATATAATACAAATGTTATTTAACAGCGTGGTGTATAAGAAGGTGATACATTAGGACTCGTACACAGCTGACATACGCACATTGGACTCGCCTATCTGGCTTATAAGATTGTCCAAATATATGACAGCATTGTACAGAACGCTGTTAAATAACCGAATATTATTTATATTCTTAAAATATTCGTATTTTTTCTAATTCCTTACTTAAAATTGTAATTTTACGGTGTGACATATAAAATAGTACATACCTCAATTTTTCCAAATACACAAACTATAGCGCTGCTGTACAAATGGGGATGAGTAGCAATGAATTCAAAGTCAACGTTTATATCAGTTTTCCATATTCCATCTAATTACATACAGCTGTTGGCATTTTAAAGGGACTATGTCAGCGAAAACTTGGTTTTCTATGGCAATATAAATAAGACCAAGACATGTACATAAGTAAAGGAATAATACTATATATGTAATACATGGTGAGATATTAGATAACAACAAGTCAGCAAAAATGTTTGAAAAACATTAAATTCCTAAGCTGCTATCGAAATCACAATTAAGGAGCCATTGTAAGAAATGACGGTAAAGAGCGCTTTAACCAACTGCGCGATTGTGCTTTGCAACGAACGTTGCAGTGAAACGTGTGTAAACTATGGATATACAAAATCGTCACTATTCTGACGTCAAAATGTAAACATAAAAAGGGCCAAACACGACCACATTATCAATTTATTTTTATATCAGAATGCGCAATATCTTTTCCTTTTATATATACTTTAGTTTAACCGTTATTATATACCATTCTTAATATCTTAATTTGAGATTTGTTTTAAAGAAATTAACCCCCCTGATGGCCTTTTTGTTAGCATGATCCCTTTAGAGCAGTTTCTCTTGTATAAGAAAAACACACGCAAACATTGATACTGCTGTACTTTATCTCATTAAATGTATGATATAAATAAATAAAAAACAGTCACTAGCTGCTTGACTCAATAGCCCGATTACGTGTCTATATTATATGTTTATTAAGTTTACATTACACTAATTTATGGTACTTACGTAATGTTCTTAAATGTTTATGTTTTGCTATGTATCAAACAAATATGCCGTATACGAGCATCTTTAAGAAATGACGCGTATATTTCATTTTACCACCTATCCAATGTTATGATTTACTTTCCACCGCCTACCTGATTTATGTTGGAGTGAATCTATAGTATGTTATTGATTAGTTAACAAAGGTATTATATTAAGCATTGTGTTTAAATTTAAATTTAAAAAATAAAAGTAATACTACTTTCGAAATAGTGTCCTAACACGGTATTTGTATTTAACAAACATTAAACAAAGGTATTATATTAAGCATTGTGTTTAAATTTTAATTTAAAAAATAAAAGTTATACTACTTTCGAAATTGTGTCCTTACACGGTATTTGTATTTAACAAACATTAAACAGAAATCAAACGATTTTATTTTACACATATTTTAGGTTTTGAAAGTCTCAGTTAGTCAGTTATTTTTGTCTTTACTTTGGCTATACTAGTTGCTACATTGAGTTTTGATACTTTGCATTGACCGTTCCATTGCATTGACAGTTATCGCGGAAAACTACTTCTTTTCTGTGCAGGCTACGAGTAAGTTAATCGAAACCTGAATGGGTCCTTCTTCAAATCAGCAAAAAATCACGAACGTTTTCTTTCCTATTAATTATTTGTATGTCCTGTGTATTATAATGTGTATATCATGTGATTTATTGAAATTACCGTTTATACAAAAGTAAAAAATAATAAAAATGTTACGTAAAGTTAATGACATCCCTATTTTCGGTAATTACTTGAATGTAACCGAAATATTCACCTGGGTGTCCTGGAATAAGACCATTAAATTTATGCTCTACATCGCTTGTATTTGACTCGTTGTGAAAGTCTTATTTCTTGTTACCGATTCTTATTCTGAATATTTGTCAACAAATTACTGAAATGTATTAATTTTAAACTGTAGTATGGTATGGAAAATCGAGATTACGCATCGTATGACCTACTTTTGACTCAGTAGGCTACGAATCACAAACAATCGATGCTTCTTAATACCACGCTTCATCGGTTATACTGCATGGCTCGTTGCAGAATGACTTGTGAGCTGACATGTATATGATTCCGTTTGCATAGATAATTTGGCTTGAAGAATATGAGTTCGTTACTTACAAATTAACTAATATTATGATGCCATATACTATAGAATATGGAGCCATATTATCAAGTTTAAAGGTAAAAAGTTGAACTTCATTCAAACAAATGTTTCCTTTTCAGCAAACATGCACCCATATTTGACATGCTTTTAGTTGTTTTTTTGTCGCCAACAGTCTTTCTACGCCGTCAGCGTCTTGATATTTATTTGTGTATTGTGACGTGTTGTTTTGGCTATTGGTCACTTTCCATAAACAAAGGACCTCGTACTAATAATAAGAGTTCTCTCCTGCTGTCGCAGCTGGAGTTTAACTTTGTTTATATTTGATATTGTGTAAATATAAATACTATATTGGGTAAATAAATAATGTATAGGATCATGCAACTGTTATTATCAACAGCAATGATTAGAAAAGTCTCTATTACTTTATAAAATATACATTGCGTTATGAAAACACGAAGTGTAGTACGATTTTATTGATCTGGCACTCATTGATCTCGAGTAGCGCTCGACTGTTATATTTATATCGTTTTAACATTTATCTAGCGTCGAAAGTATTGATTTCGTAGTCATAAAACAAAAACACCCATCAACAAGTGTCAGAAAGAATAGCGCTGTGGATAGTGTTTTAGACTTTGCATCACAATGAATGTGGTTCGAATCCTCACAAAATCGTTCTTTTTCATCATTTTCTTTTACTTCAACATAAAGTCATGCTGTATCAACTATGTACTTTAGTACAATGACATTTGGTAGATGTACTAAAATGTTATAATAAGTTTACAATTTATCATAATTTACATATGTTCATATCATAATTATTTATTTCATAATCCAATTTCCATTTATAATCCATATTCCTATTTAAACTTCTATTTCATAATCCAAATTCCATTTATAATCCATATTCCTATTTAAACTTCTATTTCATAATCCAATTTCCATTTCTAGTCCCTATTCCTATTGAAACTTCTATTTCATAATCCAATTTCCATCTCTAGTCCCTATTTATATTAACCACTATGCTTAACACATATTCTGAGCTTGGCTAACTTTAACAGTATTTGTTACTTTATATTGTATATTAATTGACCGTAACAATAGATGTAACTGTATTATTAAGGAAAGGAACCCTGCTAGCTTAGATATTGTTCTAATCCTACAAATTCATGTCTTGTTCATTTCTCTATGCAATTCTTATTCGAAATAAATATGTTTACACCAAGTTTATATTTAAAGGAGGTGCGTTAGTGTTAACATCAATTTTAAAGCAGCAGTGTAAATAAGCTAAGTACTAAAATTTTATTTCCACATACCTAGCTATGTATTTCATATTTAAGAATAAAATAATCAAATATGTGCAAATAACCACATTATTCTTTAAGACTACTCATAAATTACATTAACAATGTCTAGCGAAATCAATCTTACCATCCTACAAAGATGACAACTACATGTATTTGCAGAACCGTTTGACTGACACACAAGTACAAGGACATGTGCAAAACAGTCTAAGTGTATTTCAAACAATGATCTTGTTTACCGAATTTATAAAATAAAAGCATTAATAGGAGTACAGAACCTCCGATTAAACAACTCGATATCAGGGCTGGTATTCACAAAGCTCTTAATAGAATTCCTAACTTAGGTTCCACTTAAGCGTAATTTTCCGATCAAATTCCCTGTGTGAAAGCCAATGATTTATGTTGACAAAAGGGTAACATACTAAACATCAAAGCATTATTTACTAGTTTAAAACATTTTATGTATAATACATATACAAGAAACAAACAGACTGCAGCAATATTATGATTTTAAGAAATGTACTTAAGTTTACACTGATGAACTTTTGTGAATACTGGACCAATTATACATTGTAGGACATATGAACACTATTCTACGCAGTGTTCACAAAACACACGCACACGAAATAGGCAGATAACACTGACATACATACACAAACAATTGGATGTAGGGCATTCGGGCGGTTAAAGCAAGGCGCGTGGGGCTTAGGCCGATTTATACCCACACGCAGCCTCACAATTGACTACAAAATAACCAATATGCAGCCAGTACATGTAAACAAGTGTTAAGGCGTAAAAATATGTTTGTTTCATGTTACCCGACCTACTCTAAAAAATACCCCGAACATTTTACTTAGTTTGTCAGAAATTATTTTGCTTTATTTACTTTTTGCCAATAATTATATGTTTTTTTTTTATAAATGTGTATGAATCCTCAAGTTGATCATTTACCAAAAAAAATTCCTACCTACCTATTATAATTGTTTAGGGCACAAAATAACTGAAGAAGTTCCTAACCAGAACACATTTCCTAGGTAAACATTGTGTTATTATTCGATATATTCCTTCAAATATAAAATTTATATTATACTATTCAAGTAAACTTAAATTTATAATCGACAATCAGGCGTCCTACTGATTCCTTTGCCCACAATGATACAGACGATTAATTACCATTCAATCACATATTACCATATGAATATTTTACTGGTTGTTCGGATCCTTTGTCGATAAGTAACACATGCCATAACGTTTGCATGTCATTGTCAAGTAATAGTTATAGGGCTGATGCAATTATTGTGAGAGTTTGTAAATGAGATGACATTTAAATCGTTCAAACGTGAGTCAAAATTACAAGTTGTTAATTAGTCCACTTTTTAACTGTTACAAACGCACAAACAAACCCCACATCATGCTCATCAGTGATCAATTCATACGACTTTTGTAAGTGTCTTACAATTGATCAAGACATTGATTACATTATTACATGCAATATAATGTTTGCATAAAATGTAACGGTTGGGGTTATTTTTAACGCAATGCCCTCTTAAAATAAATGTGATTAACATAACACTATAATTATGATTTGACAGTAGTAAGTAACACGACTGACAAATCACAGGATTCTTGCCGTAGTTTATTGTGTTATGTTTATATAAACATTTATTATATACCTATCAGTTTTCTATCATGAACACATAGTGTATTCAATATTTAGATACGGGGAAGCGGATAGCAAAATCAGTATTCGCTATTAGCGTTTTATTTTTCAGTATAATTATAGTAGCCCATATTAACACAAACACTCGGCCAACTTCGGCAGTTATCGGAATACATATTTGCAACTCCATTAGTGCGTGTTGATCGATATTTCTAGTTTGGCATATACTTTTATTAAATAAATAAAACATAAATAGAATAAATTTGCTTATCTCATCTCCGGTAAACGTCTATTCCTATAGACACCCGGAAGAGCATTATTTCAGCAACTTTCAACATAACCAGAAACAAACAGACCACAATTTCATTGCTCTCTTATCTCAATCAACCATTATTTATTTTAAATTCACCCTGTTAAACAATAGGCAAAACAGAATAACAAACAGTGGTTGCGATTTATTGTGTATTTAATCCAACATAGATCAAATGACAAAATAATATTCACTGAACACATCATCATATATCAATAAAAAGCTAATGTTTTGAGAAAGACATATCATGACGTAATCATTACTCAATTCATTCCTAGAAAAACAAAGTCTACGTGACATACAATAGTTCGTGATTTGATGTGTGTTTTTGAGAATATTACGCTAAAAGTTGTATATGACATATGGAATATAATATTAGTATGGTGTTCTTCGAACTTATATCAGTCTCGTTGGTTGTGTCAAGTACCATCGCACTCGAAGCTTCGCCTATCGTGTGATACGACTTTACACAATTCAGTCGGCCGGTACAATACTTAGAATACCATATTATCATAATATTATTTATGTATTGTTAGTCTGTATTATATGTCCATTATATAGTCGGTACGTACCTTATTAGAATCAACGGCAATACAATTCAAAACAAAATTGTATTTAACAGTTTTTCTGTTGAACTGGCACATTGTAAATCATTGGAATCTACATTTCCACATTTTGGGTTTTCGTGTAAACCTTTGCTTTAAACAATGTATAAGTATTTCACTAAATCAACACAAACAATTGAATACAAAACGCAACTTAATTCCAAAGTACGTACGCGTTGAGTGAACAAAGTTGTCATTCTCTGTCGAAAAGACAAAATTTACAACACAAAAGACACTGAATGTATGATGCCAAAATAAACGTGATACTAACCTTTTAAGTGTTTTCTATAAAAATTAATTGTCGTTTAAGCATTCGTATTTTACATTTATGGTAACATTCTAAGGCACACTAACAATGTAAAACCATTGTATTGCAAGTATAAGTAAATTGCAGTGCACATTCAAACTGGTTGCTATGGAATTAGTTGTAATTTATGAAAGTAAAACAAACACAAACAGCATACTATCTATTAAAATAAAGTTGGTAAGCTGAGAGTGTTGTCCCATTAAAGAAAATGTTTTCGGTAGCATAAAGGTGTACTTCAGTTTAATACAGTGCACACAAGTTGTATCAAAATATAAACCAAGCGAAACTCCAGAATGAGATAACTCTTATTAGCAGCCCGAGGTCCTTTATTTATTGCAAGTGACCAGTTGCCAAACAATTACATAGCACATCACAAAAACACATAACAAACACAAAACACACATGAATAAAACTGGGGTCACCGCCGTGGAACGGTCAATGCATAGCATCGGGGGTTTAAACCGGTTTATGTGCGCACGGACCTCACACTTGACCAGAATTATTCACAAAACATGTGAGAGTAAATAAAAATTAACCTCATATCATCGGAATTCAAATTAAACAACAATACAAGAGAATACTATTCAATTTAATTACCATTTAATTACTCAATGGCTAGATGCAAATCAGAGTAGCAGAATTGCAAATTTCTGAGGCACGATGAAATGAAACAAAAAACAAGTATCAACTACATCTGGTCTTTTTATAAAAGGCTTTAAAGACATAGCATCATATAGTTCAATTTTCAGATCATCGCCAAGCAGTTTCAGGAAGAAGCCGTAATGTTGGGAGTAAAAAGCCAGATTACATAGCTTTGTTGTATATGTTTATTTTAAACGAAATAAAACTTAATATACTATTCTGCATCTTCCTGCCAACCCAAATTGAAAAAAAAATAACTCAATGAACGTGGGTGTTAAAATCAGTGTAAACATCGGAAATACTGTAAAATATTAAATAAAAGGGCACAATATATCCTAGATAACCTAGGCTACGTCACTAAGACAGTAAAAATATCATGACGTAATTCAGAAACGCGCAATGATCCCGATGATGGCATAATTTAAAAACGCAAAGATGTTAAAGCTACTTATCCACCATGTTAAAACGGACAAATTTGAACGATGACAGAAATTCCGTACCGAGAACTTATAAGCTTGTGTTTTTACTACAAGCGCATTATATCCTTTTGATAAGAAAGAGTGTATTAAATTATTAAGTATACGTTTAGCCTTGACTTTAACATATGTACATTTGCAAACACGTTTACAAACAACACTGTAAAATGATGGGTGGGATATTCCGTTAGATAAGAACAATTTCAAAGAAACATTGTGTTTAGAAAGTAAGACATTTTGTATATAATTTAGCAAACTTATTTCATTGATCATGTTATAAAACACCTTGTTTTAATAATTTCTTTGTTAGTGTAAAGTTGCGGTCGTGAAATATTTAACTCATGAGCAAGCTCTTGCATATCGAGCCAATTGCGAAATGTATATGCCATAGGAACGACCTTTAGGAATATTACCATCCAAGAAAGGCAAATTTACAATTTCGAAATTAAAATCATTGCGTTTGTCATGTAGACTGGTTTTAACTATATTGTTGGTAATAGTAAGATGTAAGTCTATGGATGCAGCATCTGTATACGATGAACACGATTTATTTAAGGAATGTTCTTTAGGGTAAATGTTTTGGATATTTTGTTCAAAGAAAGGGTTATCTAGGTTTAATTTATCATCAATATATCTACTAGTTTGATTAAAGCATTGAATCAGATTAAATTGTTTATCTTTTTTATAAACCTAGCATAAAATCCCGTTCATAGCAATATAGAAATAGATCAGCCATAAGCGGTGCACAGTTAGTACCCATTGGCACACCTTTGTTTAAATATTTTCCCATTGAATTCAACAAATAAGTGATCCAATCCAGAAGAAAGGTGAGGGCTGAACATAAATCTAAGAAAGTCCAAATAATATATTCATCAAAACTGATTAGTAAATAATTCTGTATTAGTATTTAAAGCCAGGTATGAGCATTTTTCTCTTGCAAATGTTTTTTCAATAAGCGCAACAAGTTTATTTTTAATTGTCAGGTAGGGTTGAATACAATGTAGAAAAATCATATGTACTCCCACAGGACGCTAGGTACATTATATATACACATATTATTACATTTATTGATACACTGATTATGAGGAATTTGAAATCTGTAACTTACATAAATGTGGTATTTACAGAAATAAACATCTGTTATTCTTTTCATTTTGATCATATGTTGTATTTGACGTTCGTTCGTGATGACAAGGACCTAAAAGGAGCTCAAGAAACAGTACTATTATGGAAAATAGAATCAAACCAACCAAATGAGCTGCAACATGAGAAACTGTAAGGTTACTGTCAGTGGAACGTCCAGGTAACGCAAGCAATCCAATATATACACAAAGCTGTCATACAATGCTCGTAGTACTGAGTTTATTTTTAGCTGTTACTCTATATAATTACACCTCATTAGTTCGTTTTCTCGGCTAAGTAGATCGTTTAAAATTTAGTGATAAATCGTTGTTGAAAAGGTCTTTCCATGTACCCAATCTTATAGTTTGGGGATTGAAAATATTGACGAAAACTGACGTTCCTAGAACTCCTCATTGACAGTTATAACTTTTATCACACATTATACCACATATGAGATCACATTTTTGGCACAAATGACCTTAATATGTCTTTGTGCATAAAATACGATACTCGCTGAATAAAATCACCAGCACAATATAATACTGGGTATTTCATAAACACATAAACATTACTGTACATTTTAAGCAGGATTTCGTCAGCGAAACGTATGGATTTTACATGACGATTGAAGAAAAGTTGGCGAAAACCAGACTGGCGGGTGGGCAGGTTTCGGACGGATGGTTGCGACAAGATGTCGTTAACAATTTTGTGTTGCAATTACTATTTGTATTCCTCAAATACAAATAAAATACATATAATTTTACTCGTCCTAATAATTATTGATGAACCTCTAACAAAAATTCCCCTAATGGTCCGCTATTAAACCCGTGCAGATTGTTTGGTACAACGGCACAATATGGCCGTTAGTACTACAAATAGCAAACTCTCTAAACCACATTTTCTTGTAAACCTGTTTCTAGAGTTTCTGATACTTCCACACAAATATTAGTCTGTTTGTCCTCTACCAATTTGCTCAAATTGTTCTGGTTAAGTGCACAGGACGGCCTTTAGAGCTAAAACTAGAACGATATTGAATCAACACTTAAATTTTTAAATAATATGTATCGCAACTTTCAATAGCCATTACTTTCAAATGTCTGAAAGTTTGATAGTAATAGTGTCGCAAAATTAATATTAAAACTTAGGTACATGCATCTATAATGGGGAATGGGTTTATTATGAGACAACAAGTTTTGCCCTTGTGTAGATTTCGACGTTACATTTGTTGTTTGCATACAAATTATAACAAATCAGAATAGCGTTTATGGTAAGCATCATTGTTTTATTCAATAGGAAACCTATATCGCATCTTCGCATCTTTGCCCTGCGAAATGTAATAGACATACGAAATTTGGACCTTAACTATCGCCTACATTTTAGGTCTCCGCGTTTAATCTAAGCGCGAGATCTGTAGAAAATATACAATAAAATGCCGCGTCAAGATTACGTACATTATGTAGTTTTTATTTGTATACGTTTTTAATTTTTTTTAAATAACGACCCAAGGAACATTTCTGTGAAAGTATTTCAAAATTCAACCATTGGTTTCTGAAAAGAAGATTTTAATTTAGCCATATACGGTAAAATGGCCCGCATCCTGGCGACCATGTTTTTCAATTAGGCGGAACCCATTTATGCAATTTTGCTAGAGGACCACACAGGAAACATGCCTGTGAAATTATTTCAAAATCCACCTTGGACTTTAGAAGGAGATGTCATTAAATATTCTTTCTATTTATAGCTCTGACGGCAATCTTTTGCAGCAAACCGGAACAATTTCAACAACTTTGATAGAGGACCACCAAAGGAACATTTCCGTGAAGTGCAATCAAAGTCGGCCAACCGGTTTTGGAAATATGTCTTTAAAAGGAAAGTTTACTGACGCAAAGACGAACGCATGACAAAAAATCCCGCCATGGCACAAGCTTACTGACCTTCCGCAATTCAAATTAAAGTTGATACCGCATACAATGATTTTTGACTGCTGCATATATAAGGCTTATCATACAGATCAATACGACTCAAACGTCTAAACGTTCCATCGAAACACGTATTTAGTCTAACAAACCATAACGCTGGTATTAAATGGCATTGAAGAGCCCTATGAATTCAGCGACAAAGGTACGTATAATGATAAAAGTAGGTTTAGCGCATCGTAAAACGCATTGTCTTCATGGTGTTTTGTAGATACAACATCATGAATGTAGTTTTCGGAATACAACGATGTGGTTGGTAAACTAAATATGTATCTCTGGTTAACTAAATATGTATCTCTGGTTAATTTAAAGACAAAACTGTATGCATATTTCCTATCAATATCAATAAAGATTTCGTTCCATTTGATTTGACTGAAAGGTTTTTCATTATTGGCAATACATTTGTTATATACTGACTTGTTTTGTTTTTGCGTCAAAACAAGTCCACTTAAATAAAAAGAAATAAAACACCATTAACATTTGGTTTATATATTGTATCAAAACCAGAGTTTCTAGTGAACTCTGAAACAGTTCTTTTTAGTCCTTCGTAAAATAAAAAATTCAGGCGTTTACCAATACAAATCTCAATATCTTGTTTAGTCTTGAAATTTCCAGAGGTACATAATATGTCAATTACAAATCGTATTCCTCTATAATACATATTTTTTTCATAAATGCAATTCAAACCAATCTTAAAATTGTTATTATAGAATAATGGCATATTTAATACATCATCAAGTTTACAAACTTTCAGTTTATTTATGTACATAATATAATATATAAGGACATCTGTCCAAAAGTGGTTACCTAATCTGGTCACAATTTTCTGAACATAAGCACTCCCCATATTTAGCATTTTTTTAAACATCAAACATGGAATAGACTAATTGAAAACATTTACCTGTACATGTTACTATTTTCTTTATCCAAGTCAATTTCATACTTTTTTCAAATGAGTAAATATCAATCATATTAAGTCCTCCTTCTTCATAGGGTTTAATGAGAATATTGTGTTTAATTTTTATGGGTCCATCCCAGATGAAGTTACAAAAAAGGTTATGTATTTGTTTTAATACATTTAATCCAGGGCTGGTGAGAGCAATAAATAAATGTGTGAAAAGGGGAAGTAATACAGATTTTACTATGGTTAATTTTCCCAGTGGTGTAAAGTTTATTTTTTCCAAAAATTTATAACATTTTGTATAACATCAAATATAATGCCTAACACTTTAAAATTGGTTGTGCCCCACACTAATGTGCACTTAGTTTTAATTGAGTATGTACTATATTTCTTGGAACCTATCCATATCAAATTTGTTTTGTCATAGTTAAGTTTAAGTCCAGATTCTAGTGCAAAAAATTGTCATAAATCAATTGCAGCATTTAGTGAACTATCTGAGCCATCCAATAATAAAGATGTGTCATCTGCAAATTGGTAAATGTTGTCTATGTTTTCAATCTTAATTCCAGTAATTTGTTTGGAATTCCTTAAATTAATTGAAAAAATTTCAGCACATAATATAAAGATATACGAACTGATTGGGTCACCCTGACGGCAACCCCTTTCAATTTTAATGAAATCTGATAGAAACCCATTGATCTGAATGGCTGTCATGGTGTTGTATAGGAAAAGAGAGATCCATTTTCTGAACATTGTACCAAAGTTAAAGTATACTAGCGTTTTTTCAATAAAATTAAATGCCAATGTATCGAATGCCTTTTCGAAGTCTAATGTGTTTAAAAGCCCTGGTATTTTGTTATCTTCTGTGTATTTTAAGATATCATATAAAAGTCTGGTGTTTTCTCCTATATATCTCCCCTTTATAAAGCCAGTTTGATCTTTGAAAATAAGTTTGTCAAGAACTCTTTTTAGTCTATTAACAATTGTACCTGAGGCTATTTTGTATACAACATTTAAAAGTGTTAAAGGTCTAAGATTCTTAAAATAATTTCTTGGTTTATTATCTTTTGGTATGCAGGTGATGATTCCTTGCTTTTGAGTGACTGACAAAAGACCCTGAAGTAAAAGCATGATTAAGACTTCTTTAAAAAAAGCATTTCAAATCTTTCCAGAAACCCTTGAAAAATTCTGTTGTAAAGCCATCTGAACCCGGGCTTTTATCATGTTTCATATTTTTCAAAGTAGCTGAGATTTCTTCCATTGTCAACAAGCCCTCTAATGTTTGAGATTGGTCATAGCTTAGTTTTACTGTTTCTGTTTTTTCAAGGTCATAAAAAATATCATTATTATAATTATTTTGATTTGTTGCAGCCTTAATATATAATGTCTTATAATAGTTAGCAGCTTCTGTTAAAATATCATTTTGATCATATATTTTCTGGCCGTTATCATTTACTATATAAGGTATTGTTTTACTAGATGAATGTTGTTTTTCCAAATTGCAAAAGTATTTTGTGGGTTTTACACCATCATCGATCCATTTGGCTCTTGATCTTATAAATGATCCTTTCATTTTTATATTACGTATATTTGAAAGCTCCTGTTGTAATAAATTTAATTCTTCAATATTTGTTTCAATAATATGTTTTTCTAGAAGTTCAATTTCTTTGATAAGAACATCTCTTTCTTTCCTCTGTTTGGATTTATAAGATGAATAGGAAATTGTTTTGCCTCTGAGCTCCATTAATAGGGTTTCTAAAAATAGTTGGTCATTAATAGTAAACTGGAGTAGGTTATTTTCAATGGTATTTAATGATTCAGTGTTGTATACAGGTGAGCAATATTGTTTTTTAATTTCATCTATTTTTATTTGTATGCACTTTAAATATTCTTCATCGTGTAATAAATAATTGTTGAATTTCCAAGTCCCTTTCCATGGTTTACTTCACAGAGATTTAAATCTAAAGTTATAACTGAATGATCGGATTTGTAGCTTGCTTTTATATCAGAATTTCTGATATGTTGTACAAGGTTGCTAGTGACAAGGAATATTTACTGTTAATTGCTTGCATGAATCAAAGCATTAATCAAGACTCTAGAGTCATTGCGATGCCACATTACAAGATTTCAAAGGTCCGTGAAGTTGGCTATGAGATCTGACATCAACATTCAGCTCTGAATTCGATTATTGCATAGCTAGCTCTGAGATCTACATTCAGCTATACATATATATTACAAGGCAAGTGGGGACTGATGTCGGGATGGCTCTGTATTCAGCTCTGAATGCAGCTTCGCATTGCAAGCCTATGAGTGGAAACTTACTTGCGCCAGATGACTACATAGTATTAATTAAAAAAAAGAGAAAATACCAAATCGAACACATGCCTGGCTCTGTAATCAGCTCTGAATTCAGCTCCGCATTGAAAGCCTATGATAAAGAACACATTTGCACAGTAGAACCACACACTCTTATAACATTTATAAAACTAACGAATCGAACACAGACCTGAGTCTGAATTCAGCTCTGAATTCAGCTCCGCATTGAAAGCCGATGATAGAAAACTCTATTGCGTCATACCACTTCTCGCTGGTAACAAAACAAATAAACAATGTACTTGACACAAGAACGAATACAGTGCTGGCTCTGTATTCAGAGCTTAAATCATCTCCGCATTTAAAGCCTATGAGTGGTAACTTATTTGTGCCAGATGATTACATAGTATTAACACATCAAGAAGAAAACACCGAATCGAATTCAGACCTGGCTCTGTATTCAGCTCTGAATTTAGCTCCGCATTTAAAGCCTGTGATAAAGAACACATTTGCAAATTAGTACTGCAAACTGAAATAATAACTATAAAACTAACACAGAATCGAATACAGACCTGGCTCTGAAATGTGATTTATAAATTGCAAACCTCTGACAGAAAACACTTTCTCCCACAATCTACCCTCTGTTATAAAACAACAATAACCAAACCTAACGCAGAATCGAATACATACCTGGCTCTGTATTCAGTTCTGAATTCAGCTCCGCATTGAAAGCCGATGATAAAAAACTAATTTGCGTCATACCACTTCTCGCTGGTAACAAAACAATTAAACTATGTACTTGACAAAAGAACGAATAAAGAGCTGGCCAAAATATATCCTCCGTTATAAAACAACAACAACCAAAACTTACACCAAATCGAATACATATCTGGCTCTGTATTGAGCTCTGAATTCAGCTCCGCATTGTAAGCCTATGATAAAGCACACATTTGCAAAATAGTACTACAAACTGTTATAACAACTATAAAACTAACACAGAATCATATACAGACCTGGCTCTGTATTCAGCTCTGAATTCAGCTCCGCATTGAAAGCTTATGATAGAAAACCCTTTCTCCTAAAATATGGTAACAAAAGAACTAAACTATTCACTTAACACAAGAACGAATAAAGAGCTGGCTCTGTATTCAGCTCTGAATTCAGCTCTGCATTGCAAGCTTATGAGTGGTAACTTATTTGCGCCAGATCACTACGTACTATTAATAAATCACATGTGCCAGATGACTTCATGGTATTAATAAATCAAGAAGAAAACACCGAATCGAATACAGACCTGGCTCTGTATTCAGCTCTGAATTCAGCTCCGCATTGAAAGCCTATGATAAAGAACACATTTGCACACTAGTACTACAAACTGTAATAATAATTATAAAACTAACACAGAATCGAATACAGACCTGGCTCTGTATTCAGCTCTGAATTCCGCTCCGCATTGCAAACCTCTGACAAAAAATACTTTTATCCCAAAATCTACCCTCCGTTATAACACAACAAAAACTAACACAGAATCGAATACAGACCTGTCTCTGTATGCAGCTCTGAATTCAGCTCCTCATTGAAAGCCTATGATAAAGAACACATTTGCACAACAGTACTACAAACAGTTATAACAACCATAAAACTAACACAGAATCGAATACATACCTGGCTCTGTATTCAGCTCTGAATTCAGCTCCGCATTGAAAGCCTCGGATAAACAACACTTTCTCCTAAAATCTACCCTCTGTTATAAAACTTCAACAACCAAAGAACACATTTGCATACTAGTACTACAAACTGTAATAACGACTATAAAACTAACACAGAATCGAATACAGACCTGGCTCTGTATTCAGCTCTGAATTCAGCTCCGCACTTAAACCTTTGACAGAAAACACTTTCTCCCAATATCTATCCTTCGTTATAAAATAACAACAACCAAAACTTACACCGAATCGAATACAGATCTAGCTCTGAATTCTGCTCCGCATTAAAAGCCTATGATAAAGAACACATTTGCACAATAGTACTATAAACTCGTATAACAACTATAAAACTAACAAAGAATCGAATACAGATCTGGGTCTGTATTCAGCTCTGAATTCATGTCCGCATTGAAAGCTTATGATAGATAACCATTTCTCCTAAAATCTGGCAACAAAAGAACAAAACTATTCACTTAACACAAGAACGAATAAAGAGCTGGCTCTGTATTCAGCTCTGAAATCAGCTCCGCTTTGCCAGCTTATGAGTGGTAACTTATTTGCGCCAGATCACTACGTAGTATTAATAAACCACATGAAAACACCCTATCGAAAACAGACCTGGCTCTGTATTCAGCTCGGAATGTAACTCCGCATTGCAAACCTCTGACTGAAAACACTTTCTCCAAAAATCTACCCTCAGTTATAAAACAACAACAACCAAAACTAACAACGAATCGAATACAGACCTGGCTCTGTATTCAACTCTGAATTCAGCTCCGCATTGAAAGCCTATAATAAAGAACACATTTGCACAATAGTACTACAAACTCTTATAACAACTATAAAACTAACACAGAATCTAATACAGACCTGGCTCTGTATTCAGCTCTGAATTCAGCTGCGCATTGCAAGCCTATAAGTGGTAACTTATTTGCGCCAGATAACTGCATAGTATTAATAAATCACATTGCAAGCCTGAGTGGTATCTTATTTGCGCCAGATCACTACATGATTTTTCTAAATAAAAAAATCAGCCTATCGAATACAGACCTAGCTCTGAATTCAGCTGTGAATTCAGCTCTGTTAGAAAGCCGATGAAATAAAACTCATTTGCATCATACCAATTCTCGCTGGTATCAAAAGAACCAAACTATGTACTTAATACAAAAACGAATACAGTGCTGGCGCTGTATTCAGCTCTGAATTCAACTCCGCAGTGCAAGCCTATGAGATGTAACTTATTTTGCGCCAGATGACTGCAAAGTATTAAAAAATAAACAAGAAAACACCAAATAGAATACAGACCTGGCTCTGTATTCAGCTCCGAATTCAGCTCCGCATAGAAAGCCCATGATAAAGAACACATGTGCACACTAGTACTACAAACTGTTATAACAACTATAAAACTAACACACAATCTAAAACAGACCTGGCTCTGTATTCAGCTCTGAATTCAGCTCCGCATTAAAAGCCTCTGATATAAAACACTTTCTCCTAAAATCTGGTAACAAAAGAACTAAACTATGTACTTAACAAAATAACGAATAAAGAGCTGGCTCTGTATTCAGCTCTGATTTCAGCTCCGCATTGCAAACTTATGATTGGTAACGTATTTGCGCCAGATGACTACAAGTATTAATAAATCAAATGAAATCACCGTATCGAATACAAACCTGGCTCTGTATTCAGCTCCGCATTGCAAACTTCTGACACAAAACACTTTCTCCTAAAATCTACCCTCCGTTATAAAACAACAACAACCAAAACTAACACCAAATCGAAAACAGACCATGCTCTGTATACAGCTCTGAATTCAGCTCCGCACTGAATGCCTATGATAAAGCACACATTTGCACAATAGTACTACAAACTCTTATAAAAACTATTAAACTAACACAGTATCGAATAAAGTCTGGCCCTGATTTTAGCTCTGAATTCAGCTGCGCATTGAAAGCGTAGGATAGAGGACGCATTTGCACAAAACCACAGCTTGCTATTACAAAAACTATGTAATTAACACAAGAACGAATACAGAGCTGGCTCTGTATACAGGCCTGAATTCAGCTCCGCATTGCAAGCCTTTGAGTGGTAGCCTATTTGCTCGAGATGACTACATAGTATTAATAAATAAACAAGAAAACACCGCCCCTTTTTATGCCAGATTACTACATGGTATTAATAAATCAACAAGATAAACACAGTATCGAATACAGATCTGGCTTTGTTTATAACCTCTCAATTCATCTCCGCATCGATAGACTATGCTAGAAAAACACATGTGCACGATACCACCAGAGGCTGTTATAAAAACTATCAAAAACATCAGAACGAATACAGAGCTGGCTCTGTATTCAGCTCTGAATTCAGCTCCGCGCTCATTGCAAGCCTATGATAGAGAACACATGTGCACAATACCACTTCAAGGTGCAACAACAACTATCAACAAGCCTATGAGTGGTAACTTATTTGCATCAGATCACCACATGATCTTAACAAATCAACAAAATTTACCGTATCGAATACTGATCTGGCTCTGAACTCAGCTCTGAATTCAGCTTTACATTAAAAGCCTATGATAGAAAACTCACTTGTGTCATACCACGTTTCGCTGGTACCAAACGCCTCCACAATAACGCCAGACTGAAATCAGACCTGGCTCTGAATTCAGCTCTGAATTCAGCTCTGCTTTCAGCTCCGCATAGACAGCCTCTAATATACAGCATGTTTGCACAATACCAACACAGGCTGTTATAAACAGAGCTGGCTATGTATTCAGCTCTGAATTCAGCTCCACATTGCAAGCCTATTAATGGTTACTTAGTTGCGACAAATCACAACAGCATCTTTATAAATCATAAAAAAAAATCACCGTATCGAATACAGACCTGTCTCTGTATTCAGCTCTGAATTCAGCTGAACATTGAAAGCGTAGGATAGAGAACGCATTTGCACAATACCGCCGCCTGTTGTTATAAAAACTATGTAATTACAATCAGAACGAATACAGAGCTGGCTCTGTATACAGCTCTGAATTCAGCTTCGCATTACAAGCCTTTGAGTGGTAACCTGTTTCTGCCAGATGACTACATGGTATTAATAAATCAAGAACAAAAACACAGTAACGAATACAGATCTGGCTCTGTTTTGAGCTCTGAATTCAGCTCCGCGTCGATAGACTATGCAAGAAAACACATTTGCACAATACCACAACAGGTATTACTTTCCAACGTCATGGCATATTAAAATTATGCAGGGATGGGTAAATGGGATTTAACAATGGGAAAACGAATTGACGTAACGTTTGGTACGTCATTAGCGAGCTTCCAACTGTATAAATGTATTTATGTATATTGTACTCGAACAAGGACATATTTTACACCCGGGAGTAGAAGTAGTAGTAGTAGAAGTAGTAGTCGTAGTAGTAGTATTAGTAGTAGTAGTAATGGTGGCCGTGGTGGTGGTGGTGTTGGTAGCAGCAGCAGCAGTACTAGTGGTAATTCTAGTAGTAGAAGTTAGTGGTAATTTTAGTAGTAGTGGTAGTTCTTGCTGTTGTCGTTGTTGTTACTGTTGTAGACGTAGTAGTAGTAAACTGAAGAGTACATTATCGTCGAAGAATGATATAATTATATAAGTTTTTTTTTCATTTTACATGTATGTTTCACATGTACAGAATCTGCAACAAAAGCTTATGCAATATGCATATTAACTATCATTGGTTTGCATAATGTTTAATTTATGCTTGTATTTTTAGAATATGTCCTCCGCTCTAACTCCAAGTCATGTATCCGCGCTTGATCAGTATTAGTAATATAAGCAGCATAAGCAGTAATAGTCATATCAGTAGCAGTAGTAATAGTAGTAGTGGTTCAAGTAGTAGAAGAAGTCATAATTTAGTATTCGTTTTGGTGGTAGTAGTTGTTGCAGAGCTAAATGAGCAGCCGGGTCAGTATTTCATTTTGTGATTTTATGTAGATTTCTATAATTGCAGGTAGCAGTACAATGAATATTTATGTTTTTTTAAATGCGTTTTCAATACAAGGTGAATACATTGTTGGATGCGCAGCCATGTCTGTAGTTGATCTGGTGGTGAAAGCTTGGTTTCCTTTCTGAAACAGTGAGTAGAAATATGACGCGAATGTGTTTTCTATCATGCGCTTGTGTTAATGGTAAAGGTTCAGTTTATAGTTTGCTACGATATACATCTTTAACCTACTTTCACATTTACCTCCCCGAGCACTGGGTCATACGTCGTCCGTTAACACTCAGCGTAGTATGCAGCCACGGCACATTGGCTTATTGCCCCACAGATACCCATTTATACACCTGGGTGGAGAGGAGCAATCGTTGGATAAATTTTTCGTTCAGAAAAATTCCAGCGATCTGGGCGGGAATCGAACCAGGGACCGCACGATCCTAAAGCCAGCGTCCTACCACTAGACCACTGCTATCACTACAGAGCTTTTCAAATACAGCGGAATCATGAGAGTTCTGTATTTGATCCGGGATGTTTTCTGAAGATGTATCTGTCCTCGTTGTAGTATGACATGTATACACCTTTTCTATTACATGTTCAGAATGCAGAGCTGAATACAGAGATTGTTTCGCAGTCAGATTTGTATTTGATCCTAAGTTATTTTGATAATTATTTCACAAATAGTCGTTGTATAATTTGTAAATACATGTATTTCTATCACATGTATGAAAAACCAGAATTGAATGTGAAACCAGGTCGTAATTCGATCCAGTGTAAATTTCGATGATTGTTGTTAAATTGAGTAGATGGCATGTTGGCGCTTGTTCCTTTTATGTATTTTGCAACACATTCAAAGTTGTATGACAAAAAATATTCCTACCATACGTGTGGAATGCACAGCTGACTCCAGACAGTGATTCGCAGCCAGGTTATAGTCTGTCTGTTCTGTCCGGTATTGTTCTGTTTATCCGGTTACCTCGTGCGTATAATATTATGTTGTCTAAGCAACGTCAATTCAGAGCTAACGGTGTTTGCATACGTTTCCGATGTCGAGCTGAATATAGTACTGAATGTGAAGACAGGTCTGCACAAAATCTGGGCGGGTTATTGTTTTGTTGATTTATGTTCCAATACATAGTTATATGACGCACTTGTAAAAGTTTCCCGTCTCACGTTTGAAAAGCAGAGATGGATGCAGAGCCAGATCTGCATTCAGTGCGATAATTTTCTGTTGATTTCCTAATTTGCAAGGAGTTGAAAAGAGCGATTGTGTTTTCCATGATAAGTTTGCATTGCACAGTTTTGTTTAGAGCTGAATGCGCAACGAAGTCGGTATTTGATCTAGTGATAGTTTGGTTGATTTTTGTAAAAACAAATAGAGCCATTGTACGCATTTCGATTTTCTATCGTCGTTTGCAATGCAGAGCTAAATACAGAGCTGGATGCGCAGTCTGATCTCATTGGAACTGGTAATTAAGGTAATCGGGAAATTAAGTTGTATTTACGTACTGTTGCAAAACAAATGACGCAAATGTATTTTCTATCAAAACCTACTAATGGGGAGCTGAATACAAACATGAACACAGAGCCAGGTCTGTATTCGATTCGATGTTGTTTTTGGTTCCTTTTGAAACAGCGACTAGTGGTATGACGCATATGTGTTTCTATAATAGGCTTACAATTCAGAGCTGAATTCACGGCTGAATACAGAGCCAGATCTGTATTCGATTCGGTGATGTTTTGGGTTCGTTTTGTTTAAGCGACTAATTGGTATGACGCATATGTGTTTGTATAGTAAACGTTCAATTCAGAGCTGAATACAGAGCTGAATTCAAGTCAGGTCTGTATTTGATTCGGTCTTGTTGTGGGTTCGTTTTGTTTTAGCGGCTAGTGGTATGACGGTAAGTGTATCTGTATAATAAAAACCAATTCAGAGCTGAATACACAGCTGTTTTCAGAGCCAGGTCTGTATTCGTTTTGGTGTTATTTTCGGTTCCTTTTGAAACAGCGACTTGTAGTATCACGCACATGTGTTTAACAATAAACTTTCAATTCACAGCTGAATACAGAGCTGAATCCAGAGCCAGGTCTGCATTCGATTCAGATTTTGGGTTCTTTTTTAAACAGCTACTGGTGGTATGACGCATATTTGTTTCTATAACAGACTTTCAATTCAGAGGTGAATACAGAGCTGAATTCAGAGCCGGGTCTGTATTCGATTCGGTGTTATTTTGGGCTCGTTTTGTTTAAGCGGCTAGTGGGATGACGGTTAAGTGTATCTATAAAAAAATTCAATTCAGAGCTGAATAGAGAGCTGAATTAAGAGCCAAGTCTGTATTCGTTGCGGTTTTATTTTCGGTTCCTTTTCAAACAGCGATTGTAGAATGACGCACATCTGTTTAAATTAAAAACTTTCAATTCAGACCTGCATACAGAGCTGTATCCAGAGCCAGGTCTGAATTCGATTCGGAGTTATTTTGGATTCTTTTTGAAACAGCGACTAGTGGTATGACGCATATATTTTTCTTTAAGAGACTTTCAATTCAAAGCTGCATACAGAGCTGAATTCAGAGCCAGGTCTGTATTCAATTCGGTGTTATTTTGGGTTCGTTTTCTTTTAGCGGCTAGTGGTATTACGTATAAGTGTATCTATAACAAAAATTCAATTCATGGCTGAATACAAGGCAACACAGAGCCAGGTCTGTATTCATTGCGGTGTTATTTTAGTGTTTTCTTTTCTGAAACAGTGACGACCATTTGTTTGTTTAATAAACTTTCAATTCGGTGCTGAATACGGAGCTGAATCCAGACCCAGGTCTGTATTTGATTCGGAGTTATTTTGGGTTCTTTCGTAAACAGCGACTAGTGGTATGACGCATATTTGTTTTTATAGCAGACTTTCAATTCAGAGGTGAATACAGAGCTGCATTCAGAGCCAAATAAGTTACCACTCATAGGCTTGCAATGCGGAGCTGAATACAGAACTAAATACAGAGCCAGCTCTGTATTCGATCATGTGTTAATTTGATAGTTGTTATAACACCTAGAGTGGTTTTGTGCAAATGTGTTTTCTAGCATAGTCTATCGATGCGTAGTTGAATTCAGAGCTGAAAACAGACCCAGATCTGTATTCGATACTGTGTTTTTCTTGTTGATTTATTAATATCATGTAGTCATCTGGCACAAATAGGTTACCACTCAAAGGCTTGCAATGCGGAGCTGAATTCAGAGCTAAATACAGAGCCAGCTCTGTATTCGTTCTTGTGTTAATAACATAGATTTTATAAAAATAAGCGGTGGCATTGTGCGAATGCGTTCTCTATCATACGCTTTCAATGCGCAGCTGAATTCAGAGCTGAATACAGAGCCAGGTCTGTATTCGATACGGTGTTTGTTGTTTTGTTGTTGATTTATAAACATCTAGTTGTGATCTGTCGCAAATACGTTTTGTGCAAATGTGTTCTATATCATAGGCTTGCTATGCGGAGCTGAATATAGCTGAATGCAGAGCCTGCTCTGTATTCGTTCTTGTGTTAATTACATAGTTTTTATAACAGCAAGTGGTGGTATTTTGCAAATGCGTTCTCTATCCTATGCTTTCAATGCGCCGCTGAATTCAGAGCTGAATACAGATCTGTATTCGATACGGTGCATTGTTTTTGTTGATTTATAAAGATGATGTTGTGATCTGTCGCAAATAAGTTACCACTAATAGGCTTTCAATGTGGAGCTGAATTCAGAACTGAATACAGAGCCAGCTTTTTATTCGTTCTGGTGTTATTTTGATAGTATTTATAACAGCGTGTGTTGGTATTGTGCAAACCTTCTCTCTATCAGAGGCTATCGATGCGGAGCTGAAATCAGAGCTGAATTCAGAGCTGAATGCAGAGCCAGGTCTGTATTTGATTCGGTGTTAGTTTTGGTTGTTGTGTTTTATAACAGCGGGTAGTTGTTACGAGAAAATGTTTTCCATCATAGGCTTTCAATGCGGAGCTGAATTCAGAGTTAAATTCAGAGCCAGGTCTGTTTTCAGTCTGGTTTTATTGTGGAGGTACCAGCGAGAAGTCGTATGACGCAAGTGAGTTTTCTATCATAGGCTTTCAATGCAGAGCTGAATTCAGAGCTGAATTTAGAGCTCGATCTGTATCGATACGGTTAATTTTATTAAGATCATGTAGTGATCTGGCGCAAATTAATTACTATTCATAGACTTTCAATGCGGAGCGGAATGCAGAACCAGCTCTGTATTTGTTCATGTGTTAATTTGATAGTTGTTATTAAACCTTAAAGTGGTTTTATGCAAATGTGTTCTCTATTATAGGCTTGCAATGAATGCACAGCTGAATTCAGAGCTCAATGCAGAGCCAGCTCTGTATTCGTTCTGGTGTTTTTTGACAGATTTTATAACAGCCTGTGGTGGTATCGTGCAAGTGTGTAGTCATCTTGCACAAATAGGTTACTGTTCAAAGGCTTGCAATGCGGAACTGAATTCAGAGCTGAATACAGAGCCAGCTCTGTATTCGTTCTTGTGTTAATTACATAGTTTTTATAATAGAAAGCGGTGGTATTTTACAAATGCGTTCTCTGTCCTACGCTTTGAAAACGCATCTCAATTCAGAGCTGAATACAGAGCCAGGTCTGTATTCGATACGGTGATTTTCTTTTTGTTGATTTGTAAACATCATGTTGTGATCTGTCGCAAAAAAGTTTTGTGCATATGTGTTCTCTATAATAGGCTTGCAATGCGGAGCTGAATTTAGAGCTGAATACAGAGCCAGCTCTGTATTCGTTCTTGTGTTAAGTACATTGTTTAGTTCTTTTGTTACTAGATTTTAGAACAAAGGGTTTTCTATCATAGGCTTTCAATGCGGAGCTGAATTCAGAACTGAATACAGAGCCTGATCTGTATTAGATTCCGTGTTAGTTTTATAGTTGTTATACGATTTTGTAGTACTATTGTGCAAATGTGTTCTTTATCATAGGCTTTCAATGTGGAGCTGAATTCAGAGCTGAATACAGAGCCAGGTCTGTATTCGATTCGGTGTTAGTTTTGGTTGTTGTTGTTTTATAACGGAGGGTAGATTTTGGGAGAAAGTGTTTTCTGTCAGAGGTTTGCAATGCGGAGCTGAATTCAGAGGTGAATACAGAGCATGGTCTGTATTCGATACGGTGTTTTCATGTGATTTATTAATACTATGTAGTGATATGGCGCAAATAAGTTACCACTCATAGGCTTTTAATGCGGAACTGATTTCAGAGCTAAATACAGAGCCAGGTCTGTATTCGATTCTGTGTTAGTTTTATAGTTGTTTCTAAGAGTTTGTAGTACTATTGTGCAAACGTGTTCTTTGTCATAGGCTTTCAATGCGAAGCTGAATTCAGAGCTGAATACAGAGCCCGGTATGCATTCGATAATGTGTTAGTTTTATAGTTGTTATAAAAGTTTGTAGTACTATTGAGCAAATGTGTTCTTTATCATAGGCTTTCAATGCGGACCTGAGCTGAATACAGAGCCAGGTCTGTTTTCGATTCGGTGTTAGTTTTGGATGTTTTGTTTTATAACGGAGGGTAGATTTTGGGAGTAAGTGTTTTTTGCCAGAGGTTTGCAATGCGGAGCTGAATACAGAGCCAGGTCTGTATTCGATACGGTGTTTTCATGTGATTTATTAATACTATGTATTCATCTGGCGCAAATAAGTTACCACTCATAGGCTTTCAATTCGTAGCTAAATTCAGAGCTTAATACAGAGCCAGCTCTGTATTCGTTTTTGTGTTAAGTACATAGTTGAGTTATTTTGTTACCAGACTTTAGGAGAAAGTGTTTTCTATCTGAGGCTTTGAATGCGGAGCTGAATTCAGAGCTGAATACAGAGCCAGAACTGTATTCGATTCGGTGTTAGTTTTGGTTGTTGTTGCTTTATAACGGACGGTAGATATTGGGAGAAAGTGTTTTCTGTCAGAGGTTTGCAATGCGGAGTTGAATTCAGAGGTGAATACAGAGCATGGTCTGTATTCGATACGGTGTTAGTTTTATAGTTGTTTCTAAGAGTTTGTAGTACTATTGTGCAAACGTGTTCTTTATCATAGGCTTTCAATGCGGAGCTTATTTCAGAGCTGAATACAGAGCCAGGTCTGTATTCGATTATGTGTTTGCTTTATAGTTGTTTTAAGAGTTTGTAGTAGTATTGTGCAAATGTGTTCTTTATCATAGGCTTTCAATGTGGACATGAATTCAGAGCTGAATACAGAGCCAAGTCTGTTTTCGATTCGGTGTTAGTTTTGGTTGTTGTTGTTTTAAAACGGAGGGCAGATTTTGGGAAAAAGTGTTTTCTGTCAGAGGTTTGCAATGCGGAGCTGAATACAGAGCCAGGTCTGTATTCGATACGGTGTTTTCATGTGATTTATTAATACTTTGCAGTCATCTGACGCAAATAAGTTACCACTCATAGGCTTTCAATGCGAAGCTAAATTCAGAGCTTAATACAGAGCCAGATCTGTATTCGATTATGTGTTAGTTTTATAGTTGTTATAAGATTTTGTAGTACTATTGTGCAAATGTGTTCTTTATCATATGCTTTCAATGCGGAGCAGAATTCAGAGCTGAACACAGAGCCAGGTCTGTATTCGATTCGGTGTTAGTTTTGGTTGTTGTTGTTTTATAACGGAGGGTAGATTTTGGGAGAAAGTGTTTTCTGTCAGAGGTTTGCAATACGGAGCTGAATTCAGAGCTGAATACAGAGCCAGGTCTGTATTCGATTCTATGTTAGTTTTATAGTTGTTATAAGAGTTTATAGTACTATTGTGCAAATGTGTTCTCTGTCATAGGCTTTTAATGCAGAGCAGAATTCAGAGCTGAACATAGAGCCAGGTCTGTATTCGAATCGCTGTTAGTTTTGGTTGTTGTTGTTTTATAACGGATGGTAGATTCTGGGAGAAAGAGTTTTCTATCAGAGGTTTGCAATGCGGAGCTGAATTCAGAGGTGAATACAGTGCCATGTCTGTATTCGATTCTGTGTTAGTTTTATAGTTGTTATAAGCGTGTGTAGTACTTTTGTGCAAATGTGTTCTTTATCATAGGCTTTAAATGCGGAGCTGAATTCAGAGCTGAATACAGAGTCAGGTCTGTATTCGATTCGGTGTTAGTTTTGGTTGTTGTTGTTTTAAAACGGAGGGCAGATTTTGGGAAAAAGTGTTTTCTGTCAGAGGTTTGCAATGCGGAGCTGAATACAGAGCCAGGTCTGTATTCGATACGGTGTTTTCATGTGATTTATTAATACTATGTAGTCATCTGGCGCAAATAAGTTACCACTCATAGGCTTTCAATGCGAAACTAAATTCAGAGCTTAATACAGAGCCAGGTCTGTATTCGATTATGTGTTAGTTTTATAGTTGTTATAAGATTTTGTAGTACTATTGTGCAAATGTGTTCTTTATCATAGGCTTTCAACGCGGAGCAGAATTCAGAGCTGAACACAGAGCCAGGTCTGTATTCGATTCGGTGTTAGTTTTGGTTGTTGTTGTTTTATAATGGAGGGTAGATTTTGGGAGAAAGTGTTTTCTGTCATAGGCTTTTAATGCGGAGCAGAATTCAGAGCTGAACACAGAGCCAGGTCTGTATTCGATTCGGTGTTAGTTTTGGTTGTTGTTGTTTAATAACGGATGGTAGATTCTGGGAGAAAGAGTTTTCTATCAGAGGTTTGCAATGCGGAGCTGATTTCAGAGGTGAATACAGTGCCATGTCTGTATTTGATTCTGTGTTAGTTTTATAGTTGTTATAAGCCATTGTAGTACTTTTGTGCAAATGTGTTCTTTATCATAGGCTTTAAATGCGGAGCTGAATTCAGAGCTGAATACAGAGTCAGGTCTGTATTCGATTCGGTGTTAGTTTTGGTTGTTGTTGTTTTATAACGGAGGGTAGATTTTGGGAGAAAGTGTTTTCTGTCAGAGGTTTGCAATGCGGAGCTGATTTCAGAGCTGAATACAGAGCCAGGTCTGTATTCGATACCTCGTCTTCTTGTTGAATTATTAATACTATGTAGTGATCTGGCGCAAATAAGCTACCACTTATAGGCTTTCAATGCGGAGCTGAATTTAGAGCTGAATATAGAGCCAGCCCTACAGTAGTCACCACTTGCCTTTTAATATATATGTATAGATGAATGTAGATCTCAGAGCTAGCTATGCAATAATCGAATTCAGAGCTGAATGTAGATGTCAGATCTCATAGCCAACTTCTATCAAGTATTGTTAAACAGGAAGAATTGCTCATATTTTGAAAGCTGTTTAAGTGCTTGACGTCAATATTTCAAACAAAATACTTGCAAACACTTCAACAACTGTCCAGAATCACATCTAAACATGATTTAGACATGCATAAGATAGCAAAGTATGTCATAAAATTCACTGACAACACAACGAATATCAAAACTGCGATTAAAGACAGCTCTTTCTCTCGCGGATACTGTGCAAAACAAATAAAGCCTATATCGATTTGAAATTGTTTCCTTTGCAATAATATTAAAATGCGAAAACTTTTGACACAAAAATATGTGTCACAATATACAGGTACAGGTACACAACTACATGTTAGCTTCTCCGTGATTTCGAATCATTTATACATCTATTAATTTGAAACTCCAGCTGCATCAGCCGTAGAGCAACGCCCGATCAACACCCATAGGACTTTTAACTGAGGCTGGTGTCCGAATGTCCATACAGATTATGTCCGTGCACAATCGACGAGCACGAAAACAGGTGTAGTCTTAGATTCGGCGACAATTAATGTAATACTTCTACTTCTATTAGTACTACTACTGCTACAATCTCGTGGATTCGTTTGAGTACAATTGTTGTATTTGTTGTATATAGTACTACTATGTAACCCTCACAAATACATATTGGTTTGCTATAGACATCCGTCCATCTGCAGAAGTGTTCATAAACCCCCTCACAAACCCCCGTCACAAACACCCTCCGCTCTGTAACTTTAAAATCGTGCGCAGAATATTTAAGATCACTTGGCATACGTGTTTAAATACATATTCCATTTATTATAATTGTGTCCACAAATTATGTTAAAATCGCATGAAATGTTTATACCCATCAAAAATGGTGGAATAAATTGCTTTGCAAATGTCGGTCGGTATATCATAATATGTATATTTATATATATTGCACCCGCTCTTACGCAAACTTGACATAATTTTTATAATAGTAATGTCTGAGCAAGGTCCTATACTATATACTATATATATATGAGTCTCATCCACATACAGTCATACATACATACATACAAACATTTACAATACGTTTCATGTGATGTGGCCATTCTTATAAAGAATTGTAAGAGACTATAGCATATATTTTACATTGTCATGAGCAAAATTATTACATGAAGTTGATATCGAACGCGTTTAACAAAACGCGTTTTACAAAAATTAGTTAAATCTAAGACGTTTACGAAAACGAATGACGCAAAGTAATAAGTAAAATGAACCCTGAACGTTTGTCACCTTAATGTCATAGAATGCTCCATTATTTAAGTCATTGACGTTGTTTTTCTTCTTTTTTTGTCGCAAAGAATCCTTTCGAACTTATTGACGTTTATTCATTACCAAAGAAACCTTTGCTCACTTTAATAAACTACTTGAATTTCTTTTCGGCATCCCTTGTTATCGTGTCAGTTCCTGCCGCCACAACGCGCAATTTACTACTACTACTACTATAACTACTTGATCTACTTCTACTACTACTACTACTATTACTACTGCTGCTGCTGCTGCTGCTGCTACTACTACTACTACTAATACTACTACCACTATCAATACCACTACCACTTCTACTACTTCTGCTACTGCTACTGCTACTACTACTTCTAGTATGTGCAGTTTGGAAGGGAAAAGTGTCCTTATTGTCCTTATTTACATACAAATATGCAAACAGTGTATAGAAAAAAACATTTAAAAAAAATAAGACACTACAATTCACTATTTGCAGAAAAGCATTTTACTATTTGTGGGACGTTTTAAACCATTGATTGTTTAACGTTTAGTTGTTTGTAAGTATATTTCCTTAGGAAATAAATTTAGAAACATGAATTAAAGTATTGTTTGATTTGAAAGATAACACACTTTCCGCCCTGGACTAATCACAACCAATCAACATAAAAATAATAATTTTAATTACCGTTCATATTATAACATAACTAAACGTAAATTCTGTATACTAGTGGTGAAACTATATTGGACACTTTCTCATCATCAGCATCATCATCATCATCATCATCAGCAGCAGCATCAGCATCAATACCATCATCATCGTCGTCATTATCATTATCATCATCATCATCATCACAATCGTCATCAACATCATCATCATCACAATCATCATCATCATCATAATTATCATCATGATCATCATTACCGTCGTCGTCGTCGTCGAGGTCGTCGTTATCATCATTATCAACCTGTATTTCTATTTCTTCTTCTTCCTTTTCTTCTTCTATTACCTCACCATCATCACCACCACCATCAACTTCATCGTAAACGTCGTTGTCATTATCATGATAAAAATACACTATAGATTTTGTATCGAGATTTTATAATAGTCGTCTAGTTGTATTGATGTAATATATAAAAGTATATATGGATGCATGCGTAAACTAGAATTATATTTCAAAATATATTTAAGGAATATATTTACGAATCATCCGCAAAAATACATTATAATAATTTGTGCACACAGTCCTCTAAGATGTTAACTGACGTGTCAAAATGGCAAACTCTGATAGCTATATATCGTGTAGTCAGTGCATTAAAAGTACGTGGTTCGTTATTTTTAAAGATTAGTTAATTTTAATAATGTCTTTAAATAATAAATTATTCGAGTATTCGTTGACATTCCCAATTATGATTCAAACTAATATGACACTTATGTGGCATAAGACAGTATCAGTTAATAAACCATGTCTTTGGGTATCTAATTAAGAATACATTTAGTTTGTTACTCTACCTATGGTGTCATTAAATCATGAGCTGAGTAATTTTGCCAGATGACTAAATAATAATAATAATAATAATAATAATAATAATAATAATAATATAAAAATAATAATAATGATCATAATAATAATAATAATAATAATAATAATAATAATAATACTGGTAATAAATGGCAAGTTTTAAAATTCTCAAAATAAACATTATGTGTACTGACCGTTCCATGACGAATACCCTAGTTTAAATAATTGTGTTCAGTGATTTGTTTCCGATATTTCGAGTTGTTCGTGTATACGGATTTAAAAGGTAGGTCGCTTCACCTATAGTTGTTAATACGAGATTCTCGACTGCAATATACGAAGCTCGAATTTCATTATCCCTTATATTGATCACCGTATTTATAAGACTTAAGAATAAAGAATATACTTAGACTTAAGAAAGCATACTTGTGCGCTCACAGACATGCTGGTTACCCATGTCGCTTATGTCATTAACAAATAGTTCTAAATAAAGAATGCTGTAATTAGAGTGGGTGAATACCAAGTTAGCTTCAAATTAACAACGTTCATAGTACAGAACAGTTTCAATAAAATTCTTTTTTCTTCCGTTTAAAGTCTAAAAATGGGTTTGTGATTACGCGGCCCGTATTCACCAACCCATGCTTAGATTTTAAGACGTAAAAATGAAGAATGTTATCATAACTGTTTTGTTATAAAAAGTCTGTTAATTTGAATCGCAAATGGAATTCAACAACTCTTATTACACCAGTCATTGTTTAGAACTATTTGTAATTGATATAAGCGACAGTAGTATCCAGGGTGTCTGCGAACGCAGAAGTATAATTTCTTGAGCCTAAGTCTATTATTTATTCTTAAGTCTAAAAATGCGTGAGTGAATACGGGCCATGTGGGATCCATTACAAATAATCATGTTTGACAACTCCTCAATGACTCATGAAGAGATTTTGTCTTCGCCTAACATTGTTCTCATTTCACACATTTCAAGGAAAGCCGCATTATAACGTTAAATTTCACGATGATAATGTTTATCAAATGAGGAAAATTCTAAAAATCTGTGTTACAAAATATATTTGCCCGTCATGCAGATACACGATAGGCGTGTATACTTACCAATGATCAATGTATATTATTTTCATAAAATATGGTTGTAAAAGGAAGCATTATGAACGTATGGTAAAATGTTTGTTTTTTAATCCATCGTGTCATTTTACAAGCCGAATAATTAATTCATATTTTAGATACAGTGTTATATTTCGCCCCCCTGAAAGGCAGAAGATCCTATCAGCATATGTACAAAGAACGATTTACAGATTGTCCAATTAGCATTTCTAAATTTTTTGTCACACACTACTTATAGAAAATAATATTTTTAAATTAAGCTCTTAATGCAGAAACATAGTAAAACCATATTGTCAACTAGCCTGTTTATATGAATTGAAATAAAAAAATATCAATGAAACAACTTGCTAGGCTGGGTTTTTTGTCAAACTGCACGGACTCAATCAATAGGTTAAATACCAGTAAATCATTGTGTATCGCTCCGTGGTCCATTCAAAAGTAGTGCCTATTACTAAAGAGTTCCTCTTCTTTTCTGGCATAAAAGCCATTTAGCAATCTCAGAAATGCCTTTTATTATGTTATTTTATTCCGTTTATTACTTTTCACGAGAATAAATGTGAATAATATCGTAACTAACACGTGATCTACAATTTATAAAGCGACACTTGTTTTTTCGGGTAAAAAAAAAACGAAAAAAAGTACGGAAACTCGCCTTTTGCAGCTCACAGCGCATCGAATCATGTTATACGCTAATATTACACGTTTTATACCTTATTACTGTCCATTGCATTAAAATAAGCCTAAATGAACTGGTATTTTGACTGGTTTATGTGATTTAGGTGCGAATTTTAGTTCTCGCTCCCCATACAATCCAAGTACTGAAACGCAAGCCAGATGGCTTATCGTGTGTCATACTCAAATGCGTTTTTGGGGCATTTCTACTTAGCGGATCGACCTGAAATTTTGCATATGTGGTACAAGAGGTTAATAATGATGCAGAAGAGTTTTTGTCATGATAGCAACATTTTGAGTTTTCCTTAGGATTAGATACCAGTAAATCATTGTGTATCCCTCCGTGGTCCATTGAAAAGAAGAGCCTAATACTAAAGAGTTCCCCTTCTCTTCCGGCGTAAAACCCATTTGGCAATCTCATAAATGCCTTTTGTGGTTATTTCTAATACCCTATGCGTGTCTGCAACATTTTGGAGCATTTCATTGGAGGCTAACTTGAAAGGTGAACTCTTGGGGGGTGTTTACTGTGGTATGGGGCTTTTGTCGAAATATGACTGCCGAAACCCTGTTTTCTGCCGGTGCCTGCATTCAAGTGAGATGCATTTTCTTAGAAGTAAAATGACATATCTTTTTATTGCAAATTTTGGAAGAGGACAGATTGATCTTTACTTTCATACCAGGCTTGTACAACCTGATATAAAGAAAATGCTAGAAAAATGCTTGGAAAGTAGGCCATTTTATAATGGGACCCTATGGGAATTGGAATTACTGGTATCTAACCTTTAAGAAAACCAGGCACCGGCCCTTTAGGGTCCACTTATACTTAAAATCACCATGTACTGTGTTATTTATTGCGTTTATTACTTTTCACGAGAATAAATATGAATAATATCGTAACTGACACGTTATCTATAATTTTTAAAGCGACACCTGTTTTTTCGGGTAAAAAACAAAACGAAAAACAAGTACGGAAACTCGCCTTTTACAGCTCACAGCACATCGAATCATGTTATACGCTAATATTACACGTTTTATACCTTATTACTGTCCATTGCATTTAAATGAGCCTAAATGAACTGGTATTTTGACTGGTTTATGTGATTTAGGTGCGAATTTTAGTTCTCGCTCCCCATACAATCCAAGTACTGAAACGCAAGCCAGATGGCTTATCGTGTGTCATACTCAAATGCGTTTTGGGGGCATTTCCACTTAGCGGATCGACCTGAAATTGTGCATGTGTGGTACAAGTAGGCTAATAATGATGCAGAAGATTTTTTGTCATGATAGCAAAATTGTGAGTTTTCTTTAAGGTTAGATACCAGTAAATCATTGTGTATCCCTCCGTGGTCCATTCAAAAGTAGTGCCTATCGCAAAAGAGTTCCTCTTCTCTTCTGGCATAAAAGCCATTTAGCAATATCAGAAATGCCTTTTGTGGTTATTTCTAATATTCTACGCGTCTCTGCAACATTTTTATGCATTTCATATGAGGCTAACTTGAAAGGTGAACTTTTGGGGTGTGTTTACTGTGGTATGGGGCTTTTGTCGAAATATGACTGCCGAAACCCTGTTTTCTACCGGTGCCTGCATTCAAGTGAGATGCATTTTCTTAGAAGTAACATGACATATCTTTTTTATTGCAAATTTTGGAAGAGGACAGATGGATCTTTAAATTGTTACCAGCCTTGCACAACCTGAAATAAAGGAAATGCTAGGAAAATGCTTGGAAAGTAGGCCGTTTTATAATCGGACCCAATGGGAATTGGAATTACTGGTATCTAACTTTTAAGAAAACCAGGGACCGGCCCTTTAGGGTCCACTTATACAAAAAATCACCATGTAACTGTGTTATTTTATTGCGTTTATTACTTTTCACGAGAATAAATGTGAATAATATCGTAACTGACACGTTGTCTGCAATTTCGAAAGCGACACCTTTCTTTTCGGGTAGAAAAAACGAAAAAAGTATGGAAACATGCCTTTTGCAGCTCACAGCACATCGAATCATGTTATACGCAAATATTACACGTGTTATACCTTATTACTGTCCATTACATTAAAATAAGCCTAAATGAACTGGTATTTTGACTGGTTTATGTGATTTAGGTGCGAATTTTAGTTCTCGCTCCCCATACAATCCAAGGACTGAAACGCAAGCCAGATAGCTGATCGTGTGTCATACTCAAATGCGTTTTGGGGGCATTTCTCGTTAGCGGATCGACCTGAAATTTTGCATGTGTGGTACAAGTAGGTTATCAATGATGCAGAAGAGTTTTTGTCATGATAGCAAAATTCTGAGATTTCTTTAAGGTTATATACCAGTAAATCATTGTGTATCCCTCCGTGATCCATTCAAAAGTAGTGCCTGTTACTAAAGTGTTCCTCTTCTCTTCTAGCATAAAAGCCATTTAGCAATCTCAGAAATGCCTTTTGTGGTTATTTTTAATTTTGTATATGTGTCTGCAATATTTTGGTGCATTTGATTGGAGGCTAACTTGAAAGGTGACCTTTGGGGTGTGTTTACTGTGGTATGGGGCTTTTGTCGAAATATGACTGCCGAAACCCTGTTTTCTACCGATGGCTGCATTCAAGTGAGATGCATTTTCTTAGAAGTAACATTATATATCTTTTTTAATGCAAATTTTGGAAGAGGACAGATTGATCTTAAAATTGATACCAGCCTTGCACAACCTAAAATTAAGGAAATGCTAGAAAAATGCTTGGAAAGTATGCCGCTTTATAATGGGACCCTATGGGAATTGGAATTACTGGTATCTAACCATTTAGAAAACCAGGGAGCGGCCCTTTAGGGTCCACTAATACATAAAATCACCATGTAACTGTGTTATTTTTAGTGCGTTTATTACTTTTCACGAGAATAAATGTGAATAATATCGTAACTGACACGTTATCTTCAGTTTTTAAAGCGACACCTGTTTTTTCGGGTAAAAAAAATACGAAACACAAGTACGGAAACTCGCCTTTTGCAGCTCACAGCACATCGAATCATGTTATACGCTAATATTACACGTTTTATACCTTATTACTGTCCATTGCATTTAAATAAGCCTAAATGAACTGGTATTTTGACTGGTTTATGTGATTTAGGTGCGAATTTTAGTTCTCGCTCCCCATACAATCCAAGTACTGAAACGCAAGCCAGATGGCTTATCGTGTGTCATACTCAAATGCGTTTTGGGGGAATTACTACTTAGCGGATCGACCTGAAATTGTGCATGTGTGGTACAAGTAGGCTAATAATGATGCGGAAGATTTTTTGTCATGAAAGCAAAATTGTGAGTTTTCTTTAAGGTTAGATATCAGTAAATCATTGTGTATTCCTCCGTGGTCCATTCAAAAGTAGTGCCTGTTACAAAAGAGTTCCTCTTCTCTTCTGGCATAAAAGCCATTTAGAAATCTCAGAAATGCCTTTTGTGGTTATTTCTAATATTATATGCGTGTCTGCAACATTTTGGTGCATTTCATATGAGGCTAACTTGAAAGGTGAACTTTTGGGGTGTGGTTACTGTGGTATGGGGCTTTTGTCGAAATATGACTGCCGAAACCCTGTTTTCTACCGGTGCCTGCATTCAAGTGAGATGCACTTTCTTAGAAGTAACATGACATATCTTTTTTCTTGCAAATTTTGGACAGATTGAACGTTAGATTGATACATGGCTTGCACAACCAGAAATAAAGGAAATGCTACAAAAATGCTTGGGAAGTAGGCCGTTTTATAATGGGACCCTATGGGAATTGGAATTACTGGTATCTAGCCTTTAAGAAAACCAGGGACCGGCCCGTTAGGGTCCACTTATACATAAAATCACCATGTAACTGTGTTATTTTGTTGCGTTTATTACTTTTCACGAGAATAAATGTGAATAATATCGTATCTGACACGTTATCTACAATTTTCAAAGCGACACCTGTTTTTTCGGGTAAAAAAACGAAAAAAAGTACGGAAACTTGCCTTTTGCAGCTCACAGCACATCGAATCATGTTATACGCAAATATTACACGTTTTATACCTTATTACTGTCCATTACATTAAAATATGCCTAAATGAACTGGTATTTTGACTGGTTTATGTGATTTAGGTGCGAATTTTAGTTCTCGCTCCACATACAATCCAAGTACTGAAACACAAGCCAGATAGCTGATCGTGTGTCATACTCAAATGCGTTTTGGGGGCATTTCTCGTTAGCGGATCGACCTGAAATTTTGCATGTGTGGTATAAGTAGGTTAACAATGATGCAGAACAATTTTTGTCATGATAGCAAAATTCTGAGCTTTCTTTAAGGTTATATACCGGTAAATCATTGTGTATCCCTCCGTGATCCATTCAAAAGTAGTGCCTATTACTAAAGTGTTAAACTTCTCTTCTGGCATAAAAGCCATTTAGCAATCTGAGAAATGCCTTTTGTGGTTATTTGTAATTTTGTATGCGTGTCTGCAACATTTTGGTGCATTTGATTGGAGGCTAACTTGAAAGGTGACCTTTGGGGTGTGTTTACTGTGGTATGTGGCTTTTGTCGAAATATGACTGCCGATACCCTGTTTTCTACCGATGGCTGCATTCAAGTGAGATGCATTTTCTTAGAAGTAACATGATATATCTTTTTTATTGCAAATTTTGGAAGAGGACAGATTGATCTTAAAATTGATAATAGCCTTGCACAACCTAAAATTAAGGAAATGCTAGAAAAATGCTTGGAAAGTATGCCGCTTTATAATGGGACCCTATCGGAATTGGAATTACTGGTATCTAACCTTTTAGAAAACCAGCGAGCGGCCCTTTAGGGTCCACTTATACATAAAATCACCATGTAACTGTGTTATTTTAGTGCGTTTATTACTTTTCACGAGAATAAATGTGAATAATATCGTAACTGACACGTAATCTTCAGTTTTTAAAGCGACACCTGTTTTTTCGGGTAAAAAAAATACGAAAAACAAGTACGGAAACTCGCCTTTTGCAGCTCACAGCACATCGAATCATGTTATACGCAAACATTACACGTTTTATATCCTATTACTGTCCATTGCATTAAAATAAGCCTAAATAAACTGGTATTTTGACTGGTTTATGTGATTTAGGTGCGAATTTTAGTTCTCGCTCCCCATACAATCCAAGTACTGAAACGCAAGCCAAATAGCTTATCGTGTGCAATACTCACATGCGTTTTGGGGGCATTTCTACTTAGCGGATCGACCTGAAATTGTGCATGTGTGGTACAAGTAGGCTAATAATGATGCAGAAGATTTTTTGTCATGATAGCAAAATTGTGAGTTTTCTTTAAGGTTAGATACCAGTAAATCATTGTGTATCCCTCCGTGGTCCATTCAAAAGTAGTGCCTGTTACAAAAGAGTTCCTCTTCTCTTCTGGCATAGAAGCCATTTAGAAATCTCAGAAATGCCTTTTGTGGTTATTTCTAATATTATATGCGTGTCTGCAACATTTTGGTGCATTTCATATGAGGCTAACTTGAAAGGTGAACTTTTGGGGTGTGGTTACTGTGGTATGGGGCTTTTGTCGAAATATGACTGCCGAAACCCTGTTTTCTACCGGTGCCTGCATTCAAGTGAGATGCACTTTCTTAGAAGTAACATGACATATCTTTTTATTGCAAATTTTGGAACATGTCAGATTGATCATTACATTGGTACCAGGCTTGCACAACCTGACATAAAGGAAATGGCAGAAAAATGCTTGGAAAATAGGCCATTTAATAATGGGACCCTATGGGAATTGGAATTACTGGTATCTAACCTTTAAGAAAACCAGGCACCGGTCCTTTAGGGTCCACTTATACATAACATCACCATGTACTGTGTTATTTATTGCGTTTATTACTTTTCACGAGAATAAATATTAATAATATCGTAACTGACACGTTATCTATAATTTTTAAAGCGACACCTGTTTTTTCGAGTAAAAAAAAACGAAAAACAAGTACGGAAACTCGCGCAGCTCACAGCACATCGAATCATGTTATACGCAAATATTACACGTTTTATACCTTATTACTGTCCATTGCATTAAAATAAGCCTAAATGAACTGGTATTTTGACTGGTTTATGTGATTTAGGTGCGAATTTTAGTTCTCGCTCCCCATACAATCCAAGTACTGAAACGCAAGCCAGATGGCGTATCGTGTGTCATGCTGAAATGCGTTTTGGGGCATTTCTACTTAGCCGATCGACCTGAAATTGTGCATGTGTGGTACAAGTAGATTAATAATGATGCAGAAGATTTTTTTGTCATGATAGCGAAATTATGAGTTTTCTTTAAGGTTAGATACCAGTAAATCATTGTGTGTCCCTCCGTGGTCCATTCAAAAGTAGTGCCTATTACAAAAGAGTTCCTCTTCTCTTCTGGCATAAAAGCCATTTAGAAATCTCAGAAATGCCTTTTGTAGTTATTTCTAATATTCTATGCGTGTCTGCAACATTTTGGTGCATTTCATATGAGGCTAACTTGAAAGGTGAACTTTTGGGGTGTGTTTACTGTGGTATGGGGCTTTTGTCGAAATATGACTGCTGAAACCCTGTTTTCTACCGGTGCCTGCATTCAAGTGAGATGCATTTTCTTAGAAGTTCCATTACATATCTTTTTTATTGCAAATTTTGGAAGAGGATAGATTGATCTTTACAATGATACCAAGCTTGCACAACCTGAAATAAAGGAAATGCTAAAAAAATGCTTGGAAAATATGCCGTTTTATAATTGGACCCAGGGGAATTGGAATTACTGGTATCTAACCTTTAAGTAAACCAGGGACTGGCCCTTTAGGGTCCACTTATACAAAAAATCACCATGTAACTGTGTTATTTTATTGCGTTTATTACTTTGCACGAGAATAAATGTGAATAATATCGTAACTGACACGTTGTCTGCAATTTTGAAAGCGACACCTGTCTTTTCGGGTAAAAAAAACGAAAAAAGTATGGAAACTTGCCTTTTGCAGCGCACAGCACATCGAATCATGATATACGCAAATATTACACATTTTATACCTTATTACTGTCCATTGCATTAAAATAAGCCTAAATGAACTGGTATTTTGACTGGTTTATGTGAATTAGGTGGAATTTTGGTTCTTGCTCCCCATACAATCCAAGTACTGAAACGCAAGCCAGATAGCTTATCGTGTGTCATACTCAAATGCGTTTTGGGGGCATTTCTACTTAGCGGATCGACCTGACATTTTGCATGTGTGGTACAAGTAGGTTAATAATGATGCAGAATAGTTGTCATGGTAGCAAAATTGTGAGTTTTCTTTAAGGTTAGATACCAGTAAATCATTGTGTATCCCTCCGTGGTCCATTCAAAAGTCGTGCCTATTACTAAAGAGTTCCTCTTCTCTTCTGGCATAAAAGCCATTTAGCAATCTCATAAATGCCTTTTGTGGTTATTTCTAATATCCTATGCGTATCTGCAGCATTTTGGTGCATTTCATTGGAGGCTATCTTGAAAGGTGAACTTTTGGGGTGTGTTTAATGTGGTATGGGGCTTTTGTCGAAATATGGCCGGATGCATATATTTTGTAAAATACAGTTTAAATGATATGTTTTGGTATCATTTTAAAGGTATATATGTAAGCAATAAGAGAAAAAACTGTTTTTGTGCACTACTTTTTGTCTAGTGGTTCCCAGCTTCATAACTTTTGGCCCATGTCTTCATGCGCAAAATGGCAGCCTCCATGCCCGTCAAAACCGGTGTGTTTTTGCGAAGGTAAATATTTTGAGTTACAACGCATATAATTTTTTGACATGCTGTTTTTCAACAATGTATGGTGTGATATATTGGAAAGTAGCTTGGTCATGGTGAAAAGTGAGATCAAATTTTGACTATTTTATATGTAACAAAGAAGGAATTTATTTGCGCATGCGTAACCTATTGGCTGTAGTTGTCCATAAAGGAAAATAATGTTCAGTGAAAACGTCGAATAAACTTATAAAATGTTGTTGTTTTTTCTATAAACTTGTCTCTGTTTTATTCACTAAATTATGTATACGTGAATATGTTCCAAATACTTAAATTATAACGCAAATAATGTAACAATCACTACATAGCCAAATCTGCTAACGAACTATGTTTTACATAATGATTATGTTGCTTCATATTCAGATCTGAGTTTGAATGATTGAAATAAGTCTATAATTGCTGAATTTATTACGGTTTACATAATTAATTAATTATTAATTAATTAATTAATATTTAATTAACAGAAGCAGTTCGTTTATTCCGGATTCTGTATCGGCTGGGGTAATTATATAACAGCTTGATAGTTACATATAACATTATTATTATTATTATTATTATTATTTTTTTTTTTTTCATTTGAGTGAAACAACTTAAGAATTCTACAGATCGTGTTAACCAGAATTGATGAAAAACGTTTTTCTTTGTACTCTCCTATGATAGAGAACCAAAACAAGCAAAAAATATGACGGAGAAATACAACATCATATTTAATATCAAAACGTTAAAAAGCAGTGTTAATTATTGTTTCTATAAGTCTTCAAACTTTTTGTACAAACACACGTACATTCCACTAATAAACTACCGTGAGTTCAAGCAAATGATCAGGATAATTGCGAATAACATTAAATTTTTGTCTTAAATAGAGTTATTTTTATATTTCAAATGATAGTAATTTCACTTGTTAACAAGAAGAGTCATGAAGTCAGTGGCATAGCTGTCGAGACAATGACCCGTGTTATTACTTCACTAATTGGTATGCACGTTGATTACGTAATTGTGCCACATGTTATTTTAAAATTAGGACCTATATGCACATTCTGGTTACATAACAATGGTCAAGTTTTTATACAAAATTATGATCTTATGATTGATAAGATCTGGTTTGAACAATTCGCAGTCTGTCAAACTCAGAGAAAGTCTAATTGCATGTTTTTTTCTATTTTTAGCGACGATATACGAGTTAAACTGACACTCTCTTATCATATATCATATTTATATTATGTACCATGCCATTTCTGTTTATCATGAACTAAATTAAGTGAATATTTATAACATTTTAAAAGTAATAAACTGTAAATGACCACTATGTGACCAGTATTAACCACTATCAATACATCGCGAGCCGTGTTTTCGATTTGCCGATAAATTATTGTGTCGTGTTAATCACTAAAAATGGGAATGTGTAACTCGTCTATTAGTTTTCCGTTCTTGACCACAAGTTTGTGTAATAATTAACAAATAATGTTCGCTTTATAGTTATTAATCGGCTAATAAACAACGATTTGGAACTCTGATGCGTATGAATTAAACCACGAGGGCGTTTAGCCCAAGTTGTTTAATATACCGTAGAAATCGTTGTTTATTAGCCGATAAACAACGATAATGCAAAAATTATTTCGATTCTAACCTGACCTCCCAACATTTTCTGCAATTACAATGCGAACTAGTTTTTGCAGTTTCGGAACTAATTTTTCTGGTTGTTTATTGGTAGTTTAACAACGGTCAATTTTGTTCTTTGTCTATAGAAAACTATGCGCGTGTCATGTTAGAATTTATTGACTGTTACGAGGAGCAGGCTGATCATACCGGTATTATAACTCTGGGGTAAGTTGCTCAAAACTTTAAAGGCCAGTTGAGCGAACGGCTTGTTAACTTTAAAGGGACAATGTCATCGGAATGGTCCTCTAGGGGGCAATTTCTTAAAAGATTATGAAAATCTGATATTAATACTGACATATAATAATGGTTAAAACAGGGTATATATAATGAAAAACGAGTGCACGCATTCTGAGATAAAAATCAATTTATAATATGGGTCTTGTTTGTTTGGCCCTTTTCATATTCACATTTTGACGTCGTTAATTTTAATAGCTAAAAGAAAGTTTATAAGAAACTGTTTAAGCACACAAAAACATATAATGGCTATTTATAAACAATAAGCTTTATTGTAGAATAGCAGAACTTTATCTAAAACACTTTGATATATAAATTATTTAACCAGAGATTGGTCTAATTCAAAACATCCAGCTCTGAATGTACTCATTAATTTACTTTTGATCTATGAGAATGCGAAGCAGTAAATGTTTTATGCCCCTATCGATGTTTTCCCCCGGAGGCGGGGAGCGGCGGGCATATACGGGACTTTAGACTGAAAGCGATTCCCGATAAGCGTGACTTTGACATTCCGAATGATTCCGAGTCCCGGGATATAGATTTCGGTTGGATTTTAGATCCCGGTAATATAGGCTCCCGGGGCCATTTGATAGACATATAACATCTCCCACTGAGGGGATTAAGGCAAATATGCTTGGCTCTAGTGTGGGGAATTAGACCCCAAAAAATAAAATTTGTTGAATTCCCCTGGGTCAGCCCGCCGCTACCCCCCCCCCCCCCAATCTGGGGAAAATCTTGATAAGTGCATTAGGAGTGCTATATGTCATCAACATTTAACTACGAGCCGTATTATTCTGAACATCGGCATGCGTCCTACTTGCGCAATTATTTACGTAAATCTTGCATCTCAATGAATTTTCCTCTACTGGTTTTAAGAATTTAGGAAGTGTTCAATTATGTTCGCATCAAAGTGAACTCTAAACATTATAACTATCCTTATTCATGAACATGGTGTTATATTTCTGTCGGAAGAAATGTGATTAAATATGCGGGTTAATATCAGTGTGAAAACCTTATAAAGAAGCAAAGTTTTATTGAATTTTGCCACGACATGGACATAGTAGTAGCGGTGGTAGTAGTGGTAGTCGTAGCAGTGAAGGTTGTAGTAGTAGTAGTAGGAGTAGTAGTAGTAGTAGTAGTGGTGGTGGTAGTGGTGGTGGTGGAAGTAGCATTAGTAGTGGTACTGATGGTGGTGCTGGTAGTAGTAGTAGTAGTAGTAGTAGTAGTAGCGGTAGTGGTGGTAGTAGTAGAAGTAGTAGTAGAAGTAGTAGTAGTAGTAGTAGTAGTAGTAGTAGTAGTAGTAGTAGTAGTAGTAGTAGTAGTAGTAGTAGTAGTAGTAGTAGTAGTAGTAGTAGATGGATGTGATGATGGTAGCAGCTGTAGTAGTAGTAGTGGTAGTTGTGGTAGTAGTTGTAGTAGTAGTAGTAGTAGTAGTAGTACTAGTAGTAGTAGTGTTAGTAGTAGTAGTGGTGGTGGGGGCAGAAGTGGTGGTAGAGGTAGTAGTAGAGGTGGTAGAGGTGGTATTTGTTGTAGTAGCAGTAGTAATAGTGATAGAAGTAGTGGTAGTAGTAGTATTCTAGCAGCAGCAGAAGCAGTACCAGTAATATTAGTAGTAGTAGTAAATTATATCTAACTCGCGTATATATTTATCTTCTTTACAGGAGATGGAGATTGAATATGCGTTGCTGTGTCTCCACGTCATTTTAGAGGTGGCTGAATGTAAGTATGTATTATAATTCATATACATGTTGGCTATATATGCTATTCAATTTGTAAAATATTTCATTATTTATGTATGAATGCGTGATAATGAACTATTTCAACATTTTTTTAGCTTTTAATTTACAAAACATTAATAAAATAACAGATGGCATTGTAAGAGTAAGCTGTTCTCATGTTACATAGCTAGGCTGTTTATAGTGGCAGATTTTGTATTCTTAAGCAAAAACTAGAAAGGTGTCCACAGACACGGATGACCCCACCTACGCAGACTGTTCTACATGGCTCCACTTTGTCCATATGTATACAAATAATTTTGCAAACGGACAATTGTCCTTTTATATTGTATTTTCTGCTAATGTATTCTCTTATTTTGCGAAGTATGTTGATGTATCCTATCAATAGTTTTAGTCCTGACAAAACTCAATAAAGGGTAGTAATTAAAACTTTTGGGCAATTAAGAGTTGTGGTTTTTGTATGCTCCACTTACCCTTGCTATCTTTTATCATTCTGTGAAAAATCAACAAAATGCCTTTTATCATTAATGAATTATGCTGTGCACACTCATCAATAAAGGGAAGTAGTTCACTAACTTCATAAGTCAGGTTCTTGCATACGACACACCATCTGGTGATGCTGATAATTTCTGCCAATTTATCTGAAAAGCCCTGTATGTATGACAATATTATGCTCTGGACAATTATGTGACTTTTTACCTTGATTAGATACCTTGACCTTTCAGCTACAGACCTGGTTCTTGCACGCCACAATCGTCTCATAATGCTTATCACTTCTGCAAAGTAATTTGAAAATTCTTCCCTGCCGAACACAATTATACATTCTGTCAAAGTCCATGACCTAAACTCTTATATTGGACCTTTGACCTTTACGTGTGACCTTGACCTTGGACCAAAAAATCTGGTTGCTGCACGCCACATGCCGCCTCATAATGCTTATCATTTCTATCAAGTAATTTGAAAATTCTTCAATGCCGGTCAAAATTATGCTCCGGGCAGAGTCCATGGTATTAATTCTTATATTTGACCTTTGACCTTTAAGTGTTACCTTGACCTTTTATCTAGTTCTAGCGCCAACACACCGTCGTATAATGGTTATCAATTATGCCAAGTTATTTGCAATCTTTTCAATGCTGGACAAAGTTATTGCCGGGACAAGAATCTTAACATATATACATATACTTGACCTATGTCCTTCAAGTGTGACATTGACCTTGGACGAAGGCAACAGGTTCTTGTGTATGACACACCACCTTATAATACATATCACTTCTGCAAAGTTATTTGAAGTTCCTTCCCTGCTGGATAACAGTATGCTCCGAACAGTGTCGATGTCTTAAATTCTTATAATTATATGACATTTGATCTTTAAGTGTAACCTAGACCTTGGACCTAGGGACCTGATTCTTGCGCACGACACACCGTCTCACCACGCTTAGCACTTCTACCAAGTTATTTGAAAATCCACCCCGCTGGACAAAATTATGCTCCAGACAGGGTCTATGGTTTAAATTCTTATATAAGACATTTGACCTTTAAGTGTGACCTTGACCTTAGACCTAGGGACATTGTTATTGCGTGCGACACACCGTCTTACCATGCTTATCACTTCTGCAAAGTTATTTGAAATTCCTTTCCCGCTGGACAAAATTATGCTCCGGACTGGGTATATGGCTTAAATTCTTATATTTGACGTTTGACCTTTAAGTGTGACCTGACCTTGGACCTAGGGACCTGCTTTTTGCGCGCGACACACCGTCTTTTTATGCTTAACATTTCTGCCAATTTGTTTAAAATTCCTTCCATGCGGGACAAAGTTATTGCTCGGAAAAGAATCCGAACATACGTACATATGTACATACGTACACACGCACACACGTACATACGTACACACATACAAACGTACGTACCCACGGACAGGGTAAGCCTTATATGCCCCCCATCATTGATAGTGGTGGCATAACAAACTTAAGATAGTTTACAAACAAGTCATTCAATAAAGTAAGCCATTAATATAAAATTCTGTAGATGTATTTTTCATGAGAAGTAATATTTATGACGTATTATCAATGTACATCTGATTAATCATTGGTGGTTTATTTAATAAATCAGATGTAGCATACTTTGACGAAATATGTTAGTTATGTGACGAGACCGCAGGGCGAGATTATATAATAAACGTATTTAGGTCAAAGGGTGCTACAAGGGTTTTATACCGTATTTACCAATCACATCGCAAATTTCTACAATGCCGATCCCAATGGGCAGTTCCTAAACGCCACGTGATGTCTGACATCCGAATGTGCAAGCTCACCGTGCAATAAGTAGCTTTTATATAAATTACAACTTAATTTCAATATACTGCACGATACTTATTGCACGATAAGCTTTCATATTAGGCTCCGCCCACCACTTACTGTTCTGATATCACAGTTATTGAATATCGAAACACAAAGAAAACTCTGCAATATGGTATAAGTTAGCATTTTTACACTGTTGGACTACGGGGAATTATGTACATTGATACATTTAGAATTGGGAACATTAATAAATATGCAGTTGTTGGGATTTGGCAGCTACATTCATACACTTTTAGAAATGAGAAATTACTTAGTACATAGTTGGGATTTGGTAATCTGCATTAATGCACTTTTAGAAATAGGAAATGACTTATTACACATTTGAAATTTGGTAAACTGAATGAATACACTTTTAGAATTGTGGATAAGACTACGAATATTGTTGTAAGAATGGAAAATCGTTGGTAGAGTATTTCAATAAGGGGCATGATACTTATACAATGTTGGAATTTGGGGTATTACACTAGATCTAGTTCACTGTAAGTGGATTGGTTTTTACATGAACCAGCGTTGGATGTTTTAAGTTTGCATCGGTATGCTGTCGGTGTTGGCAGTATTACCATAAAAGATTGCCGGTCCATGGGGAATACGTAGGTACACAGTTAGCATTTGGAAAAACAATAGTGCGTTGTTGGTTTCGGGCATAAGCTGAATTTATTGTGGGAATTTCGAGAATACCATCAGTTCTGTTACATGTCAACATTCATGTAATTTGGGGAATTACATATGTGCATTGTTGAAAGTGGGGAATATACTAAGTGTATGTTTTAGAATTTGTTGTATTTACAGTCAGAACCGTGCCTGAAGCAGATCAAGAAATGAGCACCACTGACACGGCCAATGACGTGCAAGATAATGTCTCAAGATTAGGTTTTAGAATGTTCTAGCATGAAGCCCTACCACACCCCACATGTTCAATAGTTATTATAATAAATGTTATCCATTGTAGGTATTATCCAACCCAAGAGAAAACACATATGGTATGTTATTTTGTGTAATATCTCGCATCTGAAACTAACGCATGCATACATGATAATGAAGTTGGGAAATTACAATAACATCCATTGCATGACAATTAAATTTACACATAATATATATATTGGGAGTACGATTATGTATAGCTGGGTAATCTATCAGTTCATAAAGATGTATATCACTGTTGTTTTCAGCGTTACGAATCTATGATGCTGTACAAGAAAAAAGCTAAAACCGGCATGGGAAAGCAAGATATGTCTCTATTTGGAAGCCGACAATGACGACAGCGGTTACGACATAATTACGGAAGACGAACTTATTACCAGGCTCATAGACCTTGTAGGAGTCGACAAGGACATTTTGAAAGTGTGGGCCTACAAAGAGCCCTTGATTAAATCGCACTCACGCATTTTATCTTTTATCACATGATGATCATATTTCAGACGGAAAATTGGTGGTGGTCCATTGAGAAACAGTCTGACGCTTTGACTATTCAGCGTAGTCGGAATTCGTCGGTAGTCAGATATCGAAGCAGGAAAACGAACCGACATTCAATATTGGAACTTATGATGGAGGATGAAGGCATCATGAGCATCCATGATCTGATAGATTAACGGTATAGTACTAGAAAAAACAGTATCATTATTTTGTCTTGCAACTGTCAAATTTTTGCCAGAGCTGTATTTAACCATGTGGCATCGACCAAGAGACTATAGAGGCCGTTTAGAGTGTATAATGTGTGTAATGTAGCATTAGGCATTGAATGATTGTTCTTTCACACTGGGTTCGGTTAGAATACGTTTGCATGTTTGGTGGATCATATATTTGGATGTGACATGTGTATATATGAATAAATTCCGTCCTGCAGTACTTTGTCTCAATACTTCTACATGTAGTGCAAAACCATATACCTCAAAAAGTATATTCAGTTTATTTTGAAAAACAACACCTACTTGATTATCCTTTCCTAATTAAACGATACCTAACTATTATTTGCTATACATTATATTTCAAGACAGATATAGGAAAGTGTTCTCTAATTACAAACATGCATTATCGTACGCATATAGAGCCTACAGGAAACCCGCTTTAAAAAGCGGATCACGTTTGTCAATCGCATCGAATTACTAATAACAGTTATCGACCTACGGGTATTCACTGAATATAAAGTTTAATGGCTAAACCAAACACAGAGTTTTAAACATAGATCAATACTTTATTTACAAGCAAAATGTTAATGTATTTGTTACGCCATAAATAGGTAAAACATTTCTACTTTACGATCATGTTTTTTAATATGCTTCAAAGATCAGAATTTCATTATAGAGGAAATATGCATTTGTCTTTTTCAGCTCGGTTTTATCGCAATATTTAAAGGGAGTATTATTGAAATAATACATATTGTTGTGGTGGTTTTTAAATAGGACGTCATGTGAAGCAGGGAGTCAATTTATTGGATTTAGTTATACAATAATTATTTTATATCCCTTATGATGTTTTTTGGTAGTGAGTATTGTATTTACTGAATCGATCAATAACGTTACAAACTTACGAACATGTTTCACTGCCCAGTCTAACACTACGACATTGTACATAATGATATTGAACGCAGGCGAAATAACGCTTGGGCACGTAATTAATTACTTTTGCAAAAGTCCATAACTATTGTAAATGGCACATCGACTCAACTATATTGTGTCATTATTGAATAATAATTTACCCAATAAGAATCGAACACGAACAATAGTTGTGTCAGCCATTTTGTAGACGAAGTCCATACAATTCAGGGTTTTATGACATAGAATAAAAAAGCTCATTGAACAGCGGTAAGTTTGGATTATTTTTGTGGCAATATTATAAACTATTGAGTACATTTTTAAAGCGTTAAAATAATTAGATTATTATCGTCTGTGATTAATGCTTAACTTGGAATGCAGATGGTAAAATGATTTCTAAGAATATTTTTGTTCATTATAAATGAAAAATGTATATACATTTACAATATCTAAACGATATTGGTTAAATTCAGTATTTGTACACTGACGCCTTGATAAACACTCTACTTGGTCGATGTCCAACTAAGCAAATAAATTATAATAGTTCTTTTCAGAATCGCCCAGATTCATTCATATAGAGAGATAGAATCGGATTACATGAATACATGCAACTAAATATAACTTATTTAAATATAGTTTACGGAGGAATTCCAAAAAACGTTTTCAAGTATACACGAGTTTTCGACATAAAGCACTAACCTAGGTCGAAATTATTAAACGTTTGTGCATACTATAATACCTTTTATAGCAATTTACTGGTTAAAATTGTTTTATGTATTTATTGTTTTATTGTATTGGTATGGTCATCATTTACGTAGCATTTATTGTTTATGTTGCAACCATTTTGTGCTATAAAAATTGTTGTGCAATTATTATTTGTATCAATTTTAAAATGAACTCGTTAGCACACAATCATCTTTTTTTCATAACTTTAAACAGAAGAAATAAGCCTACAATTTTAAATTTAGTAAAAATGTACATGACAAAAAAACCTGTTATTGTCATTATTTGAACAAAACATGCGAATTTATTTATTGAAATGATAAGTCTCATTATTGTTTTGGTATTGGTAATTATCATTGCATTTGATTTAGATGCCTATTTGGGCATATAGCCAAAGTATATGTTTGTTTGTTTTGGGGGGATTTTTCGCCGTTTTTTACAGTATTTCAGTCATATCACGGCGGTCAGTGAACCTACTCAAACATTTCCTTGGCAAGCTTAGCCGATCTAAGCGGTTTACCAGTACTAAGTGCAGATACTTATGCCAGTAACTGACAACTGCCCTACTTAAATCAGTGGTAGGGGGAGAATGGCCGTAGAAATAAGTTCATGACCAATCCCCACACATGTTATGTGGCCAGGCTGTGGTTTGAACTCACAATCCCCGGATTGACAGTCTAGCGCTCTACCAACTGAGCTAGCCTGACCCGGCCCAAAGTATATGCATGATCTGTTGTTAACGAATAACTCATTAGGAATATGTACGTTAATCAAAAACTAAAACAAAGATAAAAAAAACTCAGAATTCAAAGTAAAATCGTTTTATCGAAGAAATGATACTTATGTATGCATGCTTTATGCCCAAATAAGTTGTTACGTATGGATGCTGTTCAAACCTGTGCTTGTGTTTTCTCAGTTTTGCTTGCGTTTTCTGTTAATACAATTCTAAATTGTTTTGCAAAGTAGTTGTTATGACCAAGCAGGTTGTAAGATAACTTATTTAGTTAAATCTGTACAATATCTTAACATTAAAGAATAATATATCCGTTGGTTCCCTGCAACAAATTGAATGATTTATTCTAGTTTAAGTTTTGTGTATAGAGCCTCACAAAACATATTTTTATTTGAAATATTATGAGCATGTTATCAACATCCACAAAAAATACAGACACAGAACAGGTAATTTACATATTGTGTGACATGGTTGCTTGTTTTAAACGTTTTTGTAAACAGCAACGTTTGATTTATTGACTTTTTACAGGGGACTATACTTACCAGCAGAGATGTCAAAGATTTTGAGATTACTTGCGACAATGTGGACGTTCATTTGTTTAAGAGAGGACAGACGTTAAACATAATTTCAATTGATATATTTTGTGTAATGATGTTTGCTTAAAGTAAGTGCGATGAAAAAAAAACGTTGGGTTATTTAAACACAATACTGCAGTTTTAGACCAAAGTTTGTGTCGGAAATCTATGACCCGCAATAAAAAAGAAATACAGATATTTATATAGCAAAATATTTATTATATAACCAATTTCAATATTTAGGAATTATTTTGGACTGGTGCATTTATCAAGAAACATCAAACGCTTCAGTATGTCCAGTAGTTGACATGCAAACTTGCTAAGTGTGATATACACTGTTCCTTCCACTAAAAACGAACAAAAGAACGAACAGACAAACGAATATATCTCTTAGACGAAATATGGTGAATAATATGTGATGTCCAGTTGGCATCAAACACGATTGTTTCGTAATTAAATTCAATTTCGCTGTTAAAATGTGCCGGTGAAATATGAAACAAGCGCTATTTTAATAACATTCTCAATAAAGTATAAATAAGTGTGCAAGTTGGTGTGATTGATGATGAACATTGGACAGAAGGTCTGCATATTAAGGTTTTTGAAAATTATTCTACTTATTGAGAAAAGTATGTTTAAACTCTAACATGGTCGTTGGTTTGACATCCTTTTCGAATTTAACTCGCATGTAGTCGATATGCTTTATGTTTGTTATCACGGTATTTTTTGCGAATCTGTTATTGCCTCTGACATCTTTATATAATAGAGAATGTTTAGGACTCAAAACAATATTACCACCTGCAACAACGATATAACTAACCACCGTTTTTATGTCATCATGTTCGCTGAACATTGGCGTTTGCACTGAACAGGAGCCAGTACTATGGTGTGTTGATAATAGTCTGAAATCTTATATATTTTCAGGCAGAAATCCAACTAGACAATTAATGGAATTGTACCCGACCGATGGTACAGGGGCAAACGTCACTTATACTCAAATGCGTGATATTGTTTCGTTTCGCATGAACTATGTTTCACGCAATTTCAATTTGACAGTTGTCATAGAACAGTAAGTTAAATCGGCCCTTTCTAATATATATAATACAACATCAAAATGCACAATACAGATCTGTTTGCTACATGTTTTTAGAAATTAATAGACAAACAGACACTTATTACAAATATGGGCATTACACATTATTTACTTAAAATAAAAGGAAATTAACCTTTATGCGCTAAATGGAGGAAATCCAAACGAAACTTACATAATATCCAATTTTAGTGCTTGAGAACACTCTAACATATTATGTTGACACTTTGAATACGCAATATTCGAATAAACGTTCATATTGATTGTCTGGTAAGCGGTGGACCCTTAAGTGTCTATGAATTTATCGCTTTATCTGACCCCATACATTTAAAAAAGTTTCTGAAATTTTAAAGCACAAATTGATTCAAATGTCGACAAATAGCCGTTTAAATACCAGCCCAGAATCCAAATATTTATAATTAGCCTTCCGTGAGGTCGTCTCTGTTGATTCATTCAAACTTTACTTACTTGTTTTTATAAATTGTATTCCAAATTTATACTCGCCTAATGCAAACAAAAAAACTCACACTTAACTTGTGAGTAAAACGGTTATTCCCTTATCAAAATTGTTTCCAACTTCCACACATGGACGTACAACAACACAAATTAAGGTTTGTTATTGGCAGCAAAATAGATTTTACAAAATAATTTCAAATCTTCAAACGGCAAGTGTCATCTTGTGGTCGGGTGCTTGCGTCTGGAACGATATTCCATTAGCAGGTGTACTGATAACACGGACATCTGAAGCTTGTTTCCGATGGGGATTGGTTATAATACTTACTTGTGTTAACAAAAAAACATACACATTTTAAAACTTTGGAAACTGGAAGTTTCATAGAATGTTTCTAAAGCATATTTTCAACAATTTTATATATACCGGTTTAACATAGGCAAAACCAATAATACCAATTTTTTACATTAACATACTAGTGCAAGCACATCACAACGTACAATTCAGTTATTTCTTGCGCATTGCTATTAATGACTGGAATTGTTTACCAGATTACATTAAAAGGATAGATAAAATAGAAAAAAAGATATCAATTCAAAACAGCTCTTAAGAATCCTCTTTAAAGCATTTTTAAAGAGGATTCTTAAGAGCTGTTTTGAATTGATATATTTTATCTATTTTATCTATCCTTTTAATGTAATCTGGTAAACAATTCCAGTCATTAACAGCTACACTGAAGAATGTAGTGTTAGCTTTATCATAACTTTTAGGAACATAAAACTTGTACATCTGGGTCTAGTTTAAATTTCTTTCACATATGAACAAATACAAACAAAGCGAAAGACATTTGCTTTTAAATATTTAAAACACGTGATTGAGTCATTATTGTTTGTTTCTGTACTTTATGTTTAGCAGTTGCAAAACTGGCCAGATTTATTGTTATTTACACACTCTCTGGGTCACATATTGTTAATAAATCTGACAATATTGTTGTGGTATATTTAAAGTTAGTTTTTAAGCATTAATTCAGACTAGGGTACCAAGAAAAACAAACATAATTCATATGACATTAAATGAGAACACAGATATTTCATAGTTTTAAAATCTAAGAATTTTGCTTGTCTATACAAAACTTTAGGAGGAGAATTCACTTTTGAAATAATATTGTTAACAACAGATTCACCTGATTGAGAACTATCAATGTTAAGACCTAGGTATTTTATATCCTGTGTGGATTCAATAATGTGATCATTACAAAAAAAATCTTAAAGTTTACAACTGCTTTATTTTATGTTTTGAATCAAACATTACACATTATGTTTTCCATTATGTAAAGACAATTTATGTTTTGTAGAAATAACATCTGGATTTTTATGGGAATTTTAATTAGCACTATCATCTGCATACACAACTAATTTACAATCAGGCTCAATACCAATTATCGTATCATCAATATAGCATAAAAACAGGAGTGGTCCCAAAATACTGCCCTGGTGGACATCACAGTACATGTAAGTAAGACATGAACCAGTCAGTATTATACATTTCCATAAAATTAAGTTTCCCGCATATTATATCTTGGTCAGTATTATAAATTTCCATAAAATTAAGTTTCCCGCATAGTATATCTTGGTCCGATATCGAATGCTTTTTGAAGTCAATCCTGTGGACAATCCTTTAGAAATATATGTTTTGATATTGTCTACCAGATGCACAAGGCAAGTGTCAGTGGAATCGATTGGAGTTCATAAAGTAAATTATCGTCACTAAAAACTGTTCCAGGTGTGAATATACTGGTATTTCTAAAAATGTTGACACTACATTCAATATACTGACTGGTCTATTGTTTCCAACATCTAGATTATAATTTTTCTTATACAAAAGTTAAGCTCTAGCAATTTTCATGTCATCTGGTACAAACTTTTCAGATATTGACAAATTTACAATCTGTGTAATATACTATGGGTATTTTTATCAACACAATGGCATCTTGCTGGCAAATCATCTAAACCAGTACTTTTTGTTGTACTTAGAATATTAATTCCTTGAGTACAAAGGATTCCGTCATATGTCCTAGTGAAAAATTCTTATTTTGATATTTTTTTCTCTGTAACAATTTAACATAGCTTTTGACTTGAGATCAAATAATTTTAGTGTAGAAGGCAGTATTTCGACTAGTTTGCAGACAACCGTAGTAAACAAATTATTAAAGTGATTTGCAATTCGAGTAGGGTTGTGGCAAATTTCCCCATCAATATTCAGCATTACATTGCCGTTACCAGTACTTTATGATTTATTTTCTAACTGCTTTAAATGCCGCACATCTCCATCTGAGACAATTCTTATATCTTTAAGCCCTAGACATTTTTAACCAAATCCCGGCATTTATGCAAAATAGTCGTTACTTAAATGTTGTTAGTGCATAGCATATGATCCAATTCAAAATGTATAATGGGAATGTGTCCTAATTCGTGTTTATTCTACGGTCTCCAATAAGCTCTGATCGTTTCGCCTCTACATGTTTTAGTTAATTATGTAGTAATACCTTTGTGTAAGTGATTGTTTTCTGGACTGTAAATGTCAATATTTATATTCGTTAATTTCGAAGACACTAAACTCTACAAGCATAATGAAAAATGTCACGGTATTTTTAAAAGTCGTTTTCTGAAGACATGTCTATCTGTGAGGATTGGTTAGGATCCTCATAATCCAGACACTGTTAAACAGTCTATGGCATTATGAAATTATGTTTTGCATATGCATATGATCGAAAACTTTAGATTCCGTTGCAATTCTAATTTATAATCAAATCCGCGCATGCTACTTTATTCAAATTTGTCGACATTTAGGAATTTCAGTCGTATTTGAACATTGTTGGATGAATTGTAATGCGAATCATGCAGAAGATGAAATCCATTACTTTAAATACAGCAATGGGAGGCAAACGTTTATTCAAATGTATTCATGCTTACGTGGAAAAAAAATCCTTTTTTCGATATTGCTGATTTAGTAACGACAATAATTTATTTTACGTTACAGTTTAATTGATAAAAAATGACCCATTCGGGCAAGGATTAATGTATATATGTGATGCCTATATATAATTATATATGTTATATATGTTATTATGAATAACATGACTTTGAGTTCAGGAATGTCCAGAACATGTCATATTGTATATATATGTCATGAAGTTAAATAACTTTGAAGAAGTTGATAACAATCCAGGAAATAATTTGTGCACGATATAATTTATGTACTAAACGTATGTTCGATAAATAAAAGTTAATTTTCAGTAAACGACATCTTTTGTCAACGACTGGCATTTATAACCTGTCCGTAATGCAAGGGAATGAAACAACAGCTGACGACGAACAGGTAAAGAACTTTACTTAATGATTTATTGACAAAAAACTGTGTACAGTCCGACAGCGACCTCTGAGACACCAAAGATCAGCGCAGTCCATCTGCTAGGGGTATCACTGCAATTGCTAATTTTAGTGTATGTTTAATGTGTCATTCATTTGAAATATAGTATTAATATCGATAGACAGACAACTTTAAGCAAACGAAGAATGGTCCAGTGGTATGCGCTGAAGAATTTGGTGACAGCGATCCGGGTTCAAATCTAGTTTGATTTAGTAAAATTTTATTTTGTATTGAAATTTGTGCAGTGATATTTGTTTTTCCCCATATCTTTCGTGTTCAAAGTTGTGTTTTTCCATGTATTTCTTTTGTGTTTTTGTTTTGTATCGTTTTTTTTTTCTTCCTTTTTTCATTTATCAATTGCATTTCAATAATAACAATGACAAAATTAAAAACAATCACACCTTTCACATGCTGTGTCAGAGTCATCAGCATGTGTGGAAATATATTATATTTTTACTTTGGAAAAAAAGTTTCACCCGCAGGACTCGAACTCATGCGCATTTACCGCCTGAGCCATTTATTCATTTCGATGGTAGTTTTTATATGCGAATAAAAAAGTTCACTGCACCACCAGTGTAGTGAGTTATTCATTTAATTGCAATTACCTCTTGTTTATAGGCAGCTTTTTTAGGCTTTACCTATTTTCGGGAAAAAACATTAGTCTAGAAGATTGTCACGTTACTGTTAACTGTATGTTCCATTTGGCTGCTCATTCGTCGATTTAACTCGATTTATGTACGAAAACTAATTTAATTATAGTAACGAATTTGCAATACGAATAAACCCTAGTGTCAGGTTAAAGTGTATGAGCTATAGTACACATAGTTTTCATTAGGTAAAACGTTTGCATAGAACTTTTATTTAAAAAATTAAGTGGAGAGAATTATCAAGAGGCAAAGTAACAAGAAAAGAGCTGTATGTGCATTAGCATGAACTATGGATATGGTCATGAAGATTTTCTTTCACGACTTTGACTGCGTGCTTTACATGGGTTTCGACATTGATACAAGGCAGTACCTTTAAATCAATAGATTTATAAAGTCGACTGTAGTGTCCTGCAGTAAAACCGGGTGCCTAACCATTTTGGTGCTCGTGCGGGATCGGTCTAGGATGTATACGACCAGTCTAGCGTCATGGACTACAAGGAGTGGATAGCTTTGGGTGAACACATGGGACTCAGAGGTCCGCGCTGCCAGACTACATCGACAAGAAAGAACATGAGTGAGTGCGCAGGGGGAGAAGAGATAGCATTTGCTCGACAACAACAAAATGTTGAGTGGCTCGCGCCTGTGTAGACACGCCGTTTTACAAAGGATGTGTAGATGCAATGATACCAACAAGTTTAATATGTTACCTCGTAATTTTCACTCTGCAAAGGTGTCAGGGATACCCAAGATGAATAATAGCACCCACTCTAATTCACAGACGGTGAACGTGTTGCGGGCGCTCTTATGACCAGGACACAAACACAGAGAGAAACTGATTTTAGTTATTCTTGATCTTCTAATTCAGCTTAGCCGATATTTTATATATAAATACATTTTTGTCTATATATAATAACATAAAATGTTGTCTGGTTTTAATAACAATATTCATATACGATTAAAAATGTTTGCTGAGAGGAGTTCATTATATTATTATATCATTTTATGCATTATATATTTGCCAACAAATAACATTGATTATGATTTTCAGTGTAATGCATGTTTTGGGCTTGACCCAGAAAATCTGGCTCAAGTCCATCTTAAATCAGAAAATCTGGCCTCACTTGTTTTGTAAACACTGGGCCTGAGCTGGTTGACGTGCGTATAATAAGTGACTACTGAATATAAGTTATGTTTGTAAGGGTTAAGCTGATGTAAGCGATGTATACTTATTAAATAATCGTTCGCTACAAATTACATTATTATAATTATTAAATTGTGAAATCATGCAAGATAATTTTAGAACAGTCAGTTTTTACTGTTAATGCGGTGATATCAGATGCTATAATAGATGAAGCTATGTGTAATCAACTGTTTTGTTGTATATATCAGCAACGTCCAAGCGCTAACTCACAAGTTTATAAAGGAATGCTATGTGTGTTAGAGGTATGTTTTAGGAGACTGGGTTATGTGCATAACTGAGAGGAGCTTAGTAATTGTTTCTTTACTTCTCGTGTAGGCTACTAACAGTTTACGTTAGTCCAGGTTCATATTCGTAAAATACGTATTACTGCATTATATTGGATATATTAAACATTAAATATCTGGAAACATGTCACGTCTATCTCTGTATAACGTAAATTTTACATACAACCGACATTCTATTTGCTTTCCATGTACTTTTAGAAAAAAATTCCGCCGAAGTCGGGATTCGAAAACAAAGCATATTTGATGGTGTCACAATACAGAGCCGAGGTTGACAAAGTGGAAGAACTCTTTGAAGAAGGACTCCGATCCGAAGTCCAAAGACTACTGGAAGACGATTAGTAATTTGAAAGATTTTCTACATTTTTTTTAGAGTTTATGATGTCGTTGCAACTATCATATATTAGCGTTAAGCTCCACTGACCAAAGACCAGCGACCTTAAGCCAAGGCGGTTCGTCCGTTGTGCATGCGTGCGTAAATAATTCTTTAAACTACTGAAACCGTTATGACTTTGTTGAAACTTCCTAGAAATATTCTTTGGGTGGACCTCAGCCAAAGTTGCTCAAATGAATCCTGTCCACTTTACAAGATGGCTGCGAGAGATAACCAGAAACAACATATCCTCCTTAAACCCACGGTAGATTTTCAAATTATTTGATAGTAATGTTCTTTTGGTGGTTCGCTACCAAAGTTGTTCAATGATCCGGTTCGTTGCACAACATCGCCGCCAGAACTAAAATAGACGAAATATACTTGCTCAAGCGTGTAAACGATATTTCTGAAACCGTAAGTCAACATTTGATGAAACTTTTTTTTTTCACAGAAATATTCCCTAAGTAGCTCTTGCTTAAGTTACTAAAATGTTTCCGGTCCGTTATAAAACCTTACCAACACAACTAAAATAGACACACCCGTGCCTGAGTGTGTAAACGACATCTCTACAAATTCAAACAGACTTATGACATTTTACAGAAATGTTTCTTTTGTAACCCTCTGCTTAAGTTGCTCAATTGGTGCTAGTCCGCCACACATGATGGCCGTCAAAGCTAGAAATAGAAACCTCTTTTAATGACATTACTTCTTGTGTTTTAGTTATCTACATTATGTTGAATATTATTTAAGTTATTAAAAAGATTAGTTAATTCAAAGGAAATATAACAATATGGCATTACAAAAGATGTGACAAAAATGATTGATATATTTGGTTTCGGAACGAATAACAGAATTAAGGGTTTCGAATGTGAAAAGAATTCCAGCAGTTAAAACGTTCATGAAACTGGCAGAAGAGCCAAGACATAGTTGAAATACAGTTACGTGATAAGCAGCATGAACACGCAGCTTTTGAACATAAATGTGTGTGTTCACGAAGCGCTTCAAACAATTGACATATGAGGTTTGATTAGTGCAGCTTGAAATGGTGAGTTGACAAAACAATTAACTAAGACCGGCAATGTCACTTCATATTTGCCTTAGAGAAATTGAAGTTGATGTGGATGGAGTAGTTGGTGTGGATGAAGGAGTTGATTTGGATGGAGTGAAGTTGACAATTCACTTCATAAAGCAAAGATCTTTTGGGAAGATATAAGAAAACGGGCAACAGTTAAAGGTAGAACATTCCATAGAGCAGTCGGACTCAGTAAGTTAAAGGAGCAACGAATGCACTTTGAATGTGTTAATTCCAAGACAGTAGACAGTGACAATACACCACAAGAGAGACAGTGACAATACACCACAAGAGCAGAAGAATGCTAGGCAACACAGCACGAAAAACACTATAAACTGTATTGGAGTACTTGTGTCAAATATACTTCCAGTGTATGCGCCATTATCATGCCACCACGAAGAAGATTACTGCAGCCTTCCTAATGGCAACAACAATGAATTTATTGTGATAAGCTCAGACAGAAGTTACAGGACGGATAACATACCTTGTGTAGCTATCGAAGTCAAATGCCCAGTTCCAGAGAAACAATTCACACCGGATGTACATGATACATTCCAGATTATTGTGTGTGTCAAATTATGTCTGAAATAAAATCTATTGGCTGTGAAAGTCTGTTGTACATATTTTAAGCACCCCTTAGTACCCCACAGTGTTTCTAGCCAGATTTCACAAAGAACTTTGGAATGCCTAAATGGCCTCAATAGTAATCACAGTTAACAGGGCAGGTTAAACCGAATCGGGAGAGAGATAACAAAGGTGTTTTGAAGACACTGTTTAAAACGTATTTAGAGAACAGTGTTGAGTATTTGGCTAAATTCCCATCCATACACAGCAAAGTGTGTTCTCATTCCGTTGAAACAGATACTGTTGAAACAGCTAGAGGACATCGCTCTTTCGTTGAGAGTACTGACACATCCCTGAAGCAAACACACCTACAGCTCACTGAATCAGTATACGTAATGATAAAACCAACAGTTTGTTGATTATGTGCACCATCCGCAGATCGCCTTGGAAGGAAGTGCTTGTGGTAGTAAGACATGCACAGGATTAATCAGTCAGACCAAGACCATGTAATATATGATATGGGATATCAGGCTACAGTTTGAAGTACAAATCGTTCGATTAATGCTTAGTGAGATTGTCTCAGCCTGTAAGAACAATGTTATCCGATGGTCATATTTACGGATTAGCTACTTGTAAAAAAACGATGAACCACCGACTGTCCTTCAACTTGCATATGTTGCGTGGGCAAGAGAAAAAAGAAAGAGCAAACCTGACAAATATGATTACTGATAGTCACAAATTGCTGGATCACGACGATATTAATATGACACTTGCAACAAGTCAGGATGAACATGGAAACATTGTGTATCACGGACCTTTATATCTATATGGGATCAGTGACAAAGACTGAAAAATATTGTACAATCCTTCAAACCTAATATGTACAGCAAGTGTTAGCAAAGGCAAAGAAAATGAAGATGTAGAACATAACATGAGCATACGCGACACTAATAAAACATCTGAAAACTAACGGTCATTTTGTGGCGAAACTGAAGTAACAATTCCTGAAATAAGTACAGAAGGTATGACGAGACACACTTTAGAGATAACGGTTAATTATACAGAAATGACCGAAGCACTTAAGCAATTTCAGAAAGATCTGAAAGAGACCAAGATGGAGTAAGCTTGACACAAAAACTCTCAAACATCTACTGAAATGTACACCTGAAGTTGTTAATGGAAAATTTCTAAAGCAGACGTTTTTCAACTTGCGGAATACATTTCAGGTTTGATATCAAGCAACATGTCGGTAAAAAGCTTTATAAAATGAAGAAGATGGGACTTGCCAATGTCTTTGCAGCTCTGGCAGGACAGCTTGAAAAAATTAGTTGAATGGTGTCTAGACAAGGTTGGTTTGAAGTCGCCATGAAAAATATAAAAACCAAAATAGGATTAAATATAGAAATATAGCAATGGCCAATGGTGTAATTGACAGGCAATATAACGCTATTGCAAAAATCGCTTAAAGGATTGAAACTGAATGAAAAGTTTAGGATGTGAATGGGAAGCTGAATTCTGTAAGGCCATGCGAGAATGGTACAAAGCTGAGGACGAGACTGGAATCAAAGTTATGGGAAGACACCGAATGAGGATGAGACTCAGGAATTTGTTATTGTAATCTGTAAATTTAGCAAAATGTCCACCGCCAGGGTCGCAGAAATGCCCGCCGTAATGTTTGCAGGAATACTCACATTGACAGACGTATCCAGTAGCATGCAGTGACTCCTACTTATGCGTACGGTGTTTGAGCACAGACAAGTCTAGATGCAGAAAATTTATTCTCTCAATGCCAAGATGTCGATCTGAAGGCGACATCAGTTCTGATGGCTGACGATATTCCTAGCGCACTTGCGACAGCGAGCTATGTGCTACATATGCGATTAAATCCACACAGACAAGTGTTCTTGTACCCATTAATAACAACAACAAAAACAACAACAACAACAACAATAATAATAATAAAAATAATAATAATAATGATAATAATAATAATAATTGAATAATGATATATTATATGTATAAGTTACATGTAATTGACCTTAATTAAATTGATAATCAATCATGTGTAAATAGCATTTCTTAAAAGCGGTTTAATACTGTGTGACTCACTTTGTTTATGTTCCAGTTTTATGCTTACAATATGATAAATGACTTAAAGTAACCATTGAATATGAATATTACATTTGCTGAACATCGAACTATAAATCTTTTCGCCTAAACTTACTTAAAATGTTTCTTTATACTCGTTTACAGAAAATAACTCATGCACACCGCAATCTCGTCTCGCAACTACCATGAACGTTCTACGCAGCAATCCAGAGGAAACAGACAAGGGGGGGGGGGATAACCTACTCAGATAGAAAGGGGTCAAACTGCTCTACGGAGGATTTCCATTGTTAAAAAACAGTATGTTAGTTAAATTTCGTATTGCTAGTATAACAACTAAAACTTAAAAAACTTTACTTGCACGATATCTTACCAGCTATTCAGCGTTGTTATTATTTTTTAGGACAACGTTAAATTAAAGAGGCGTCTCGAAGGTTGTCATTAACATTTACAAATGTCAACATTATTTACATAATTAGGAAGAAAGTTTAATTACGTTAAACTTGCTTGTTTTTATAAACAAGTTATCATTATTTCATTATAGACTTCAGCAGTCATCTATGACACACGGACGCGAGAGTAGTATATATTGTTGTAGCTCATAATATTTGTTTTTCAGACAAAATAAGAAATTATCTTATGAAAATATGTGTCTTCATTTATTTATTGTCGATATGCCCCTTCAATATATGAATATTTGTCTTTTGTAGAAATCATCCATTTGACGTAGGACAGGAACAGGGCGGCGAAAAACAAATAGAAAATCTGCGTATGTTCCAAACGTCGACGAACCTGCTCTGGGAACTCGGCCCGTCCGACAACATTACAAGATGGGCGCTTCGCAGATATTCCCACATGTCGGATTACGTCTTTCGGACATTTAAATACTGCCTCAATTAATATTGTCTGAAATTCTATGGTCTTGATATATTTCAAGTGTGGTATAGAACGTATCCCTTTTTCTCAATATGGCATCAACATTTAAAATAGGTCATTCGTGTTTGTATTTATGTGAATGTGTTCTTCCTGGATAACGCCTGTAATGCTATCGAACATGCAAAGCTTCGTTTTTTATGAATATTAATTTGAGAATGCAACTATTGTATCTGATTAAGAAATGTTTAGCAGATCAACAGTTTTAGGATCACGCCTCGTAATATCTAAATTACAAAATTGAACGTAACAAGATGTGTGTACTGTTCCCAGGTCAGAGAAGAAGATTTAACCCGAAAAGATGTTAAAGTTTTATTCTCACCGTAATGGCTGTAACGTAAACAACGAATAATTACAAACAGCCTACACTTAAAGATAGTTGACAATCAAGTTATAACAAAATCAAGTTAGAAAAAATGTTGCAATAAGGTTTGCGCAACCTTTTTAGCAAAAACATGAAGTACCATAAAGCTTATATTATATGCAATTTCTTACAGTTAGACCGATATGAACTTCCAATGACATTAACATCCAGAGTGAATCAATACGCTATTGTTGAACTGTCCCATATCCGGTCACCAGATAGGCGTTTTTGTCCTGCTTCCATTTTCGATGCAGCCTCCCGCTTCTTGTTACGCAAAGCATGATTTTCAGCCTTGACTATGCGAGATTTATCTTCGCTATCGCTGGCCACGGGATTAGTTTGGTACTGTTTAACCGTGTCCCACCCACCTTCTGAAGTGTCCGAAATGCGTATCAACTTATTGCGTTTTTTTTTATTTTTTCAACACAGCCATTTACGATATCCTTTGCATAATCCATTTTATTGTTCGAGATAGCCCACGAAGCTTGTACACAATCTTGTTCTACGTCACATTTAAAATTGTATAGTTGTGTGTTGCCTTCGCATTTCCAAGGCAGTCCTTTCTCTTCAAGATTAGTAACTTCAGATTTTGCAGAACTTCTACTGTCTTTAACTTCATCTCACAAATAAGATAGCTCTTCATTCTGCTCTTTCCATTGGTTTAGAACCAAATTCAACTTACTTTCTATACTGCCACCATCGCCGGCCTCACTCACGTGATCATCCGCCATACTGTTCGCCGAATTAAACTACGATGTTAACACAGCAAATGCCCAACGCTGAATGATAATGACACAACTGTCCCGCCGATACTGGCTACAGTTATTCCATATGCATTCTGGGAACAGTTACAACGGTTGCCTCTCTTAATAAGGGATGATATTTGTAACTGTTGCACTCGGCTATCGACAGAGAAGTCTGAAACATAATATTTATGTGACGATAACACTTTTTTTTAAATATTTGTGTGACGCCTGACTAGGCGACATATAGGGGTTACTCATGTCGGCGTCGGCGGCGACGGCGTCTCCTTTCGCTTGTCCGGAGCATAACTCTTAGACTATTAAAGCTATCAACATGAAACCTCAAAGATAGATAGATCTCACTGAGGGAAAGTGCAGTGAATAAGAACCGTTACTCTGCACCTCATACTTTTGGAGTTATTGCCCATTGTTTATGTTCATACATAATTTTTGTCCGGAGCATAACTCTAATACTATGAAAGCTATCAACTTGAAAACTTCATAGGTAGATAGATCTCATTGAGGAAAAGTGCAGTGCCCAAGAATCATTACTCTGCATCACATACTTGTAGAGTTATTGCCCTTTATTTATGTTCATACTTAATTTTTGTCCGGAGCATAACTCTAAGACTATGAAAGCTATTAACTTAAAACTTCATAGGTAAATACATCTCATCGATGAGAAGTGTAGTGCACAAGAACCGTTACTATGCACCTCATACTTTCGGAGTTATTGCCCTTTGTAAATGTTCATACTTATTTTTGTGTCGCATTTTTGGTTTTAATTAGTCTTTTCTTTGCAATTAGAAGGGAGTGCAGTGCTTTTGAAGCATTAACCTTAAGTGCTTCTTCATTTAGATTTGTTTTTAAAGTCTGTCCGAGTTTTATTCCAGGTACAATAGAAGCGTCAAGCATGAGGCTTGAATATTCAGAGATATCGGATCATTGACTTAAGAAAATGTAGGTATCACAAAGCTTAATTGTTTTGTTTCATGTACTACCTGTATAACCTGCCAGCAACTCTGAAGCCAGCTATGTCGATCTCAGACATGACGTGGCTCAACCGTGTCTCTCTCGGAAAATGTTGAAATAAGGTTTGTGTAGACAATAACTTAACGTGTGCAAGGTGTATTTTGCGACATAATCGCTCATATTTCACGTAAGCTATCCTGTGTCAGGCGACACATCCGACTCGCTGAGTTCTAGTTATAGAATTATTTTTATACCCATGATACATTGTAGTAGAAAGCATGCATTTTATTAAATGTATTATTTAAACTTCCGATGTTTATGACAAATGAACACATATTTAAAGCACAAAATGCATCTGTTTTAAGAAATGTTTATATAAAATAAACAATCCAGACGAGTAGCTTGTCTGGGAAAATGGCGGACAGTCAATTTCAACGGGTCAGGAGCAAAAAGTTCAGTGCTGATTGGCTAAAAAGAGTGTAGATAAGAATTCATTTTGACAGCTGGCGTCATGTCAGTTAGGTAGTGAAGCGTTAAAGGCACTCTTGTGCCGCTTGTTTAAACAGGGAATGAAAATGAAACGTCAAAAACTTACACCAGCTAACATATGGCTATCTTTTTAACATATAGATATATATTAAAGTCAAGATGTATGTTTAACTGAGTAACATCGAATGCAATACCTATTAATTGAAGCAAGAAACCTTATGTATTAATAAATTTAAATAAAACTGTAATGATACGCTCTGTTATATGCTATGATCTGTACATTGAAAGAGGAATCAGTGACAAACATATATTTCAGTACTTGTGAACACAACTACGAATCAGCGAAAATCATGGATATGACATGCGAGTTGTCAGTGCATGTAAGAAATACTGATTATTTAAAAGGCAAAGTGGCGTAAAACTATTTCACATTTAGTATGATTATTGTGGCAAATGTCAAATTCATAGTTCCATATGAAAATGAATCCATTAAATATTAAATTTGTTGTGTATATTATTCCTTGGAATCTTCAGTCAAATACAACAATTTTCTATATATTTTTTAGCTTTCAAAACCAGTTGCAGGAAACATTTTAGCATCGGCCAATGTGTTACAAGGCGATGCATGGGCCGACAAGGTATACTTATGTCCTGACGTTGATCTAAATCCAAGGTACACGGCATTTTATGTGGAAGACCTCAAAGGTATGCTAGTAAAATACGATTTAGACGATGGATACTTTGTAAGAAGAGTGTACGCTTTTGCGCAACATGCAGGTTTTGTTCAATCCTTTTTATCACATGCTTGTTATTTTTCAGACAGAGAATAATTGGTGGTTTTCCATTGATAAACATCCTGTAGGTATATTTATTCATGGTAGCAAAAATAAACAGTCATTAATAAATTTTAGCAAAGACGCTATGTTAAAAAAAGATGAGAGCAATAAGAGTATTTCTGCTCTTGTTGGCTTGCTTGTACATGAGCTCAACAATAAATACCATATTACAAAAGATAATTGTCAACACCTTGGTGTACGTGTATTTAATTTCTTTGCCAAGCATAATACTTTTTGTCCTCGTTATTTTCCTTTTCCTTTATCATAAACAAATGATTGGAAAATCAATATTAGAAAGTAAAAGCCTTTTTTTTAAGTTACATTTTCAATTTTGTAGTAATGACGTTTCAATATACTGGCACTAAGAAATAAAAATTGTTAGCCGAATGTTTCAATTTTGCAACAAAGACCTGCATGAAATATATTCCACAGAAAATGTAACATAAATTTAGCTTCATATAATTTCCAAAATTGTAGCAGCCATTGGCAACGGTTAAGATTAATGTTAAAGATCTATATGTTGTCAAATCAAAGGTAATTCCGTGTAATTGTATTTTGTTTAAGATAACATAGGCCCTATGTGTAAACATACTGAGATATTTAATTGAATTCGGATGAAGAATGTACATATATTATAATTGTATAATAATATTTAGCACTAAGACTGTAAACTTAGAGGTGCATTGTAAAAATAAACAGCTTGATTAACAAAGTAAATGAAACTTTAGTATTTTTAGATATTAAATATGCGAAAGAAATATATAATTAAAAGTTAAGTTAAGATGACTTGAGGACAAAAAAAAGATTCGCAATAAACTTTGTCCTGAAATCAAATGATACAACAATTGGCTGTGGAAGAAGGAAGATACTTTCAGTTAAGCTTAAACACTATAACATATTTTTAAATTTACAGAAATATGGATAAAATATGGTGATTGATACAATTATTGTTAGCGAAAAATGTAACGTTATATTTCCAAAGGAATAAAAGCAGGGTTTACAAGAAATGTACTAATTCAGTTGTTTGTAACGTTATGAACATTTTAATTTTATTGTGTGTATATATTTTTATCTTACTGTTTTCCATAAGAATGTATTCTCTGACAAACTAACAATGCATAGTTACTAAACCAATTTAGATTGAACAAACCCATAGACAATATATGGTATATGTCATTACTGCTTTTGATTGTACTGCTTTAATTGATTGCATTTTATTGTGGTGCATTGCTTGACATACGTTTGCATGTATATATGATGAAAATAAATTTTATCTTTAAAAAACAAAAACACAAGGATGTCAGTAAACTGATAGATACTCCCCAGTTGTGCGCTCTGGCATGTATTGCGAATGCAGAGAGGAGGGCAGATATAGTAAAATAACTAAAATCACTAGAAAGCTAAATATGTTTTCAGCTCTGACACACAAATACCATACAAACATGAATATGACGCAAAATTGTAAAAACAAAAATCAGACCCACACAATCAAAAAATAAAGTTGTAGCACGTCACTTTAATTTCACCCTGGTTTGTTATTTAATCAAGTATCATACAATTTTATAGAGCAATACCAGGGAAATAGACCTTACACAAATGTTACTATGCAAATCTAGTAATAGAAGGCTGAACTACTTAGAGTATTGTGCATATTACCAGATGTACAATTTTAATGTTCCTAAAAGTTACGATAAAGCTAACACTACATTCTTCAGTGTAGCTATTAGTGACTGGAATTCGTTACCAGATTGCATCAAAAGGATTGATAAAATAGCTGTTAAGAATCATCTTTAAAGCATTGCAACAAGTAACTGAATTGGACGCTGTGACGTTCATGTACTCTTATGTTTATGTGAACAATGCGTTTGCCTAGATTAAACCTAACATTATTTACATAATATGCTATAGAAACACTAATTTACGAATCTTCCACATTCCAAAATCTTTAAAATGTTAATTTAGGTTTTGTTAACATAAATAAGTATTATATCCATGGACCCCATCGGAAATAAGCTTTAAAGCTTTCAAGGGCTATCCTAGGTTACTGCACATTATGACTATAACTTCCATCTATTCAATCGGATTAATTGATTCAAACAAGTGTAATCTTGCCTCGTATTAGTTGTTCCTCTAGCATATTACGAGTAAATTGTAGTCGAGTAAATTCAAGTGTTATTGCTTTTGATAATTTTATGAATCACATGTTAGTTATACAATTGCTTTTTAATTTATCTCGCCATGTGTTGTAAACGTGTGTTTTAACCTAAATACATTATCTATCCGCTTTTTCTTCTAGTTATGGGACTAAATAGTGTTGATAACAGTATTTAGGGTGCAATTTCTGTCAGTGATATTTTTCACCAATTACTGGCCGCAACTTTATGGGATGCTTCAGTGCCAAGAGTAGTTTTGCATATTTCCGGATAGTAGTTGCTGAGAAATAGCCCATACAAGAAATTCGGACGGACTAACGGAAGGACAGACGGACATGCGGCAACTATATACTTCCCAGAATCAAGTTTGGGTTTTGGCGAGCATGTATCACCAACAAGCATAACGTTAGCGACAATATATTTTAAATTTTTTTTGCTGTCGAGTGACATGATATTGTAGACACAACTATGCGTTTAACTGGCGATAACTTTGAAAAAGTCATTTGAAGAATAAATTGATCATATTTTTGTAAGTTTGTTATGAATAATAAAGGTAAAAATGTAAAATAAAATTAAAACATTACAACTACACCACATACTGTTTCAGCTAGTGGTGATAGGAAATGAATACTAAGCAATACTTCCATACACGATGTAAGGACATATTATGACTAGCCTTTCTCTAGCATGAAGCTAGGGTTGCGCGTGTACGGTGTTTTATAGCACAGTTAAAGCCATACGAGTTTTAAAATTTTGGTTAAGATATTATGTCGTGATGTAATGTTAGTCTTCAATTTTGAGATTAATTTATTTACCATCATACTGTATAGTATTATGTTAGTCTCGTGTATGACACTTTGTTAATTGTACATACAGGTATAAAAGGATGGAGTACAAAACATAATTTATATGCAAAAATCATGTGTTCGTTTTGTACAGGTATCTTTGAATGAACAAGATATTATATTGCTTTGTTAATAATATCTGAAGTGTATTTAGCGTTGTTTGTTTTATGTATAGATACTGTCTTCATGCGGTAGAATTACCTGCGCCAATCGGTTATGTGTTAGCACTTATAATTGTGTTTGTCTGATTGGTAGTAACTAGTAAGCAACTTTACGCACAAGTTTTGCAAGGATTTACATGGAGTTCTATTTCGTCATATCGATTATGCGGTCTTAAATGAGATTGTGAGGTCAGTGTGCATGTAGCTAGCGTCCGGGTCGGACGTATTTTTACGGAGCAGATTATATCTGTCTCCATCGTTGTAAAATATCATTATCAGCGTGAAATAATTGTGGCTTTTGGACACATAAAGGATTAATTTGTGTGTTTAAGGATATATTTTCCAGGAATTCAAAATTTACGTCGTATTTTTTCAGAACTTGTCGAGTTCTCATATCCGTGATACGAAGCGACCTGTTGGGTCGCACGTGGCATTTATTCTAGCCTTTCGGGTTAGACAGTAGATCTAGCAGTGAAGAAATTTTTACAAGTTTTTATGTGTATCGGAATTCTACAAGGTTCGTAATTATTTATTAGGACAATTTTAAGATAATTTGCTGTTCGTAATTCAGCCAATATGGCGGATAAGCAAAAATCTTCAAAGACACGTAGTGCTACTGCTAGCAGTAACAAAAGCAACAAGGACAGTGAAAATGTGGACACTGTAACAGGCGGAAATCAGCAAATTTTAGATTTGTTGCAAAGTATGAAATCGGCAATGGATCAACAAAGTAAAAGCATTGACTCGTTAAATACCCGTATGCTGAACATCGAAAACTGTGAGTATGATGATGCTCAGTATGAGGATTATTATGACGAGTACGAGGTACCTGAGCTTGCATCGCCAAACAATAACGAAAATAACAATGTTGGCGTCTCGCATAAGCGACAGTCAGAAACGCCCAGTAGGTTTGATAGTATGGCGAAAAAATTTAGAACATGTGAACATGTTGATTCACAAATTGACGAGTCTTTGGCCAACAACATTACCGAATTTTTTCGGAACGGTATTAGTGACGAACGATACAATGAGTTGGTGAAAGATGAGGTCAATGCACGACCATCTAATTGCGAGGCTTTGGTCGTTTCCAAAACTAACAGGCTTATTTGGGATGCGGTGTCCCATAACATCAGAATGAATGACAAAATGTTGCAGACAATTTCGACATCCATAATCAAAGCGTCCACTATTTTGGCTAAGGCTGTTAATTCAATGGCTAATGTGGAAAATGTCCACAAATAACACCATTTATTGACAATCCGAACAATGTTCTTGCCTTGTTGGGGCAATCAAACAGGCAACTGAATCTGACAAGAAGGGACTTCATGAGGCCTGACCTCAGAGAAGAATATGCTCATTTGTGCAACCATTCATCTCCATTCACGTCTGAATTGTTCGGTGATGGCGTGGGCAAAAAAGATAAGGAGATTGAGGACTGTAACAAAATTGGAAATCGCCTGCAACGCTCATTCGGAGCTAGTTTTAGAGGTCGCTTCGGGTTCGGGGTTCGGACTCGCATGCGAGGTAGAGGCCGTGGTTACGCTCCAGGGCCTTTTCGAGGTCGGCCCAGTAATGCAACCTATGGCTACTACCAACCTAGTGGCCAACAGCCAAAAAACTTCCCCAGACTGGGAGGCCCAAAGTCGGGGCCAGAAAATGTAAAGCAACCAACACAGCAGGTTAGTCCACAATTTTATGCTGTGCAGATTAGAAATTATATTGATGAATGGCGCATGTTAACAAGCGATCCTGTCGTATTAGACATGGTTCAAAATGTTCATGTTGAATTTCTAGAGGAATTCTGTACTTGCAAAAGGGAAGTTTTGCCACAAAGTGGTTTTAATAAATTTGACATTGAGGTCATCAATAAACAAATTGACACATTGATGCCACTTGGTGTTTTGGTTACAAAAGAATATGAAGAAGGTCAATTTTTATCACCAATATTTGTTAGGCAGAAGAAAAATGGAGAGTATAGAATGAATCTTAATCTCAAAAAACTGAATGAATATATACCATACTACCATTTCAAAATGGACACTTTTGAAAAATCATTAAATCTCATAACAAAAGATTGTTTTATGGCTTCTATTGACTTGCGCCATGCATATTATTCTGTTGGTATTTCACCTGAACATCAAAAATATTTTAGGTTTCTCTGGGGAAACCAAATATATCAATACACATGTTGCCCAAATGGACTTGCATGTCTTCCGAGACTTTTTACAAAGCTACTCAAACCAGTTTTTGCCAAACTTCATAGTCAAGGGCATATTAGTAGTGGATTTATAGACGATAGTCTATTATGTGCAAACACATTTATGCAGCGTATGCTCAATATAGAGGATACCAGGACGCTCATGACCAAATTAGGGTTTTCAATTAATGAGGAAAAGTCAATTATCATCCCAACCAAACAAATTGTTTTTCTGGGCAATATTATTGATTCAGAAAAAATGAAGGTTTTCTTACCTAACGAAAAAAATAACAAAAATCATAGCAGAATTTAAAAATTTGCATAATGCTAAATTTGCAAAAATAAGGGAAGTTGCCGGGGTGATTGGCATTTTGGTCTCTGCATTCTCCGCTGTACAATATGGTAAATTGTACTATAGAGATATGGAAAAAGCCAAGTCTACAGCTTTAAAGCTTCATAAGGGAGATTTTGATTCCAAAATGGAAATTACTTGGAGAATGAAAAAAGAGCTTCACTGGTGGTACAGTAATGTAGCTGCACAATTTAGGAATATCAGTCATGGCAACCCAGATGAAACTATTCAGACTGATGCGTCACTTATTGGCTGGGGTGCAGTATGTCGAGATATCCATATTGGTGATAGATGGACCTCTATGGAGAAAAATAATCACATTAATGTTTTGGAACTTAGAGCTATACTTCTCGGACTGAAGGCATTGCAGAAATTTATCTGCAACAAGCATGTTAAGATATTGTCCGACAGCTCTACAGCTGTCTCTTACATTTTCAACATGGGTGGAATTAAGTAAAATCAATGCAATGCTATTGCAAGACATATTTGGTTGTGGTGTATTGATCATAATATTTGGATTACATGTTCCCATATTGCTGGTAAATGTAATCAAGCAGGCAAACCCTCCAGGCAATTTAATGATAAATTAGAGTGGTCTCTTTCTGGATCAATTGTTGACCAATTGAATAAGGCATTAGGGCCTTTAGATGTCGACTTGTTTGCCACTAGATTAAATTGTAAACTGCCAATATATTGTTCTTGGAAACCTGACCCATATGCACATTTTATTGATGCTTTTACTTTAGAATGGGGAAAATTCTCATGCTCGTATGTTTTTCCCCCTGTCAGTCTCATGGGTCGTTGTCTGCAGAAAGTAAGTTTCGACGAGGCGAAATGTTTGATGATCGCTCCTCTTTGGCCAACCCAGACATGGTTTTCTCTGATGATGCGGATGCTCATCCATGTCCCGATAATCCTACCAAACACCAAGCAAGTGCTGTCACTTCCTCATTCAAAAGAAAGTCATCCACTGTCAAAAAATCTAGTTCTGATAGCATGTCTATTGTCAGGCAAACATACAGATGTCATGGATTTTCTAAAGCAGCAACCAGAATACTTATGTCCTCTTGGAGAACAGGAACTGAAAAACAATACCAAACGAATATATCGAGATGGTTTTGTTACAGAAGGAAGATTAATCAAGTTTCAGTTTCTGTGACTGATGTTATACATTTTTTGACAGAACAGTATGAGAATGGGCTGGGTTACAGTGCACTTAATACGGCAAGAGGAGCATTATCTACTATATTACATATTGACACATTTACTGCAGGAACTCATCCAACAGTTGTTAGATTTATGAAAGGCGCTTATAACCTTAGAACTCCTAACCTAAGTACATTCAAACATGGAAAGTAGATGAGGTTTTGAATTTCTTGCGGAAATTATCTCCTGTGAAACTTATAAGTTTAAAAGATTTAACTTTGAAGTTAGTAATGTTAATTGCTTTGACTAACGCAGCACGTACCCAGTCTGTTCATTTGTTGTCTGTAAATGATATTGTGAAAGAAAAGTCACAGTTTGTTCTTGAATTAGATGCATTGTTGAAACATAGTCGACCTGGCTATAATTGTTCAGTTTTGAAATTGAAAGCTTATCCTCCTGATATGAGACTTTGTGTATATACAGTTCTTAAAGAATACTTGGCAAGAACCAAGACATTGAGAAGAGATAAGAAGTGTAGTAAATTGTTGTTAAGCTATATTAAACCGTATCAGCCAGTATCTAGGGATACAGTGTCCCGGTGGATTAAAGCAGTCATGTCACGTTCTGGAATTGACACATCAATTTATGGTGCTCATAGTGTAAGAAGTACTGCTACGTCTAAAGCAAGAGACAATAATATACCACTGAGTGTGATAATGACACAAGCAGGATGGTCATCAGAGTCAACATTTCGGAAGTTTTATTCTCTGGAAGTGAATACAGATTCAAGATTTGACCATGGTGTTCTGAAGTAGCCATGGTAAGAATTTTGTCATTATAAGCTTTGAAGTCTCATTTAAGACCGCATAATCGATATGACGAAATAGAATTTAAAAATTAAACGAGACTTACCTGGAAGTCGATGTTTGATTGTAATTCTATGAGTCATGGACTCGATTAAAGGGCTTAAATGCCGCCCTACCTCCCGACTTGTTTATATGACATACTAAATACACATTGTTAATGATGTCTTTGAGGTGATTATAATGACACAATTGTCTTTAAATACTGACATGGCGCATGCGCATCACAATCTCATTTAAGCCCTTTAATCGAGTCTATGACTCATAGAATTACAATCAAACATCGACTTCCATGTAAGTCTCGTTTAATTTTTAAATTTTCCGGGAATGTTGGAAATGGTTCGACGAAAGCATTGTTAGATTTTGGTGTTGTTAAGGATTATCGTCTAGATTTTTAATATGATTCTTAATTGTTAGGATATCGGACAAATTGCAACACTGTACTGCATAACTTATTAGTTGCACAACGTATGGGGAAAGAGCTATCTTGGCCGGGTCTGCTGTCTCCGAGTGCTTTCAAGTTACGTTATCTAAATATTGCGTTATATATTACGTTATCTAAATACTGTGTTATATAATATTTGTGTTATTGCGCTTAGATACTGACTATTGTGAGTATGTGTACTATACTTAAACTTTTGATTATGTGAATTGCACATACATGTATATTATATTTGCTTACAAAACCTATTTTGGATACAACTCATGTTTTGTCCCGTTAATTTCACCTTTGAAATAATACAATGTTTTAAAATACAATAAACAAAATACAATATTCTCAATATACAATATACAAAAGACAATATTTATTATAAATAATGTATAAAGAGTATTACGTGTTTGTCTTTCTTTTTTTATAAGCTAATTATAAAACTGCTAATTTGACAGCAAAAATCAATTCATCTGCAAATGAATGTTACAGTGTCCCGCATTTTGTTCAGTGTAGTATGTAACCTTAGTCTTTTCACAAAATCTAACATGAAATTAATTGTTTGCCGAAACAAGTCAATGAACAAATAGGTACTTGAAAAACCACTTCATTTTTACACGCTACAAAGCTATATGTTGATAAACTTTGCTGTTTCCACGGGGATATAATTTACAAATAATATAAACAGATGCGACAAATAAGACAGGACAATGGAACTAAATTAATTGTTGGCATATTTTGTAATATTTGCATCTTAACTAGGTCTACTGAGTGCTAAATTGCGGATTTCGACAATATTCATTGCTATACTGTGGAAAGGGCATAGATCTCATATCTAAAATAGACACATGTTTTGAGTTCGTAACTGGAACTATTTAGTAACTGGCCAAGTCACAGCTTACGACGAACCCACTTTACTGTCACACACACGTTTCTCTAGCAAGGCAGAGTCCGATAGAAGACCGTAGTGTCTTGCAGTAAAGTCTCAGATACCTGACAGGATTAAACGCCCTTTTACTGACGAACATATTCCTCATTCTAATGAGTTACCGTCCACAACAACCTCTCTTGGAAGAAATGTGCCCTTTTACTTGAAATATTGATGCACATGTATATAGCTATATTAATGATCAGATCTTTGAAAGGTCATATGTCAATACATTAAAATGAAGTTGCATGATAATTATTAATTACTCGATCAGTTCTGATGAAGTTATTTCTAAAGCAACATCTCGGCAAACCATTTTCAGCCTTCACCATTGCGTATTTAGTAACTGAAAAAGAAGTACCCACACCATCTTCGAAACCCACGGTATATATATATATTACCACCTGCTGACAAATGAAATTACAATGAAATTGTAAGTAACGTTGAATACTCCTCGAATGAAGTCTGGAAAACAATTATCAGTCGACCGATTACTAGTAATTGAGTACACACCGCTCAAAAACCGACAACGTGCAGGATTACGGTAAATATGATAAAAGCGAACACCGCCTACATGCGACTGTTTAATACCGCGTTGTTTCGATTGGTTCAATTTTCCTTGCAGACTTGGACACGAACCAATGAAATGTCTCATTAATTATTCATGAGTACGAAGTTTTGCTAGCCTAATCGCCCACGGTCGACCAGGAAGCATAGCGTATTTGAGCGAACGTGGATTCCGACGATGTACCCAAACGGGCAATCATTTTCCTCACACAGACGCCAGTGCATAGTTTCACAATTATTATTCTCTATATTTCAGTAGTTTTTATTAGTGTTTGGACTAATGGTTAAAAGCAAACTGAAGTTTTCATATAATATTAATGTATTTTGTATCCCAACTTCAACACTAAATGACGAAAGACCGGAGACACTCGTGTACATTTCTTGGGTAGAGCCGTTCCCTGGTGTCTTTGAGTATTTTATACTAATTGAGTGTCTCTTTATAAAACACCCAAACCAATAACGTTGGGAAATAAGATATCCCCGACCTGCTAAGAACCTTCTAAAGTAATGGTGATACTAAATCGTTAATATGCATTAACTTTCTAGGAAAGGTTTAGTGGAGTTTAATAAAAAAGTCGAAATTCCGGGCTTATTGTGGCATTCGTGTTTTCCTGGGTAGAACCATTCCATGGATTCTTTCAGATTGTTTGAACGCCTCTGATGCAAATGCAAACACTGTATATATTATAAAACTTCGTCTTCAAGTTTAAGAAGTAAAAATGTTAATACAGATCTAAATTATTAGCCGATTCACTTAATACAAATGCCTAAACTAGTAGAGCCGAAAATAAATGTGATAAACAATCAAATCGAAAAACATTAAAACCGAAAACGTTTATACGAACGTTTAAAAAAATTCAGATCATCTCATGAATATAAATAATACATAATGTGTTTAAAGAATGTAGGATTAAATAACCTAAACATAGACATTTAAAGAGGGACTGTATGAATTGTATAGATTTATTTCATGTTTTTTTGTTACTTCTAACAAAAAACCGTTTAATGTAACCTAAAAAAACGTTAACATCTTCAAAATTTATTTCTTTAATCGAAAAATGCTAATATATATTTCTGTATATACAGATCCGTTTATCCTACAGCAACGACTATATTCGGTTTTGAATGGGACAGTAAGAACTGCGCATTTGTCAACAGTCGATCTGACCTTTTTAAAGGGCCTTTGTCTTCAAAATATTGGATTCCTATTAGACTATAAATGATATTACATGATAGAAATGCGCTTTATAAAGACATGTGCATCAAATAAATAAAACATAATATAATACACAATAAGATATTTGATAAAAGCAAATTAGCAAAAAAGTCTGAAAAATTAAAACGTCAAGCAACGTCAAACGTCAAGCAAGGATCGAACTCACGACTAAGGAGTCATACGAAGAAATGACAGTAGACAGCGCTTTAACCAACTGCTCTATCATGCTTGGTAAGAAGTAGAGTGTAAACTACGGTTATAGAAAATCCAATTATGACGTCAAAATGTAAACATCAAAGGGGCAAAACAAACAAGTCCCATATTATAAATTTATTTTTATCTCAGAATGCGTGCACTCTTGTAATTACATATACCATGTGTTAACTAGTGTTATATGTCAGAATTAATATCTGAATGTCAGATTTGTGCCCACTTGCGGCGCTTTTGATGACATAGTCACTTTAACTGACAAAAAGCTGAGGAACAGTTTGACAATTTCTAATAATTCATTCAATATGCATACAAAAGCAAAATAATTCATTGAATATTCATACAAAAAGCAAAATCATTATATAGAAATATAATAACGATCAAAGCACTTTTCTAAGCTGTTATATATACAACCATAATAACAATCAAAGCACTCTAGCAAACTGAACACACTCATATTATTATGACATACCTGCTGCAAATATTAAGCAGTATTAAGCAAACAATGTCATATACAAAGCAAATCACGACAATGTACGAACAAAAATAGTATTATGCATAAAATATATGAGGGTGGGACTAGGATAGTTTACATTTTTACAACGCTGTGTGTTCAACAATTACAAAAACAAGTATGAAACATTGTTCAAATCTCGTGCGCATGAGTTTAAAGACTGGTCAATCACGTTAAAGGTGAAAGTTTAAATCAGAATCTGGAACAGTATTAACTGCGTCCGAAAATTAAGCATTTTAATGCAAGATTAAAATTACCCAATTGTCATCCCTTTAGTTTAATTAAGAGCTAATTCTGACTTTATATCTTAATTAAATGTTCTATTCAATTTTAATTTTACACTTTCCTAACAATTATCAATCATTTGGTAAATCAAATCTTAATAAAACAAAACCTATATATAAATATATAAAAATAAGAGAATGGACTCTTATTGGTAACTGAAAACTAAAATAAATAATAGTTAAATTGTATTTGTGCTTGCTACACAGCGAATTGATTCCAATAATCATATTATTGAATTTCTAATTCAAACAAGATGCAATGTCAATTAATAGACAGTTTGACAATTAAAAACAAATTATAGTATGACAACAATAAATCCAAATTAATAATTAATTGAATATTCATAATACAAAAGCCAACAATGGGCCAAAATAAATAAACAAATAAATAAATAAATAAATAAATAAATAAATAAATAAATAAATAAAAAAATAAAATAAAAAATAAATAAATAAAAACAATCACATATACAAATAACAAAACATGCAAAACATTACAAAAACGATACAATGTTACAAAAAGCAATTCATCTAATGAAAGGAAGCAACAAACACAAATATCCGCTAGCAAAAGCTTAGTCTGCACAACACACAACATGCATTCTTACCAACAGTCTTAAGATTATGTAACGACAAACCAGTTCGTCTGATATCTGTGAAGAAAATTATTTATATATATACACATCTTTTACATATATACTTCATAAATGTTCAGAAATAAAGCTAGCAATGTCCACCTTGTCTTCTAGAGACATATGCAAATATTTTTTATAAGCGTCGTAGGACCAGTCACCTAAAAGCTGATTTTATCAGCTGATACATTTAATCTGAAAGCAAAGGATGAGAAACCCCTTATAAGTGAATGAGTAGAATACGCATTTGTATCAACATCACATTTAGCTACAACTTCTCGAAGTTTTTTTAAATAAATGCTACTGGTCTTCCTGACTTCAATACAAACAACGGAGATCCAGGTCTAGCAGGGATTTTATTTATCATATCTTTAAAGGCTGCCACTGGACATAACGGGGAGTTTTAAACAACAACCAGAGGAGTGGTCAATACACGTTGACCAAACTAGATAGTTTTTGTCCATTTCATGAGATTCAAGATTTCAAGATTTTATTTACAGTAAATCCAGAAGGCCAAGGCCCATACGGAAAAATTAAAATACATGTTTATATTGTAGTAGGGTGATGTATGAGGGACACTTATACTGCCTTGCTATATGAGCTAGCTTTTATAGCGACGCGGTAGAGCGTTTGCCTAGTAACCGGGAGGTCCCTGGTTCGATTCCCATTGTGGCTTGGGATTTTTTCAGCTGGGTTACATTGGCGCCCAACGTAAATAACCCACTGTGGTCTGTACGACATCCCACAGATGTCAAGGCAGAAGGAAATTCGTGGAAGAATTTCATACACGGAGGGAGAGTATGTAGTAGGGTGATGTATGAGGGACACTTATACTGCCTTGCTATATGAGCTAGCTTTTATAGCGACGCGGTAGAGCGTTTGCCTAGTAACCGGGAGGTCCCTGGTTCGATTCCCATTCTGGCTTGGGATTTTTTCAGCTGGGTTACAATATCACAAAACACAATATATATATATATATATATATATATATATATATATGCAGTATGAACAAAGGCACTAAGTTTCTTTAACAGAAGCTCACTATCGGATGCCAGAATTTCTATAAACTTTTCCATATTTGGTCTGTTTCTATGATATGATGGCCTATATTTACATATTTACATCTAATATCTGTATACAAATTGCATTCAAAACGAAATGATACTCGTCTTCTAGACGATTACAGACATTGCATTTCCCTAAGTTCAACGGGTATATGATTGGGCTTTGACACTCTATTTTCAATCGATGTGCAGATAATCTTAACCTTGATAGGCTAAACCCGAACTTTTTAATATTACACACAACTAAATAGGGTTGTAGTTTAAAATTGGCAATAGTTCGATAAAACAGAGGTCTGCTTGAGTCTAGCAATCGGCAGTTCCAATTTTGAATAAAATTATCGGTAAGTGCTTAACACAAGCAAGAAATACATTTCATGACCGACATCATGGAACAACCAGGCGTCATGTTAGGATATCTTTCACAGTCATTCAATAATGTGAGGTAAATTTTCATATTGAATTTATTACTGTCAGTGCTCAGCAACCTAGCCCAATATTTTATAATATTTTATATATTATAATACCGCATTGTTTGATAGTTTGTGCGCCCAAGCTCGCCGTATTTAAAGTCGTTATGAGTACTTCTTTAAACGCCAAGCAAACTATTACAAAATTGCATGTGTACGCGTTCTATACCATTCTCCTTGACGAACCCCCAAACTTTGATGCCATAATTAAGAACAGGTGTTATAAGCTTATCAAACAAGTCTAGTCTATGTTTCGGAAATACCGGTTAATTTGTAAAGGTACTTAGTCATCTTAAATATCGCTTTTAATATTTAAGATGACGTCATTCAAACCGTCTGAACCTCACGAACGAAATGCAATAACGGATCTTGAGAAATGTTCTGTTACAATCAATAATTGGATGAATAAAAATAAGTTAAAAATGAACGCCTCAAAAACTGAATTTATTACGTTTGGTAGCCGTCAACAACTTCAAAAAATAACAACAACAGAAATCAACATTGCAGGAGACAAAATTCATCGCGATACTACAATTCGTTATCTTGGAGCGTTCTTAGATGAGACTCTCAGCTTCAGAAAGCACGTTGCAACGAAGTGTCGCTCGGCTATGCTGAATTACTTTAGAATCAAAAGTATCCGCAAATACCTAACCAGACCGGCAACCGAAATCCTAGTTGTGTCTCTAGTTTTATCCCACCTTGACTACTGTAATGTATTTTATACGGTGTTGCTGAGACTGAGATTCAGAAGATGCAGCGAATACAAAATATGTGCGCCAAACTTGTTTTAGAACGTGGAAAATATGAAAGCTCAAAACAGGCTCTATACGATTTACACTGGTTGCCGATAAAAGCTAGAATATCATTCAAATTACTTACATTCATGTACACGTGTTCTGCAAATGAGGCTTCCGACTACCTGTTGGAACTGCTTACCAAACAAGCTCCTTGCAAGTGTGGTCTTCGATCGTCGAATACTGCAGAGAACTCTTACGTTGTGCCATTCAATAAGAGGAGAACATTTAGTGATAGAAGTTTTAGCACCGCTGGTCCAAGACTATGGAACGATTTGCCGCCAGAACTACGACAGTCAAATTCCTTAGATAAGTTTAAAAAAGATTTGAAAACATACTATTTCCGCAATTTTTATTCACTATTTGCGTAACTGAAACATACTCTTAAAGGCAAAGGTGTTTTATGTTTTATGCATGTTTTATGTTTTATGTCTTCAAAATCTTAAGTGTTTACTTGCGTTGAATGTTTTATATTGTTTTTTGCAGCGAATGCTTTTCTTTTATAATAATTACGAACTATTATGATATATTTTATTTACTTATAGCTTTGTTTTTGTAAAACGCCATTGAATATGTTTATTTCATAGTAACAGGCGTTTAATCAAATAAACCAGTTTCAGTTTCAGTTTCAGTTTTATACTTGACCGGCTATTGTATTCTGGGCGTCTGAGAAAGACCCACCTGGCGTAAATACACCAAGATAATTAAACTTCTGAACTATCTCGATTTCAGCATGATTATAGTAGAACGACATCTCATTCGGCAAACACCCCCCTTTCCTAAATATAATTACTTTAGTTTTACTGGCGTTTACCACTAACTTCCACCGTTTACACTATTCATATAAAACATTTAGACTATTATGTAGTTCTTCAGCGTTGTTCGCAAAATAATAATATAATCTGCATAAAGCTCTAGAAATAATTTAAAGGCGTCTAAGTCTATACCATTGATATCACTTTCACAAAGGGTAGATTCTAGATCATTTAACAGGAGGGCCAAGATGGCCCTAGGTCGCTCACCTGAGTGTAAAGCATCTTAATGGCTTTCAAGAAGTAGATTGTTTAAGAGTTCAATATAGCCATATAAGAAAAACTGTCCTGCCCCATGGCGGCCATTATTTTTAACGAAGAAAAATGATAACCAGGAATTTGGTAGAGGGTCACTCAAGGAACATTTATGTGGAATAATTTTGAAATCCAGCCAGTGGTTTCAGACAAGAAGATTTTTAATGTTTTCAATAGAGCCATATAAGAAAAACTGCCCTGGCTCATGGCAGCCATGTTTTTTAATAAACAAAATGATTTCAAGGACTTTGGTAGACGGTCACCCAAGGAACATTTACGTGAAATTAGTTTGAAATACAGCCAGTGGTTTGAGACTAAAAGATGTTTTAAGTTTTAAGTAAAGCCATAAAAGAAAAACTGCCCCGCCGCCTGGCGGCCATGTTTTTAAATGAATCAAAATGATTTCAAGGAATTTGGCAGACAGTCACCCAAGGAACATTTTTATAAAATTATTTTGAAATCCAGCCAGTGGTTTCAGACAAGAAGATTTTTAAAGTTTTCAATATAGCCATATAAGGAAAACTGCCCCGCCCCCTGGCGGCCATGTGTTTTAACGAATCAAAATGATTTGAAGGAATTTGGAAGAGGATCGCTCAAGGAGCTTTTCTGTGCAAACTATTTTCAAATCCAGTGGTTTCTGACAAGAATTTTTTTGAAGTTTTCCAGTTTTTAAGCTTTTGGTTGCCATGGCAACCAGAGTTTTCAATATATTATAATAAATTGAAGGAATTTGGTAAAGGACCATCCCAGGAATATTCCTGCCAAGTTTGTTAAAATCCGCCTAGTGTTTCAGAGAAGAAGGTGTTTGAAGTAAATGTTGACGCCGGACGCCGGGCACAGACTGACTACAATAGCTCACCCTTGAGCACTTCGTGCTCAGGTGAGCTAATAAGAACTGTGGATGTGCCAACGATCCGACTCGTCGAGACGCTGTAAATACATCGATACTAGTTTTTTGCACAGCATATAATTTAAGTTTCACTCTTAATATGAGTTTCTAAACATAAGTTATCTCAACATTTATTATAATACTATTCTAACAATCTGGCACATGCGATTACCCGATGCATGATTATTTGCTGTGTCAACAGTAAACAAAATCATAATAATTTGTTATAAAATTAAGAAAACAATTTTTTCCAAATGATTAAATAGCAAAAACTCACGGGTCTATGAAGGTAACTACATGGGTAACCCTGGTAAAAATGTGATAAAATAAAATCTGTTCTGCATGTTGCCAAGTTGAGCCCCATTCTTCATTTGTGATTTCTTGTCAGCATGCTATCTACTAAGCATGGTGTAAACTGATGATATATTAAACCTGCCTCAAACAACAACGGCAATATATTTATTTCGTGCTATCGATATTGAATGTAATTCTTCAAGAAAACTGTTTTAAATTTATAAAACAACTGCCCCGTTCCTTGGTGGCGAGATATCCTACGAACAAATGTTTTATGTTGATTAGGCAAACAATGTGGCCTCTAGAGTGTTCACAAGCTTTTTCTTCAATCGACCTAGTGACCCAGTTTTTAACTCAGCCGACATATCATTGGGACAAAGGTTCTGAGCAAGTTTTAGGAAGATTGTGAAAAAATAGGACTTCTAGTGTGTTAATAATCTTTTTCTTTAATTTGATCTAGTGACCTAATTTTTTACCCCAAATAACCCAGTTTCGAACTCGGCCGAGATATCATTAAGACAAATGTTCTGACCCAGTTTCATGACGATTGGGCATATAATGTAACTTCTAGAGTGTTAACAAGCTTTTTCTTCAATTTGACCTAGTGACCTAGTTTTTGACCCCACATGATCCAGATTTAATCTGGGCCCAGATATCATTAGGACAAATATTCTGACCAATTTTCATGAAGATTGGGCACAAAATGTGACTTCTCGAGTGTTAACAAGCTTTTTCTTCAATTTGACCTAGTGACCTAGTTTTTCACCCCACATGACCCAGATTCGAATTCGGCTGAGAAATCATTGGGACAAATGTTCTGACCATGTTTCATAAGATTGGGCTAAAAATGTGACTTCTAGAGTGTTAACAAGCTTCATAAAGTTTTCAATATAGCCATATAAGGAAAAGTGCCCCGCCCCCTGGCGGCCATGTTTTTAAACGGAGCGCAATCATTTTCGAACTCGGCTGAGATATCATTAGAACGAATGTTCAGCGCAAGTTTCAAGAAGATTGGGCAAAAGATGTGACTTCTAGAGTGTTAACAAGCTTTTTCTTCAATTTGACCTAGTGACCTAGTTTTTGACCCCACATCAAATGTTCTGACCAAGTTTCATGAAGATTGGGCAAAAAATATGGCTTCAAGAGTCATTGAAAACAGGAAATGCGTTAGACATTCCCCTTGCCTCACACCAAGTATACATTCAAAATCACCACTTAGTTGATTACAATGCTTTACTCGAGATTTAACCCATGAATAGATTGATTTTATAATATCAAACATTTTGCCTCGTAACCCTATTTTAATGAATTTACACCAAAGTTTTTCTCTTACAAGATAATCAAATGCTTTACTATAATCAACAAATACACAATACAGCTGATTGTCCTGGTTAATTATATGTTTCAAAAGACCATGTAGTACACAAATATTATCGAGAGTTCTCATATTTTGTCTAAAACCCGCCTGAGCTTCTATATGTACTGATTAATTATCCGCCCATTGTGAGAGTCAAATATTTAAATGCGTGTAAAATGTTTGCCTAATGTACTCAGTAATGTTATACCTCTATAGTTATTTTCATCATTTAAACTGCTTTCTTAGGTAAAGGGACAACAAAACCCTCTGACCAAGAAGTTGGAAAGTAACCACTATCAAGGATATTGTTAAAAAGTGTCTGAAGGTATGGTTAAAGTGTATCTCTACCATAAATGAAAAACTCATTCAAAAGCATATCAGGTCCTTCACTTTTTTTAGTTTTTTAACTCATTTATAGCTTTATTAATAAATTCTATGGTAAAAGGCTGATATATTTTCTTAAAACATTACACTAAATTCGTTTCTCTCATACCGTTCCAATAAATAAATAACATCCTAATCTGGTGTATAAAAAACAAGCTATTAGGATTATTAACACTTTTAAAGTACTGTTCGAAAGTACTCAGGGGTATATTGGCGTTCTGACTTGCTGCAGATTGTTTTAGCAAATTCCAGCACATTTTAGCATTTTTGAATCTTGTCTGCTCTATGTTTTCTTGTTTGTCCCCAATCGTAATCTAATCTATGTTTTCTTAAACAAACCTTGTATTCTGACCTGTGTATACTTGTGCACAAGTAAGTAGTTGGTTTCAACATAAACATCTTCCCTCAATAAATATTTGGATCTATTAATTCTTGTTAAATTGTAGGAATCAAATTAGATTTTCTTGCCAAAAGAACAAAGGCAACAACAAACAAACACCAAAATACAGTAGAATTGATATCAGATTTATCCAACGCAAAATATATTTTTAGCAACAACTCTGCACGTGTGATAGGTAAGGCTGGTTTAACTTGAACATTTTCTTGAACAACATGATTATACAATACACCATCTTTTGTAATTTCTTTAAATTTTTGTCTATGACTATAATTTATATGCCACCTAGACAAATGATCTATTAACCTATTATCAACACTTGAAATATGTAGTGCTTTAATTTCAAATTCATTTAAAGCAGCAAAAAAACCCATATTTCTCTTAAACATTTTTGCATAAATTTACATTTTGATTTTCCAGAAAATCAGAGCAATACAAACAGCCATTTTATCACAGTGTACCATAATTTCCTTGTTCTTAAATGCCATGTACCATAAATGTACACACACAACAATTGCAAATATTTCCAATGCACTAATATGCAAGTTCATTTCTTGTATGAATGTGGGGGGAAAATTGCTTAAAAATAATGTCCCTGTAAATACCCTTCACACCCACTTAAGCAAGCGTCACTAGAAAATATTTCATCAGGAAAAGACCATTCTTCCATCGAAATTACTGAAACACCATTATACAATTGTAAAAAAGTTCTCCACCACCTCAAATCCAGTTTCACTTCAGCTGGTATTATATGAGAACCATTCTCGTAGTCCAATGCATATACTTCTCTAAGCAAATTCAAAAGTCTGTTGATAAAACTTCTGCTTGCTGTCACACAAGCTCCTAGAAATTTTAACTTGCCAAGTAATTTTTTGTATCTCTTTTAAAGAAGCAACTTTTTTTTACTAACCATTCCTCTACTAATGACACTATTTCTAGCAGCATTTCTGAAGTAATTTCCATTGTCATTTTAACAGTATCAAACAAAACACCTAAAAAAACATGTGTGTACGTGGCGGTACAGATTTGTATTTGGCTTCTTCTAAACCACACTTTTGTGACATAGTCTCTAAACATAAATAAGCAAATTTAGCATGTTCCGCCTTTTCAGTTTTTGGAAAGTCATCTAATTAATTTAAAACAATCACACCAAGTTTTAATAAAATGTTACTCTCTGACAATATAAGCTGCACATCTAAGACACATTGAGAAAACAGTATCACAAAAAAACATGTGTTTTTTATATAAATAAATGACACTAAATTGTAATCTCCGGGACAAATATTAATTTGTTTATATTGCCCGTTTTAAATCATTTTTAACAACAAACAACCTTTTCCTTTTGACTTAATTAAATTACACATGTCACCTATTTTAATAAACACTAAACTTATTGAGTCTCTTAAATGTTCTGACTTGTTGATAAAATCATTTAAAACTTCACCATTCCTCAGAACATTCTGGGTGTGGTTGTTTGGACTGGTCATTTTGCCAACTCGTTGCGCAATATGCAGGGCATATCTCATGTTTCCTTTGACAACAGTTGTATGATCTGTTTTATGTTGGTACTTGTTTCTCTGGTAGAGTGCACAAAACCACACTATAGAATCTGCTTTACTGTGAGGAAGATCTGATCGCTCGGATTTGACAAATTGAATTCGTAGATTTTTTTAATTGCTGTGATTTACAAATTTATTCAAAATAGCAATCTTTAAATATGGGTATTTATCATTCCATTTTTTCTTCCTCAGCTCGATTTCTCTTAACACAGCATCATAATAGCATTTTAGACCTTCAAATTCATATGACAAACTTATATACATAATTCTCTAATGTAGCTCTAATCTACCTTTTCGTTCAGTTGAATTGTTCTTGAGTCAGAAATAATTTCCAATTCTCCAGCTATAAATAAAGATCAAGATCTTCAAACGTTATGTTTTTACTGAAAAAAATCATATCGCAGAAATGTGTGAGGGTACCTTTGTAAGTGTTTTACCTTATCGTGTGACTTAACTGCGATACCAGATTTTCTGCCTTTTACTTTTTTCGATTTGTGAGAACTTGTTTTCCCTGTTTCCGATAGCAAATAAGCATCTGAATCTGAATCTGCTGTATCTAGTTCTGAAGAGCAGCTTACATCATCACTGGATTCACTATCAGTGTTTGAATATGATTTTCCTAATATACCTGATGCTGCTATTTGCTTCTTAGCTTTCTTTTTCAAAGATTTATTTGTTCTTAATTAATTTATGGTAAGTTTTTATTTCATTTACTTTCTTGTTACTGTTTTACTTTGGGTCAGTTTCAATGGGTTCATTAGGAGGATTGGAAGAAAGTACATTACCCTTCTAGGCTTCAACTTTTGCTCTGTGTTGCACCAGTTCCTTTTTTGTTGCCTGAAATTTCTTGTTTTCTTATAAGCTTTTTTACTTGATTCTTTGGTCGCTCTATTTTTCTTTTATCGACCAGAATTGGTGATCATCAAACTAATTGTCGTCTGGTAACTTAAGGACGCCATATGTATTTACTTCCGCCATACTCTCTGATTTTGTTGGTTCTTTCGCGCTTTCCGATATCCCGCCAGATGCGCATTCGTCCGCCATTCCGGAATTTTGCAAAGTTTATAGTTTATAGTTTTTGCATCCCTTTTCGATCTATTACTCATTTCACTGTAATTTCGATTCCAATTTTGACTAAAAAACTTTGGCTTATAGACTAGTTTAAATTCGTCTAAGGGGCGTAACTATTCACTGTTCTATACTGCGGTTATCCTCTAACAATATTATCTCCCTGCATACTATTCATTACTGTTTACGTAGTTACACGCACGCTCAGACACACACAAAACTAGTTATATAAGAAGTCAACATGTCACAGATTTTGCGTCACAGTTCTTCACAGACTTTAACTTTACTTGTTGATATTAGCTTATTAGTGAAAGTTGACTAAAAAATATTAAACTACGAAAATCTCAACTTGACAAAAGACTCCACTCAATCAGGTTAAATCGATCATAAATCTAAATTTAGAAAAGTAACAGAATAAACTGCGTCCGAAAATTAAACATTTATATGCAAGATTGACATTAGCCCTTGTGGCCCTTTTCAATGCCATAGTCACTTTAACGGACAAAAAGCTAGAGTATATTTTCCAATGGATTGTGGTTACAAACCCCTGTTAAATAAACAACCATGCGACCTTGCCTATGTTATCGGGTGTGTACTTATTTGTACCAAAAAGACATTCATGTTTCAACAGCTCTATGAAATTACATACCTCTATTGATAAGAGTTAAAATTTGCTCTAAATAGCGGACAACAACTCTAATCATTTCAAGTGGTTTGGTTCCTTCATATAGATGGTACATTGTAACATACTACCTGTAAATTAATACTGAAATGTTTATTTTAAATATATAAAGTAGTAGTAAATAAAATGACGTTGAGTTTGGTTAAAAAGTTATCTGACATTAACGTGCACGTGGTACATTGACAGAAAACACAGTTGAAAAAAAATCTGAAGGCACGTTATAAACTAAGACACGTATTTATTGTAGGGCATTTAAACATATTAAGCAAAATTGGTTTGGGTACTATGTACGATACTTTTACAATTATCTGCTGTCAATCTGGCTGCGGTATACGTTCTTTCGCGTATTTTAGGATATGATTTAATCGGATAGGACTGTTGTAACCGGTCGACCTGCTTCGGCGTTATGCAATTGTTTTCAAACAATACGCTATAAATACACCATTTTCCTCATACAAGTAATTTGACATATGATATTTTGTTTTACTTTTTTGATTCATAATTATAATCTCTACACGGCACTTAAGTATTTGCCTTTTAAATTGAATTTACAGCATGTTATTTTAACGGCTTTTTCAACTGTCGTTATACGCAATCAACGGTTAGTATATGTATATTTTTATTTAGAATTATGTTTATTATGGTTCTCTTTGTGCAACAATGTAAGAATAAATAAGACAGTTGTAATTAACTATGTTTCTCTAAGTAACAAGGGAATTTGCTGATAATAAAATATAAATGTTTATTCAATTAAAATAATAAATAAATAAATAAAAACCCACGTATTGCAAAATATTTTCTAAAAAAAGAGACAAATTGAGGATTTGTATTTTTGATTGAACGGGTTATAGTGGAAATAGTGTACATATGTCTACTCATTTTGTTCTTCAGCGAACGATTTACTAGACTAACTGAATCTCGGGTACATTTAATTAATATAGAACTCGCATTTCACAATGTTAACACTTATAATTAGTTACACTGAATTGGTAAATGATATTGACTTAGGGGTATATAAATAACGCGGTTGTAGTATGATAAGTATAGAAACAATGTCGCTTTATTATTTTATTTTGTTTGACATGCATATTGTAGCAATAAGACTGAATACAATACATATTTTGTTATAATTATCTTAAGGTGACAGCATGTTTAATAATTTAAGTATTAAGTTGTTATACAGAAAGCATTAGTTCTATATGACTTTTATTTTATTCATCATGACCCTAAAACACCCCAATGAAGAGAATATAAAGAACATAATAATCACCTGACCCGGGACACCATAATATTATCTTTCGCTACATCCTTGTTTCGAAATGTATGTGATGTTATCATGTTTGCCATTGCAATGTATGTGTTACTGTTAAACGTTTTGTAAGTCAAAATTACACGCGAACAATCAGTTCACCTACTTATCAATGGTTTTTTTTACACAACTCAAACACAAATATGCTAAAAAGCTCATGGCAAAATGAAAGCATAACAGGCGCCCTATGGGGAAATAGAATTAAATTCTATATTCATGGCGTCATTGATTATTTTAATCGACACAATGAGCTAAATTTGTGGGGGGGGGGGGGTCAAATTATTGTCAAGGCTTTGCAAAAGCATTGCACAAACAAGAGTAGCAAAGACGCGTACACCATGGCATTTGGATGTTAAGAACGGCATTTAAATATGCGACGAGCCGCGCAAACGTACAATGACATATCTGGTCAAAGTTTATTTTTGTATTATTTTCTTGTAGGCAACAATATGTAGTGTCAGAAGTCTAGTTAATCTTTGATTGACTGATTAGACGATAATTATTTATCATCTCTTTAACAACACTTTTCGAGATTGTCTATCATAAATGAAACATGATGCTGTCCTCGACATTCACATAAAAACTATTTAATAACTAAGAATGTATTTTTTTTAATTCCATGCTGCAATCTTACGAGTACAGCATTGTTTCGACACTGGTTTATCTCTAATAATGTGTTGACCTAGCTGCTATTGCAAATAACATTCAATAATCACATAGCACATACATGCTACATCTTTTAATGAAAATCTCATGGTGGGTAAATCACGGCAGGAATGCAATGACTCGATGGATATTTTAGTGGGACTATACGTGACTTGATCATTCTAATAAAGCCTAACATGGATAATTTTCAGTACAAAAATAACCTATCTAAGTTTGGAAATATAATTTGTATTATGCTGAAAATCTATTGATAAAAATTCCACAAGAAAAAAAGAAAATGTGACGAATCACACGATTTTTTTTTACAAATACGGGTAATATCAAATACGAATACGAATTTTCATTCTATTGTGAGTTAACTTAATTTCACTACCCGAGCTATTGTTACAGGACGTGAATTTAATAAAATATTTTAAGACGATACTTATGATAACTTGCAAAAACAAAACCGTATAACTGTGTTGCGAGTGCGTCTTTAGAGGGGAATATGCCATTCTCTTTTGCCATCTATATACGGGAAGAATAAATGTATCAAAATATAATATTTTTGATATTATTAAGTACTAATCGTGTAGTCATTGTACTTGCGGGGACCTATGTTGTAAGAATAAAACGGGCCTAAAAATTAAGCTCTTGTTGAAATTATCGCCAAGAAATATAAAAATAACCAAGCTATGTGACTAATATGCCATCTCTTTTAGACTTAAAATGATAATAACATGACTTCATATACCAGATATACACAATACTATTTCTGACTCGTCAAGTCGATTTCAGTGGGGAAAGCTGCTGCAACTACGTTGACCAGGCGTGAACAAATCACAATAGCTATTCCAGAGGGGCTCAATAGGTTATTCACTCGAAAATCGCAATCGAAAAAATTATTTTGAGCCGGCTTATAAGATAAAAACATTTTATAACCGAGCGATATTTATGTTCGAGTTTTGATGTAAAGAAAAGTATAACTTTTTCTCAAGACTGGCCTATACGCTACAATTGTCTCTTGGTCAGTGTGCGCATTCTACTACTATGGCACGTATTTCAGCTGTCAGTTATTACAATAAGATAAGCAAATGTGGAGACTGCACACGAACTAACATAGTGCGTCAAATGTTCAAAACGAAACTAGCGATTCGCGTCTTCCTGTATATCCGACGATGCTTCGATTACTAAGAAATATTTTGTCGGCACGCTATAATATGAAGACACACCGTAACAAGAAATGTCTTCAAAAAACAATCGGCGTTGAAATGAATATTGAGATGTCATTTTTAGTCTAAACATAATACAAGAGGGCCAGGATGGCCCTAGATTACGATATGATATCATAGTAGCGGCAGCACTATACAATGCTTCTAGTGGACACGAATACAAGTAATAATTTTATGAAGCACTAGATCATAATTCATTAGATTGGAATTAGTGTAAACGCCAATTGTTCATATACAATGGATTGTCTTCCATTTGCAAGAGACAAATAATTTAGAAGAATGTTATTAAATACACGCGACTGTTTTGGAACAGATAAATGCATGTGAATGAAATGTTCGCGCCAAGGACGATTGCAAATTACATAGTATATTAATAAAATGTAAAGCCGAATTAAAGGTGGAAATGGTCAAATTTAGAATAAACGATTAAAACAGTCATGTAAATGTCTGGTAAAATTGTAGTATTGTGTGTTTAAGCTTCAATAATAACCTGGGTCGGGAATCTTTTTGGGTTTTGGACACTGTTCAAAGTAAAAACACTGATCCTCCAAGTAAACTGTTGATAAACACTAGCTTTGTTTATTTGCTAATCATCGTTGCAACGCAGTCTTAATCCGAATATTCACCGTTACCTTTCGGCGAGCTGCATGATAAATTAATAAACACGAGGAACTTCGGTTAATTTCGTCGTGTGTAATGGAAAACAATACATTGAAATTAAAACTTCTCAAATACCATTTATTTTCATGAAATGTAAAGTAGGTTTTCGGTCATAATGTTTTATTTATGTTTGTAAAATCTTAATTTAAATCTTAATGGTTGTCTAAAATTGCAGCATCTTGTGTATGCCTTTAACGAACACATATTCTGATTACTGAAAACTGTTTATTGCCTACCCGCAATTAAATACTGTAATGTACGGTGGAATAGATGGACATGTGCATAATTTTATTTATGACGTTCCCACTACTTAATGTGTCGTGGGAACGACATAAATAAAAATATTCACATGTCACATCTTATCTAGTTTAATACTATCTTATTGCTTTTCATGTACAAGTGACAAAGACATACAAATACAGCATGGTGTTGACATATTAAATAATAAATTTTGACATGTTTCCAAAAAGCAAAGAGGTTGGGTCACAAGTTTTTGCAACATTAGATGACGACCCTTCCCGAAATTTCCGGACTGGTTTGATATAACCTAAGAATATGTATGCATAGGCACAAAATTACTGTAAAATACGATACGTTAGCATGTAGATCATGTAGGCATAAGACAAAACGTGTAACAATATTTAGTATTATAAAGAGTATAATACACCATTTAATTATTGCAATATAAACAAAACAAGAATCAAGGGAAGAATAAATGCTCCTCACCATCCAGCTCAACATTGTTTACATACAGGAACGTTTGCAGCGAAAATATAGAATTATATCAATAAAAAACGGTAAAGTATGCTGTGTATAATTATAATCAATTAGCAAATCTATTCGAGTTTTTTTATATATCGTTGCACATCCAGAAATAAGATCTTATTTGGATTGTCAGACAATTCTGGAATACCAAATAATAGTTTATTTGCACTAAGGGGATGAAATGAACGAGTGTTAGTAAAGAGCACAAGTCGTTGCTACGTGAAGAGCAGACATTTAAAAAAGAAATGGTCGGTATCTTCGAAGGGACTACTACATGCACATTTTGGATTTTAACGTAGACGATTAGTGTTTAAATCGGCATTTAAATCGCGGCATTGGTTTCTTAACCGTGCGTGTTGAATTTGTTGTTTTCGTTCACCAATACGAAAAAAATGAAGGAGCTGTCGGAGCATTAAACATATGTTTGATTGTGTTTTTAAAGGCAGATATCGTAGATATAGAGCGAGTATCAACATCTAGATCATTCCAAAGTTTAACCGACAAAAGAATGGTAGAATTCGAATATATCGCCAGTCTGCGAGCAACTGTTGCGTAATCGGCACATTTTATCTCGTGGGAACGACATATTAAGTCGTGAGAACGAGATAATCAACTCGTGGGAACGACATAAATATCTCGTGGGAACGACATATTATGTCATGGAAACAAAATAACTAACTCGTGGTAACGACATATTAAGTCGTGGGAACGAGATCTTTTCTCGTGGTAACGACATAAAAATAACTCGTGGAAACGACACATTAAGTCGTGGGAACGAGAAAATTAACTCCTGGTAACGACATATTATGTCGTTGGAACGAGATATTTTTGTCGAGGGAATGACTTAATGAGCCAAAATCACAAAATCAAAATCACAACTCCGACAGCTTCTCGCTCACCCAAGGACATTCAACTTCCAATCTACACCGGGCCCGTCTAGCTCAGTCGGTAGAGCGCTGGGCTATCAATCTGGGGTTTGTGAGTTCGAGCCCCATCCCGCCCACAAAACGTGTGTGGGGATTGGTCATGAAATTATTTCTACGGCCTAGCTCTTATTCAAGTAGAACACTTGTCAGTTACTGGCATAGTTATGTGCACTTAGTACTGGTAAACCGCTTAGATCGGCTAAGCTTGCCCAGGAAAATTGTGAGTAGGTTGACTGACCGCCGTGATATGACTGAAATACTGTTTAAAACGGCGAAAAAATCCAAAACAACAACAACAACATTGGCAAATGTCTGCTAATGGGCGGTTCGCACGAGTACACACCGTCGCAATGGTTTTAACAAACATTACACATCACATCATATCGGAACTATTTTATTACGTGCATTTTGTACATGGTATTTTATTTACATTTTGTATTGGCTGTATAAAAAAGTGCGAAATTATTAACCTGACACTCATTAATCTTCGTGACAAACCGTAAGTGTGTTCGGTTGTTTGCGTTGATTTGGACGAGTTTCGGTTATTGGAAATTATTTTTGATATAGATTTAAATACGGGGTAGCAAGGTTGTTATTGAATGGTCGTGTGGTATAAGTGGTAGCGCCGAACGCAATCGAACCAAGTTCAATTCCGTCTGACAGCAACCTTTTGTACAATGTTATTGTAAATGGGTTATTATTAAAATATGCAGCTCATGAGATACTAAATTATAAATTAAAAATATAGAATATTTGTTTGATTTTTTATTTTATATATTTTTGTTATTGGATCTATTTATTATTATTTTTGTATTGTTCATACAGAAAAAAACATCATGTAAAGTAACATATTCGTTTCAATTTCCTGCCTCTCTGGCTGTGTCTGTAGTGCTGCCGTCGCTCTCCGTGTCGGTTGTCTCATCGCGAAGATCTATGACCAGAAATTCACCGTTGAAATGACCAGAGTGCTGCATTTTGTTAATGGCCTTTTCAACGTGACTGCAAGCACTTCGCCATCTCTCTCTCCCGATTTCCCAGAATGCTGCTTTGGTCAGCATCGGAGTATCCTCAAGTCTGAAAATATTCAAAAGCGTTTATGTTTAAAAATATCGATTTTAAGAAAATGAAGCCTTGTAAAAACTTTTTGATTGAAACCAACCTGAAAGTCAAATTACGACTTCGAACGAGAGTTTTAAGTTGACTCCATATTAGTTCGATGGCGTTGAACTCTGGGTGGTAGGCAGGTGTTCGTGTCCATGCTGTCGAATGATTTGGTCGACGTTATATGTAGGCGCTGGTTTGTGGAGTCGTGCCAGCTGGAGTAGCTTTGTCTTCAACGAACTGTCGTTAAACTGAATCCCCGGCTTCAGACGCCATTCCTGTAATTATAAATTCAAAATATTTGTTTTAGAACGTATTTTAAAATATATCTATTTAGTAATCAGTTATTTATTATTGTATAGTGTACCTACTCAAATATCTGCCTGTTTGGTATTGGAGGTGGGGCACTTGTCTGTTTGCATTGAATTATAACTTGCGTTTTCCATTACAATGGCACTCGGACTTTTAAAATTGGGCAGGAGTTTTTCACGTAGCCACTTGGTGAAGTTGTGGCATTTCGCTGTGGTAATCTCCTGTCTCGAAGAAGCCGTGTATATCATTTCGGCCCCATCTATGAATCCCTAATGTGACCCACCGTGAACAACGATTAAACGTTGGCCGCGGTTGCACGGCGGTGTTGCGCCAGGCATGTCAGCACTTTGCCAACATCTCTTTGCTGTAAACGCCGTATCAATGCATGTTTCATCTACATAAACGAATGTATAGCCATTATATTATTATTCACGTAGAGGCTTACTGTTGTGTAACAATATTTGGCCTTTCTATCAGGATCTTCCTGTTGTCCGACGTCTTCTTCCATGCAACCCAAGCTTCCGGAGAGTTTTTCTGAGTAACCACTTGCTGCCAGGATAGTCAATGTCACTCTTCAACGTTATTAGAAGATTTTCTAATGTTGGAAGTAGACGACGTTGATTGTAGAACTCATGCACCTTTTTCCTGATAACAGTCTCGTCGAAATTGTCTACTGGCTTATATGGTCCGCGTTTTGTCCTCGTGGGCGATGTCAGCTTTCCATTTTCCCTCATTCGTTTTCGTACTCTAAAAACTGTACTTCTGCTGACGCCAGTTGCCTATATAGTTCTTTCAATAACATACTTTTGTCTGATATGTTCTGGATGTTCCTTAAAATATTGTGAAACGTTGGCAACCAGTTCTTTGTCTTTAGACCTAAGGTGCTTAATTTTTCTTTTGCTCGCCATTTTCATCCAGTGTTGAAAGGAGTGTACATTTATCAAGCTTTCATTTACAATCACACACTAAAAGGATAAATCGTGAAAAACATGGGTACTTACCCGCAAAATAATGTGTAATATGCTGTGGTTTATAAAATATCGACGCCGCGACTCGAACTCCAAAATTCGCATCGCAAGCGCGTCATCTGTTCAACTACACCATTCACGCTTCACGATATATAAACCGAAACGATATCAATTTACAATGTAGAATGGCACATGCTAGACTCGATACGTGTCATGGTATCTATAAATAAATCCCGATTGCATACGGAGTATTAATGAGTTTCAGGTTAATAATTTCGCACTATGCCTGATGTGCTTCAGTTCGCTACTATTACAGTGTACTTACGCAGTTGTATGAATTACGGAAGTCGGTGTAAGGCATATTGTTTCCACGATGCAATGGAAATAACACCAAGGAATCATAAAACGTTAACTAGTTCATAAGCCTAATGTAAATAGTAATACATATGTCGGTACTTTATCTGGAAATAAAACATTTTTGCATAAATGAACTTTAATGTGCAATGTTACTGAAGTTGCAAGTAGAGTACAGTCAAAAGCGACAGTTCAAGATATCTAGTGCAATTATGCGTACAGTATAGGATTTGAGAACTGTTCAACTTGAGAATTATTATCTATGGTAAAATGTGAACTTAATACATACGTCAATACTCAAGCTGAAAATAGCTTTTCAGGCATGTACTTGTTCGATACAGTAATGCAACATTTTTATACTTTTTGATGTTCAAGAAGTCAATGGTTTACTGTCTCTCTGCATTGCTTTGCGATTTCTCATAAATGCATGAAGGGGAAAGGTTATTTAAGGAAACCACTTATAATTGAAACTATGCCAGGTTAATAAAAACACTTTACACCTACCTTTCTCTCGGATTATGAGAAAAATCACGTCAAACAGTATATCCATTATCAATCTAGTACACTAAATACATAAACAACTGTATGTCAACTCAGGGCTGACTTCCGGAATTAATCGAGTTGTGTATGTACACTGTGACTATAGTGAAATGTTGAATCACTTGCCAGATATCACAACAATTGCTTTTCAATAGAGGAAGTTGATTTTAGAACATACGCTTTAATATATATTAGAGTGGCAGAACTATAATACTATAATACTATATGCAAACAAACGAACCATAACGACAGAAACTTAAACTCAGCCCATAGGCATAAACAAGAGCAGCTTTTAGATTTAATTTCGTATTATAAAACGCTGTAATGTTTTATGATATCTGAGAATACTGTATAAGCAAATGTGATTTTCAAAACGTCTTATTTAAAAAGATTTTGGAAAGTAGTAATTTGAATATGATATGGATAATTATGACGCATATAACATACTTCTTTTGTTTATACATAAACGATGACCGATGTTAATAACTTTCTGCAAATGATCATGCTTACATTATCAATACATTGTTAACTTAACTTTGGACTACATTTTTCATATGACATGTTTTTGTGTGTGAAGTACCGAACTGATATAACGCTGGTTTACCACTCCAGTAATTCATGTTGTATTTGATTTATATTCTCTGACAGTAAATCTTACTACAATTAATACTCCATGAAGCTTTAAGTATATGCATATATATTTTCTGTCTTGCATAATATATGCAAGAATATCATTTCTTTATTTAGTAATACATTTATTTAGGTTTATTATTTTATTTATTTTCTATTTTGTATGTGTAAACATTGTTTAAAACATAAATAAATTACATAATTAGAATAAATAAATAGTTAAACAAAATTAATTTAATAATATATAAATTTATTATATATTGTCATTTATTTTTGATAATGATTCATTCAATTTATTATTAATATCGTTAAATGAAATATTGTATTTTATGAGCACAAGAAAACATACCACAAACAAAACGCTACCTGATATTGATTCTAAAACAAAAACAAAAACAAATTCACGGCATTTCTTTTATCTCATCATCAAGCGGCATTGCACACCTTCGGATCAACTAAGCTGTATTTCCACGATGTTGGATAAAGCAACAGTATAATGACGTTATTTTGTTGATTTTCGTGACGCCATTAGATATTGTACGTGTCATTTAAGAAATAATATTTTTCTATCATAGTTTGTTGTCGAATAACCCATGGTCAGGACTATAGATGCGTAGGAATTAAATCACGAGTGCGAAGCACGAGTGATTTGATAACACACATCTAAACTCCTGACCGTGTGTTTTTCGACAACAAATTGCCATAGAACAACGTTATTTCGATTCTAACAGGGTCTAGATTTGTTTGGTCTGTATTTTAAAAGGTTATGAATGATAACTATAAAAGTGTTTTTTCATTATAGAGTCACCCCTCGCGATTAAGGGCCAGCCAGTTTTGACTTATGAGACATCTTTACTGATGAACATCTTTACTCCCGATTCCTATCCTATATGCCGGGCGCTTGGCAGGATATTTATCTTTACTCTGCCCATCTTTCTACAACGTACATTGACGCGCACGTTTCAGTGACGTCAATAGGTCATAACAAAACAATATGACGTCAGCTTCAATCATTAAAAATGAGCGAATGACGTCAGATTCATTTAGAAAAAAGCAAAGGACCAATCTGATGTCATTTCTATTGATATTACAGTGAAAGTAACATATCAACAAACACAAATATAATACAACTTTCATAACGTTTACGTTTTATGAAAATATAATGATAAATGGATCATTAAATATGTGGTTTTTGCTTTTAAACATTATACATAAATGATAAGTTTGCTACGATTTTGCTAGAGAGCGTTTAAGCACGTGCATTTTACTGTACACTTTCCGCGAATTCTCCAGAACCATTGTCAAAACATAAGGCTCCGGCATTAATTATTGCAGAACACCCTATACTTGATTTCCTTCTTGTTTATGGAAAACAAGCCGCTTGTCGTGTAGGAATAAGTATTTTTATATCGTTTATTTTCAAAATAAAAACAATGATGGAATAGCAGAATACTAGGTAAAGACAGCATTTGATAAAATTAATAGTTTTATCTAATTTTTGGAAAATTTTAATAAAAGTAAAACCCCAAAATACAATTTTGTTTTGCTCCAATACCAAATCAACATGTTATTGGAAAATAACATTTAATTAAGTGGACCTTATCTTTCTTATCATGTGCCCATTTCGTAGGATATCGTGACTGCTATGTTGAATAATTGTTAGAACTATAAATTAATGCTCTTCAATCAAATCAACCTTTTTACCAGTCTTTTGCTATGCGATAAATGTGAACCACAAAATGTGTTTCACAAATGTATTTCAAATTGGCTATAAAAATAGTTAAATAGTAAACAAACAAATAATAGTTGTTCCATTGGTTTGTAGAAACTAGCTCCAATTGTTAAAATGTTCATGAAAAAGTCAGTGACATTATTAAAGCATTGCCTGTAGTCCGGACATCACTCAGGTTTGCATCATATACAATTTTTGATACACACATGTACAAACATGTACAATATATATATATAATAATAATGAGAGATAAACATTGTTACCAAATGGATAATGCATTTAAACATTTGTATAACAATGTTATGCTATTCAAGCAAAGCATGCTATAATACCTGTAAAATTATTGATTATTATTATTAATATGCACACCAATGGTCACAATGCCGGTGGGATTAGTTTGTTTATGATTAACTTGCGGGAATTACGGGAAATGTATTGTTTGATTTCTTTTCCTATGCATTTTATTTGTATTTGTATTTCTCCTCCTAACCGCTTTTCCCAAAACATTCCCAATTAAACAATTAAGAGCCTAAGTGTTAATTAAAGATAAGTTTATTTCCTCGGTAAGAAAATGTGAACCATTCGCCAAGACTTGTTGTTTAAATTTATCTGTATTCAATATTAACCCAGTATTTTCCATGTATACGTCCGTTTTGATTGATTGTTTGTCCAAGTAGTAAATGAATTATTAAGTATTTTTCCATGAAAGGCATATTTAATCTCTTTGTATAAAGAAGTCAATTGTCATGCTTATCATGCTTGTCAAAATGCTGGCTATGGTTCACGTATATGTCAAAGGAAAATGCCTTAGTTTGAATTAAATAAGAGTGACTGTGAGCCAGAAATATATATAGTTACATGTTTTAGTGTGTTTATCCTGCATATTCCCTGTTCTGCGCCTTGTGGGTGAAACTGAATAAAATTGCACAGAAATCACATCTTATAAATGTGTTAAGTAGAAAATGTATGCTATATTTTCAAGAAATTTAATATGGAGTGGTACATTTTTTTTGTTTTGTTCAAAGGGAAGTAGACACTTTATTGAATAAAATATGGTATCAAGTGACCAATTATAAGTAATTCCCAATGTTATCAAAAGCAAGTTATGCAATGTTTCTGGATATAGGTGTCTTAGTTTTGGTAGGCTTTAAGAAACACATTAATTACTATCAGTAAAAGAAAGAATCAGAATGTCACCGTCTATGGTCAATCGTGGGCAACCGTGACCAAAATCGTGACAGTGTGACCTAAGCTTTAACAATGAACCAGGAATAAACAATGTGGAGGTGTTCATTATTTATAAACTTCAGAACTGATTCAATTGGACAGTCAGTAAATACATGATATTATTATACCTCACTTTTGTCTACAATGATAAAATTCGTTTTGACTATCAAAAACGTGTTCAACCTTTTTGACACGTGACCAAGCGATAGTGACTGTCAGGTCATGTGACCGCACTGACATTTTGAATGTCATAATAGGGCAAGTAACTGCTTCATTTTTTTAAACCAAAGTATGGATTGTTTGCCGCCCTTGTCGTGACATCATATAGTCGTGACGTCACTATTCAATATGTAAACAAGCGATTCAATTCAAAAGTAACTGTCATAAAAAAGCCATTATTTGCAAGTACTTCTGAAGAAGGAAGACTATTTGAACATTCTTGAATCTTGATGGGTAGAATTACATGAATTAAAATGAGTTTTACCGTTTATTAACTTAATTTTGTTCGATATAATAAAATAAATATAAAATGGCAGCGTGTATGACATTGATATTGGCAACCATCGGAACAGAACATTATATTATATTATATACCCGCCACAATTCTCAACGAAACACAGGCTTTATCAATCCGTGATATTTACATATCGACTGAAACAATCCGTTTTATGCAGCATTGTTTTCCAAATCCGTATTTCTTGACTTTCCCATGAAATGCGCTCACTACTTTTTTCGGTATATAATGACGTCCTCATAGCGTTCAATGTAATCAAATATACATGTATATGATGTTAAAACTTCACTCAAAATGCGGACAACAGTGTCAGCTATATCGCCTTGGAAATTCAAGATAGACAGGTTGGTCTGCAACCATTCTGCATGATCATGTTTTAATTACATATTTTTGACCAGCAACACAAATTAGACCACTTCAAACGCCGCCATTAAATCTTGGCCACACAGCACACAATTGTGAAAAATCGAAACCGTGTCTAATTATGCTCTTGCAGCGTTACTACCAAAACTTACGATGTCAAATCTTCATCACAGATACGAAAGTCAGTTCGCACAATAGTAAGTGACAGCAATAAAATTGTGCTGAACCCACGAAAGTTTACATTCATTAAAATACACATGACATATTTTGTTCCTGCTTTGCGTTATTTCGTACAACGCTCGTGGTTCAACCGTTCGTGTGATACGTCATCACACTAGCCACTGGATGATACATCTTCTTTGAACAATTTACTAGAGCAATATTCCGTTTACATTTTTGTGTTTGTTTACATGATATTCTAAGCCATTTATTTGTAAATAAAAATTAACCACATTTACACATTTTTGACGGTTCTGTTGACACAGGTTCCCGAACGTATCCAGTAGCCATTCTGATCGAAGTTGATATTATATATTTGCTTCGTTCAAACGCTTTTTCTGCAACGAAATTCGACCAATTCAACAAACAATTTTTTTCTTATAGTTTTACTGTTTGCATAATTTTAGGAATTACGTACAGTCTAGCCTTTTCGACATATGATGACTTTAAACGGACAATGCTAGAATCTTGCTTATTTATTCTGTGTTTCTACTATTGATAGCATCTTTTAACAAACATTTGAGCAATTGCATTCGTGTATAAATATGTATAAAATACAGTAATCACTGTTACAAGGTAATTAGTACTAATTACATGGCAATTCGTCCAACAATCATTTTAATCATTTTAACACAGTGTGAAACTTGCAGTGACGGGTGAGAACATACGTATTGTATTTAGATATTAATCGTGTAATAGTAATTTAAGTTAATAAAATACTCGTTTTTCTTCAGAATGTCGTCAAGTTCAGGGCAGGATAAAAGAATTACAGGCGCCCAATGGGGATACAGAATTGAATTATATCCGGACGATGAAGCACAAGTCCCTGTGACATTTACAGAGGAAGAACTCTGTACGAAGTTAATACAACACGTGGAGATAAATGAGCAAATTAAAACAGTGCGAGCTTACAAAGAGCCATTGACAACGTGGCAAATAACACAAGCGAAGTTTTATCATATGATTATCGTATTGGAAACTTTAAAATGGTGGTGGTCGTTTGAGAAATTGCCTGATGCCATTAAAATTCAGCGCAGCAAAGGGAAGTCACTGGTGTTGGAAAAATGTGAGAGAATGCCACGCGATCCCAGAATTAAAAAAATGAAAAAAAAATGCTGTAACAAACGCATATATGATATCATTAACTGGTTACTATGGCGACATGAGCTAAGAAACCGGTATGAAATCATTGGACATAATTGTCAAGACTTTGGAAAAGCATTATTTGAACATGTCAGTGTCTACAGCGAAAACTATTACCGCTTGTGATTTTAATGTTAAAAACATTGTTACACTTCAGGTATTAGAAAAGTTTAATTGTATTTGTATTGATCATTTGCACGAGAGATGATTGTCAATGCTTGCAAACATTAAGGTTCCTCAAATAACTTCCCGCATTAGCTAAAAAGCATAGATAATCAACGGCCTCCCTGCGATATCATCTTGCACAATGGTAACAAATTAGTGGTGTTCGACTCAGTTTCCTTGTTGCTAATAGAGCTGGAGTTTTTATTTATAGAGGATATCACTATTGCAACATAACATCACAAAGCATCCTTGTGTGTTTTGTCTGAGAGCCACCACAATAACCACATAAAATAACCACAGTATACAGATATTTCATTAGCATTTGGGACCAGTCAAACATTACACATCACATCATTTCGGAACTATTCAATTACATGCATTTTTACATGTTATTTTGTTTACATTTTGTATTGGCTGTACCTGATGTGCTTCCGTTCGTTACTATTACAGTCTACTTACGCAGTTGTATGAATTACGAAAGATGGTCTATGGCATATAGTTTCCAAGATGCAATTGAAATAAAACCACGAAATCATGAAACGTTTACTAGTTCATAAGCCAAATGTAAATAGTAATAAATATGTCAGTACTTTATCTGGAAATATACAAAAATTGGGCATAAATAAACTTTAATGTGCAATGTTACTGAAGTTGCAAGTATGGTACAGTCAAAAGCGACAGTTCAAGATATCTGGTCCAATACGATTTGAGAACTGTTCATTTATAGCCAAATATACAGATTTATTATCTATGGTAAAATGTGTCCCTAATACATACGTCAATACTCAAGCTGAAAATAGCTTTTCTTGCATGTACTTGTTCGATAATGCAACCTATTTTAATAATTTTTGATGTTCATGAAGTCAAGGGTCTACTGTCTCCCTGCATTGCTTTGCGATTTCTCATAAATGCATGAAGGGCAAAGGTAATTTAAGAAAAAAAACCACTTATAATTCAAACTATACCAGGTTAATAAAAACACTTTACACCTACCTTTCTCTCGGATTATGAGAAAAATCACGTCAAACAGTATATCCATTATCAATCTAGTTCACTACATACATAAACAACTGTATGCCAACTCGGGGCTGACTTCCGGAATTAATCGAATTGCGTTTGTACACTGTGACAATATTGAAATGTTGAATCACTTGCCAGATATCACAACAGTTGCTTTCCAATAGAGGAAGTTGATTTAAGAATACACGCTTTAAATATATATTAGAGTGGCAGAACTATAATACTATAATACTATATGCAATCAAACGAACCATAACGACAGAAACTTAAACTCAGCCCATAGGCGTAAACAAGCGCAGCTTTAAGATTTAATTTCGTATTATAAAAGGCTGTAATGTTTTATGATATATGAGAATACTGTATAAGCAAATGTGATTTTCAAAACGTCTTATATAAAAAGATTTTGGAAAGTAGTAATTTGAATATGATATGGATAATTATGACGCATATAACATACTTCTTTTGTTTATACATAAACGATGACCGATGTTAATAACTTTCTGCAAATGATCATGCTTACATTATCAATACATTGTTAACTTAACTTTGGACTACATTTTTCATATGACATGTTTTTGTGTGTGAAGTACCGAACTGTTATAACGCTGGTTTACCACTCCAGTAATTCATGTTGTATTTGATTTATATTCTCTGACAGTAAATCTTACTACAATTAATACTCCATGAAGCTTTAAGTATATGCATATATATTTTCTGTCTTGCATAATATATGCAAGAATATCATTTCTTTATTTAGTAATACATTTATTTAGGTTTATTATTTTATTTATTTTCTATTTTGTATGTGAAAACATTGTTTAAAACATAAATAAATTACATAATTAGAATAAATCAATAGTTAAACAAAATTAATTTAATAATATATAAATTTATTATTTATTGTCATTTATTTTTGATAATGATTCATTCAATTTATTATTAATATCGTTAAATGAAATATCGTATTTTATGAGCACAAGAAAACATACCACAAACAAAACGCTACCTGATATTGATTCTAAAACAAAAACAAAAACAAATTCACGGCATTTCTTTTATCTCATCATCAAGCGGCATTGCACACCTTCGGATCAACTAAGCTGTATTTCCACGATGTTGGATAAAGCAACAGTATAATGACGTTATTTTGTTGATTTTCGTGACGCCATTAGATATTGTTCGTGTCATTTAAGAAATAATATTTTTCTATCATAGTTTGTTGTCGAATAACCCATGGTCAGGACTATAGATGCGTAGGAATTAAATCACGAGTGCGAAGCACGAGTGATTTGATAACATACATCTAAACTCCTGACCGTGTGTTTTTCGACAACAAATTGCCATAGAACAACGTTATTTCGATTCTAACTGGGTCTAGATTTGTTTGGTTTGTATTTTAAAAGGTTATGAATGATAACTATAAAAGTGTTTGTTTATTATAGTGTCACCCCTCGCGATTAAGGGCCAGCCAGTTTTGACTTATGAGACACCTGTACTAATGAACATCTTTACTCCCGATTCCTATCCTATATGCCGGGCGCTTGGCAGGATATTTATCTTTACTCTGCCCATCTTTCTACAACGTACATTGACGCGCGCGTTTCAGTGACGTCAATAGGTCATAACAAAACAATATGACGTCAGCTTCATTCATTAAAAATGAGCGAATAACGTCAGATTCCTTTAGAAAAAAGCGAAGGACCAATCTGACATCATTTCTATTGATATTACAGTGAAAGTAACATATCAACAAACACAAATATAATACAACTTTCATAACGTTTACGTTTTGTGAAAATGTAATGATAAATGGATCATTGAATAAGTGGTTTTTGCTTTTAAACATTATACATAAATGATAAGTTTGTTACGATTTTGCTAGAGAGCGTTTAAGCATGTGCATTTTAGTGTACACTTTCCGCGAAAGTGAATAATATTTTTCTATCATAGTTTATTGTCGAATAACCCATGGTCAGGACTATAGATGCGTAGGAATTAAATCACGAGTGCGAAGCACGAGTGATTTGATAACATACATCTAAACTCCTGACCGTGTGTTTTTCGACAACAAATTGCCATAGAACAACGTTATTTCGATTCTAACTGGGTCTAGATTTGTTTGGTTTGTATTTTAAAAGGTTATGAATGATAACTATAAAAGTGTTTGTTTATTATAGTGTCACCCCTCGCGATTAAGGGCCAGCCAGTTTTGACTTATGAGACACCTGTACTGATGAACATCTTTACTCCCGATTCCTATCCTATATGCCGGGCGCTTGGCAGGATATTTATCTTTACTCTGCCCATCTTTCTACAACGTACATTGACGCGCGCGTTTCAGTGACGTCAATAGGTCATAACAAAACAATATGACGTCAGCTTCATTCATTAAAAATGAGCGAATAACGTCAGATTCCTTTAGAAAAAAGCAAAGGACCAATCTGACATCATTTCTATTGATATTACAGTGAAAGTAACATATCAACAAACACAAATATAATACAACTTTCATAACGTTTACGTTTTGTGAAAATGTAATGATAAATGGATCATTGAATAAGTGGTTTTTGCTTTTAAACATTATACATAAATGATAAGTTTGTTACGATTTTGCTAGAGAGCGTTTAAGCACGTGCATTTTAGTGTACACTTTCCGCGAAAGTGAATAATATTTTTCTATCATAGTTTTTTGTCGAATAACCCATGGTCAGGACTATAGATGCGTAGGAATTAAATCACGAGTGCGAAGCACGAGTGATTTGATAACACACATCTAAACTCCTGACCGTGTGTTTTTCGACAACATATTGCCATAGAACAACGTTATTTCGATTCCAACAGGGTCTACATTTGTTTGGTCTGTATTTTAAAAGGTTATGAAAGATAACTATAAAAGTGTTTGTTTATTATAGTGTCATCCCTCGTGATTAAGGGCCAGCCAGTTTTGACTTATGAGACAGCTGTACTGATGAGCGTTTAAACACGTGCATTTTACTGTACACTTTCCGCGAATTCTCCAGAACCATTGTCAAAACATAAGTCTCCGCCATTAATTATTGCAGAACACCCTATACTTGATTTCCTTCTTTTTTATGGAAAACAAGCCGCTTGTCGTGTAAGAATAAGTATTTTTATATCGTTTATTTTCAAATTAAAAACAACGGTGGAATAGCAGAATACTAGGTAAAGACAGCATTTGATAAAATTAATAGTTTTATCTAATATTTGGAAAATTTTAATAAAAGTAAAACCCCAAAATACAATTTTGTTTTGCTCCAATACCAAATCAACATGTTATTGGAAAATAACATTTAATTAAGTGGACCCTTAACTTCCTTATCATGTGCCCATTTCGTCTGATATCGTGACTGCTATGTTGAATAATTGTTAGAACTATCAATTAATGCTTTTCAATCAAATCAACCTTTTTACCAGTCTTTAGCTATGTGATAAATGTCAACCACAAAATGTGTTTCACAAATGTATTTCAAATTGGCTATAAATAGTTAAATAGTAAACAAACAAATAATAGTTGTTCCATTGGTTTGTAGAAACTACCTCCAATTGTTAACATGTTCATGAAAAAGTCAGTGACCTTATTAAAGCATTGTCTGTAGTCCGGACATCACTCAGGTTTGCATCATATACAATTTTTGATACACACATGTACAAACATGTACAATATATATATATAATAATAATGAGAGATAAACATTGTTACCAAATGGATAATGCATTTAAACATTTGTATAACAATGTTATGCTATTCAAGCAAAGCATGCTATAATACCTGTAAAATTATTGATTATTATTATTAATATGCACACCAATGGTCACAATGCCGGTGGGATTAGTTTGTTTATGATTAACTTGCGGGAATTACGGGAAATGTATTGTTTGATTTCTTTTCCTATGCATTTTATTTGTATTTGTATTTCTCCTCCTAACCGCTTTTCCCAAAACATTCCCAATTAAACAATTAAGAGCCTAAGTGTTAATTAAAGATAAGTTTATTTCCTCGGTAAGAAAATGTGAACCATTCGCCAAGACTTGTTGTTTAAATTTATCTGTATTCAATATTAACCCAGTATTTTCCATGTATACGTCCGTTTTGATTGATTGTTTGTCCAAGTAGTAAATGAATTATTAAGTATTTTTCCATGAAAGGCATATTTAATCTCTTTGTATAAAGAAGTCAATTGTCATGCTTATCATGCTTGTCAAAATGCTGGCTATGGTTCACGTATATGTCAAAGGAAAATGCCTTAGTTTGAATTAAATAAGAGTGACTGTGAGCCAGAAATATATATAGTTACATGTTTTAGTGTGTTTATCCTGCATATTCCCTGTTCTGCGCCTTGTGGGTGAAACTGAATAAAATTGCACAGAAATCACATCTTATAAATGTGTTAAGTAGAAAATGTATGCTATATTTTCAAGAAATTTAATATGGAGTGGTACATTTTTTTTGTTTTGTTCAAAGGGAAGTAGACACTTTATTGAATAAAATATGGTATCAAGTGACCAATTATAAGTAATTCCCAATGTTATCAAAAGCAAGTTATGCAATGTTTCTGGATATAGGTGTCTTAGTTTTGGTAGGCTTTAAGAAACACATTAATTACTATCAGTAAAAGAAAGAATCAGAATGTCACCGTCTATGGTCAATCGTGGGCAACCGTGACCAAAATCGTGACAGTGTGACCTAAGCTTTAACAATGAACCAGGAATAAACAATGTGGAGGTGTTCATTATTTATAAACTTCAGAACTGATTCAATTGGACAGTCAGTAAATACATGATATTATTATACCTCACTTTTGTCTACAATGATAAAATTCGTTTTGACTATCAAAAACGTGTTCAACCTTTTTGACACGTGACCAAGCGATAGTGACTGTCAGGTCATGTGACCGCACTGACATTTTGAATGTCATATTAGGGCAAGTAACTGCTTCATTTTTTTAAACCAAAGTATGGATTGTTTGCCTCCCTTGTCGTGACGTCATATAGTCGTGACGTCACTATTCAATATGTAAACAAGCGATTCAATTCAAAAGTAACTGTCAGAAAAAAGCCATTATTTGCAAGTACTTCTGAAGAAGGAAGACTATTTGAACATTCTTGAATCTTGATGGGAAGAATTACATGAATTAAATTGAGTTTACCTTTTATTAACTTAATTTTGTTCGATATAATAAAATAAATATAAAATGGCAGCCATCGGAACAGAACATTATATTATATTATATACCCGCCACAATTCTCAACGAAACACAGGCTTTATCAATCCGTGATATACATGTCGACTGAAACAATCCGTTTTATGCAGCATTGTTTTCCAAATCCGTATTTCTTGACTTTCCCATGAAATGCGCTCACTACTTTTTTCGGTATATAATGACGTCCTCATAGCGTTCCATGTAATCAAATATACATGTATATGATGTTAAAACTTCACTCAAAATGCGGACAACAATGTCAGCTATATCGCCTTGGAAATTCAAGATAGACAGGTTGGTCTGCAACCATTCGGTATGATCATCTTTTAGTTACATATTTTTGACCAGCAACACAAATTAGACCACTTCAAACGCCGCCATTAAATCTTGGCCACACAGCACACAATTGTGAAAAATCGAAACCGTGTCTAATTATGCTCTTGCAGCGTTACTACCAAAACTTACGATGTCAAATCTTCATCACAGATACGAAAGTCAGTTCGCACAATAGTAAGTGACAGCAATAAAATTGTGCTGAACCCACGAAAGTTTACATTCATTAAAATACACATGACATATTTTTTTTTGTTCCTGCTTTGCGTTATTTCGTACAACGCTCGTGGTTCAACCGTTCGTGTGATACGTCATCACACTAGCCACTGGATGATACATCTTCTTTGAACAATTTACTAGAGCAATATTCCGTTTACATTTTTGTGTTTGTTTACATGATATTCTAAGCCATTTATACGTAAATAAAAATTAACCACATTTACACCTTTTTGACGGTTCTGTTGACACAGGTTCCCGAAAGTATCCAGTAGCCATTCTGATCGAAGTTGATATTATATATTTGCTTCGTTCAAACGCTTTTTCTGCAACGATATTCGACCAATTCAACAAACAATTTTTTTCTTATAGTTTTACTGTTTGCTTAAAACAATGGTATTTTGCATAATTTTAGGAATTACGTACAGTCTAGCCTTTTCGAGATATGATGACTTTAAACGGACAATGCTAGAATCTTGTTTATTTATTCTGTGTTTCTACTGTTGATAGCATCTTTTAACAAACATTTGAGCAATTGCAGTCGTGTATAAATATGTATATAATACTGTAAACACTGTTACAAGGTTATTAGTACTAATTACATGGCAATTCGTCCATCAATCATTTTAATCATTTTAACACAGTATGTAATTTGCAGTGACGGGTGAGAACATACGTATTGTATTTAGATATTAATCGTGTAATAGTAATTTAAGTTAATAAAATACTCGTTTTTCTTCAGAATTCAGACTCATATATGTCGTCAAGTTCAGGGCAGGATAAAAGAATTACAGGCGCCCAATGGGGATACAGAATTGAATTATATCCGGACGATGAAGCACAAGTCCCTGTGACATTTACAGAGGAAGAACTCTGTACGAAGTTAATACAACACGTGGAGATAAATGAGCAAATTAAACCAGTGCGAGCTTACAAAGAGCCATTGACAACGTGGCAAATAACACAAGCGAAGTTTTATCATATTATTATCGTATTGGAAACTGTAAACTGGTGGTGGTCGTTTGAGAAATTGCCTGATGCCATTAAAATTCAGCGCAGCAAAGGGAAGTCACTGGTGTTGGAAAAATGTGAGAGAATGCCACGCGATCCCAGAATAAAACAAATATAAAAAAATGCGCTAACAAACGCATATGTGATATCATTAACTGGTTACTATCTCGACATGAGCTAAGAAACCGGTATGAAATCATTGGACATAATTGTCAAGACTTTGGAAAAGCATTATTTGAACATGTCAGTGTCTACAGCGAAAGCTATTACCGCTTGTGATTTTAATGTTAAAAACATTGTTACACTACAGGTATTTGAAAAGTTTAATTGTATTTGTATTGATCATTTGCACGATAGATTATTGTCAATGCTTGCAAACATTAAGGGTCCTCAAATAACTTCCCGCATTAGCTAAAAAGCATAGATAATCAACGGCCTCCCTGCGATATCATCTTGCAAAATGGTAACAAATTAGTGGTGTTCGACTGAGTTTCCTTGTTGCTAATACAGCTGGAGTTTTATTTATAGAGGATATCACTATTGCAACATAACATCACAAAGCATCCGTATGTGTTTTATCTGGGAGCCACACAATAACCACATAAAATAACCACAGTATTCAGATATATCATTAGCATTTGGGACCAGTCAAACATTACACATCACATCATTTCGGAACTATTCAATTACATGCATTTTTACATGTTATTTTGTTTACATTTTGTATTGGCTGTACCTGATGTGCTTCCGTTCGTTACTATTACAGTCTACTTACGGAAGTCGGTCTATGGCATATAGTTTCCAAGATGCAATTGAAATAAACCACGAAATCATGAAACGTTTACTAGTTCATAAGCCAAATGTAAATAGTAATAAATATGTCAGTACTTTATCTGGAAATATAAAAAAAATTGGGCATAAATAAACTTTAATGTGCAATGTTACTGAAGTTGCAAGTATGGTACAGTCAAAAGCGACAGTTCAAGATATCTGGTGCAATACGATTTGAGAACTGTTCATGTGTAGCCAAATATACAGATTTATTATCTATGGTAAAATGTGACCCTAATACATACGTCAATACTCAAGCTGAAAATAGCTTTTCTTGCATGTACTTGTTCGATAATGCAACCTATTTTTATAATTTTTGATGTTCATGAAGTCAAGGGTCTACTGTCTCCCTGCAGTGCTTTTCGATTTCTCATAAATGCATGAAGGGCAAAGGTAATTTAAGAAAACCACTTATAATTGAAACTATGCCAGGTTAATAAAAACACTTTACACCTACCTTTCTCTCGGATTATGAGAAAAATCACGTCAAACAGTATATCCATTATCAATCTAGTACACTAAATACATAAACAACTGTATGTCAACTCAGGGCTGACTTCCGGAATTAATCGAGTTGTGTTCGTGCACTGTGACTATTGTGAAATGTTGAATCACTTGCCGGTTTGGAAATTTATAGTATGGTTATTCCAATATCGGTCAATAAAGTTTCAAACAAGTAATAAATAAAGAATAAGAATTAGTGGTTACTGTTCTTACATGTATATTTACTGACTATTAGATGTTTATTGCTGAAACCTGGTTTTTACTTCATGTCAAGTACAACGCATCAATGTAATAATTATTTTAGTTTAACTATATATTTCTACTTAAACACACACATATTGTAATCAAATACTTTAGGAAATAAACATAACATCCCAAACTATAGATTATTTATATATTATTTATTTTCTCAAAAATTGGATGAGCAACTCTGGTGCCAGGGGTCAAAGCCGCGAATCCGATGAGACAACTGTAATGAGTTTGTAAGGATGACCGTCAAAGACGACCAGTCCTACGTGCATCGTGAATTCGTTTTTATGTGAAGAGGCATATCAATACAGCGTTATAATCATTGCGTACACAACAGAAGCCTGGATATAAAACTAGTAACACAAAGTGTAGTTGTTGGACGAGTTTTATTGGTTGATCAGCGATTTTTTTTAATCATGGATGGAACCGCCAGCCGGTTACCTGACCATGTGATCACGTCCCCAGTGTGCTTACAACGAAATGTTGTTTTACCAACAGATATTTGATTTATCAATTTCGGACAGCGGGCACGTAACAAACGTCCTATAAAATGTCATTTGAGTCATTCATTTATTGTACATTATGAGATTGACTTTTTTTCAATTTCCACAACACCGTTAAAGTTTTAAATATCAATTTACTACTACTGTGAATTTCTTTATGTTTTTTATACGAGGTAAATTGGGCATCTGTCATGTTACTAAAGGCATTTTGCTTATAAACATCATGTATGTTAAGCTGCATTGGCAATATGCGTTATTTTAAAGTAATGCACACGTATACGAACATTTAACCTACCCAATTCAGTGTTACCTGATACCTACTCAGTGGCAATTAGAACATTAATATAACTACGCCAATTACAGAATATAATTGACGATAACGCAGTTGACTCTTCAATGTCATATTGCGTACTTTGTTCCTTGCAAAGATATTTGGGTAGATTACAAAGCAATATTTCATTCAGAGGTTAATTACTGCGGTCAAAATATTGCTGAAATAAAGCATGCCTTAACGCCATTAAATTTGCAAATGCCTTTGTTACACGGCTTTTAAGATTACTTGTTTATTACCCATAAGATTATAATATGTAACCATGTTGTTAACTATTATCTAGTTCCCAGTGTTTTGTAAAATGTTTAACCTTAATCTACATAAATGTTCGTTGCATTTGATCCAGCCCAAATATGGATCAGTGTTTGACAATTGCATATTAACTTGTGCAAAACCATGTTGATAATATCAAGTGGTATGCAGACATGATGATTTGTGTAAGCATCAATATGATAAACCAGAAGAAACGTCCATTACGTTTTTTTTCATAAGTAATTGTATTATTCATTGAATTGACTGTAACATTTATCCATACGGAACAGGAAGTGCAAACTAATAAAATAGCGAAAGACATTGATATGGAGAAAAATAACACGGACGGTATTTATTTAAACAAATACAAACACATACACATTGAAGTAAAGTCGTGATTTTTTTCACAATGCGTTTGCTGTATTATACACAGTAAAATAACATACCGTAATTACTCTATATGTTGGGACACATAACAGTACTCACCTTTAACCAGCCGACGTATTTACTTGTTATCGATTTACTCTCCGATTGGCACCCCGTTGGTAAGTTGTCAAAGCCATTACTTTGAAGAAAGTTGAAGATATTGCTTCTATATCACCCATACATTTCTAGTTCAGTATTGAACTAAGTGTGAGAATTTATGTCAAAAATTATATCAACCTAATCAGCAAGTTTCAATTTTTTTTTTTATTGGAACATCGGCAAAACGCCTTTGACCATTAACATACAAGTAAACAACATATAGTCAAAGTGCATCAGTACAATACAAATACAATCATGTTAATAGACATAGACATAAACTACAGTGAAGAGTGTTCAAACATCGTGTACAAAAGTGTATGTATTAAAACAACGCAGTGAGAACAAACAAGTAATAAATAGACAATATATTTAGTGATTCATACAATATTTATTAAGAAGCAGCAAATAGTTGTAATTTTTCCTCACGGAGTTTCATAGCATCGGTAATGAATCTGGCAACATTGTTAATGACTGTAGTATTTTGACAAGAGAGAATGTTTTTAAATTTTACTAAATTTGGCCAGTTGGATCGAATACAATATTTTGTTCGAAGATCTTTGTAGATTGAGCAAGTTAGAAAGAAATGATATTCGGATTCAACAGTGTTTGCATTACATAGTTTACATTTGCGTTCATCTCTAGGTATGTTATTATATCTACCAGTCTCAATTTCCAATGTATGGGCGCTAAGTCTAAATCTTGATAGCTGATGTTTTTGATTTTTATTATTAATGCAATCTAGATATTTTTCATACACGAATTCCGTCTTAAACATTCTATAGTACTCTAGTTTCGGTTGGTTATTAATTGTAGCGTGCCAATTTTGGATAAACTGATATTTTATTCTCTGGTTAATTTCATTAGAATAATTAAAATTGTCGTTTAAGTTATTGAAATACATTCCGTATCCTAGTTGTTCTAATGCTTGTTTAACAAATACACACCACAGAGTATTGTTATTGTTATTATCCCTAATAGAATCATTGTAGAGATTACATTGTTCGTTGTAAACAATGTGCATCAAAGATTCGGGGTTTTGCTTAATTGTAACCCAATAACTAAGGGCACGTTGCTTGCATATAATAGAGAGAGGAAATCTGCCTAATTCACCTAAAACAGCGGCATTAGAAGTCTGTGAGCGTACACCTAGAATAGTTTTACAGAATTTAAAATGAAGTTTATCTACTTCTTTAATGTTGTAAATTCCCCATATTTCAGATGCATATAGAATAATTGGAACAACTAGGGAGTCAAAAAGAGAAAGTTTTGTTTTAGTACTTAGCTGCACTTTACTAAAAATAGACAATAAATGATTATAAGCTTTTAAGGCTTGTTCACTAAGTGCCTTTATTGCTCTTGATATATTACCAGTAAAGTGTAGTTTTAGGCCAAGGTAACAAAATTCATCAACAATTTCAATAGCCTGTTGGTTAATACTCCACCTAGACGAACAATTACTTTTCCTTTTTTCAAATATGCACATTTTAGTTTTGTTTACATTTATTTTTAATCCCCATTTACATGAATATTGATATATAGAATTTAATTGCAATTGCAAACTTTCTGGATTTGTAGTAAATAATGCAATATCATCTGCAAATAACAACATAAATATAGATAATAAACGTATATCTTTTTCGGTTAAATTATTAACATCAATACAATCATTAATGTCATTTATGAATAAAATAAATAATAAAGGTGATAATGGCTCACCCTGTTTAACACCTAACGTAACATCAAAAAGCTCCGAATAAGACATATCTTTATGATTTTTAACACATGATTTAACATTCTGATAGATTGACTTGATCATGTTTAACATTTTACAACTTATTCCTGTTTGTACTAATTTAATCCACAGTGCTTCATGTATTACAGTATCAAATGCTTTTTCGTAATCAATAAAAATGCAATAAAGTTTTGATTTATTATTAATAATATTCTGGATTATAGTGTGCAATATAAAAATGCAATCAATCGTACTATGATTATCTCTAAATCCGAATTGCGATGTGTTAAATATATTATCATTCTCGCACCAAGAATTTATTCGGTTGCGCAATGTAAGTGAAAAAATTTTAGCTATAATATTTACTAATGTAATACCTCGATAGTTAGAAGCAACATTTTTGTCTCCTTTTTTGAAAATAGGGACAATAGCACCATTACACCATATTTCAGCTTAAACTACTACGCGTACAAAAAACACAATACGTTGGTATAAAAGACCGCCAATACTACAGGCGAGACGATTCGATATGATACGTTTATTGCATCAAAATATTATAATGCAAAATGCAAACGTAACACATGTCAGTGGAGAACGTACAGAACATAAACATTCATTGGTAAAAATGATGTATTCAGTTAACTTTGTTTTTTCCTTACATGTACTGCTAAATATGCATATTACTATATATATGTAGCAAAAGGCAGAACTTGTAATAAATGTAGAGGAAATGTATATTTTAATTGCTTCTGTTATGACATCAACATTTGTTGAACATCAGCGTCGACGTTGACATTGTAATCACATTTTTGGTAGAATTATCAATGTTATTAAGAAAATGTTCGATGCAATACTCCATGTTATCCTAACGTTCATCCAACGTGGTGTGCCTGCTGAGCAGTATCATTTTATTATTTGTTTACTTTTCAAATTAACTATTTACGTTGTAAATAGTTAGCATACAATTATTTGTGTGGAAATTTTAATAATATTTTAATAATAAGATTTACATAATAATATATTTTAAACGTAAACTGTGTTGTCGGTTTGCGACCATAGAGTACATTCAAACAAGAGCTATAGAAGTACACGGTTCAAAGCATGTGCAAAAACACACTGTTTATCTCTGTTTAACATCGTATTAAACATCGAGCTCTCAGAGATAAAACAGCTGACATTATGAAGTATCGTTGTGTCATCTTATTTTATCGTGCTTCGTTGAACGGGTTAAAAAGTCCATTGTCACTTGGCGCACTTGCAGTGTAATTAGTCTGTCGTTAATCATGTAACTATGTTAACTGATTTACGCTTCATAAATACTGCCTTGTAGGAGCGAAGTGATTCAAACACAAGTCAGAGTCTTATAACAAAATCATAAAATATGTATTGTATATGTACTGGGAGAAACAATTAATATTAGGAAGACTATAGTAGTGTCTTGAATTGTTTCCATTCTTTTGAATTATATAAATTTTCGAAATCCTTTTTTATGATGTATCATGCATCCTTTATATTTTATTTCCTTAGTAAATGGAAATTCAAAAATGATTTTATTGCAGGTTCTCTCTAGGTCAGGCAATTCCAAAATAAATATGTTTATCAGTGTATTAATAAATGTTGATGCATGCTGTGGTTTTCAATTATGTGGGATTACGCTTAGGATTCTGGTTATTAGCCTCATGTAAAATATGTTTAATATTTAAACATATTTGAATTCTGCGGCTTTATGTCAGAGTGTGTAAATAGAATTTGAATTTGAAATAAAATGCCCTTTTAAAATATAATCTTATTGTAACCACTTCTCCCGTAGTTAGCTAGTTAGCCTTTAGTATTTCATAATAGTAGTCATTTAGTAATATTAGTGAATTAGTAGCCAAGGCACCATAGTAAGTAGTTTGTATATTATTAAATAATCATTTGATGTTAACCTATCGTGCCAAGTATTGCACGAGCACTCATATTTACCGCACTACTTTTGCACTACGACACTAAGCAGACATATCGCCATTTTAAGGCACAACACATATCCATTTGTAGAATTTAATTATAAACGTGCTGGATCCGATCAATGCTGATCTATCAAATATACATAAGAAACAATCCACGAATATGTGTTACCCGATCCGCCAAAATAAGGGCGTAGTCGGCCGGAGACAATGGCTCCCAACGTAGCCGGCCGGAGACATTAAATCAATAACAATTCAAATTAAACATGATTGTTGCTTGATATCCCAGGATGTTAGAAAGCTGTTAGAATCTTGAAGCATGACATGACGTTTTCAAGAAGTTCACCGAAAAATGTTATTACTGTGACTGCATGGATCATATGAGCCATACCTGTAGTAGTTGTGTTGATAAATCGGGTGTAAATTCATAGAGAACGGTTATTTTTGTACATTGTAACACATAACATTTTTTACGTTTATATCTTATTTTGTAAAAGGAGCATTAAAGGGTAATTTCATTTGTCAAGCCATTAAAACTATGTTCATTATCTACTACGCATATATTTCGTGTAGATCAAAATGTATATGCCTCCATCGAAGATAGAGTGGTGTATTGGTTTGGAAATGTCGGTCGGTTTGTCGGTCGGTCAGACCACTTTTTGGCTCTCAAAGTCCTATATATTTCCTCCGATCTTCACCAAACTTTATGAAAATGTTGTGGGCATATAATCTACCAAGGCTGATAACCATCGAAATCAGTTCAGGCACAACGGAGTTTTTGCTGTTGAATTATCTAATATTGGACATGATAGCCGCGTCTTCTCTCTAGGTCAAACAGTTTTCATCTGATCTTCATCAACATCGATGAAAATATTTGCCGGAATACTTTCTCGGCTAAGAACGATAATCATCAAATCTAATTTCTACTTAATTGTGTCCAAGAAGGAAGACTGTTAACAGTAACAATGAGCTTTAGTTCTTTATATATGAATTAAAGACAAAAAAAGTTGTTAGTCAACAATGGTAACTTATGCCCTATGGTATTAATAACAGTGTACTTCTATCAGAGTCTAGTCATTCAAATTTATTACTTTGATTGTGACTACGTTGGCAAAATAAAACAATATTCAGACGCGTTCGCCCAAGGTGAGTAATTTGGACTGGATGATAAACCAATGCATAGTTTTGAGATGTATCTTATATCAACGGTATGTACCGTTTATCTGTTTTGAGACAATTGAGTAATGAAGATAAAAAGACACGTATTTTGATAAAATACAAAAACATGAATATGATACAGATTGATAGGAATAATGCATCGTTAGTACAAATCCATTAAAACTCAAAGACAAACGGTCCAGTTCGCAAACAAAGTAACATTTGGCACATGTGACGGTGAACGTAAACATGAATTGACAAAATGGACTTTTAAGAGTAACGTGCAATTTCAAATAACATACACATACACCATTACACTAAGCATCACGTGTTATAAAAACACAGCTAGTCTACATAACTAAGACATCGCTGCGTTTCAAAGTTGTTTCTGATTTGTAGAAACTAGTTGTCTGTAAATTGCATGTTCAGCTTTTATCTTAAAACATATATTATACTCTTATGTTATCATATATTTGTATTTAATCTGGCTATACCTTGGTAAGTTAATATCTTTGCAACTCTGTAATAAAATATTGATACAGATACAGTGGTATCATAAAACGATTTGCAATTGTCTTTTACTAACGCAATAACATGTATAAGCAATATAAGTATGTTATATCTACATGTATTCATTGCAGCATTTCCAGAGATTACTTTAACAAAAAAAACGATAAAAAATATAATTCATTTTGAATAGACAGCATATAACAGATTCCTGAATGTTGCACATTTTTTCAACAAGTGATCGAACAATATAATCAAATAACATTGCAACTAATTGTTAACATTGCAAATAAGTCTGCTCGATTACTTCATGGTCGATTTTATTAGAATCGGAAATTCAGATGCACATATCCGAAATTGGACTAAGTGACTTGATACAAGTTCACCTTACTCCTTCTAAAATTGCAGTGCTTGCACACATTTAGGACGAGATCAAGCTCGTCGCGCTTTGTGATTTGTTCTTTGTTTTTTTGTGTATTTTTTGGCGATTAGACAGATGGCCATATGGATAACCGAGATAGATCTTATAAAAGCGGCCTCTCTAAAATAACGCTTACATTCCATGGTCTCTTAGTAGTGCTTTGGGATCTCTTTGCGAGGCTCAACAATGGTATGTGAAATTATTGTACAATTTTATAACATTTAATTTTTTGAAAGTATATTTAATATTTGGTACGATTTTGTAGTTATAAGATATTAAATGATGTAAAAAAAGAATGGACAATATATTCGGAATGACATATTTAAGTCATGTGTATATTACAACACAATCAAATAACATTATAATAAGTAAATTAATATTAAAATCAAAACATCAAATGTTTAACCAATCCTAAGAGACATTGTTTTTGTTGTTATTGTTTTTAGGTTTTTTAAAACTGTTTCATAATTTCTATTCGTATTTTTTGCCTTATATCTGGAACCAGACTTTCATAGCCGAGTGAGAAAAAGAGATATAGTTAAGTTATTGGTTTGCGTGGCATCGCTTATACAATATACATTGATAACTTAAAACTTTAAAAACACTTTATACATTTTTTTAAATTTAATATACATGCACTTCAAGTAGCTGAATTCACAAATGCGTTCTCTGCAAGTGACGTTTCTCTCAAACAACACAATCAAAGTTGATGGTGATAAACACAAATTTTATATTTTTAAATTGAATTGTATAAAACAAATTAAATATTGTTTATTTCTCACTATTGATAAAAAAAATTGTTTACGGTTAGCAAAAGCAAAATATTTATATATCAATTTACTCGGCACCTTATTCTTGTGCGAGAAAGCCCTGTCAAAATCGTGTGAAAATGTTTCATGAAAAATACCAGTAAATTCAAATGATATTGCTGTCTGCATATATTAAAATACATGTGTTTAACACTGCGGTATTTTGTAATCTGTACCAAACAAATTAGCGACATTTAATATGTGATTTGTGTCTGTCACACAATGTGAGCTATCTGTAAAATTCTATCACGATTTCAGTTTAATAATCAATTGGTTTAATAGTTCATTAATCATATACGATTACTACTAAGGTAATATTTTCTATGCACAATTTGCTCTTTCATATTCATAGGATTGAACGAACATGCATTTCTTTAAAAAACTATGTGTTTTAACGAATGTTCTCTTATGGATTTTAACTTTGTTATATAGGCTTTCAACACGTTTCTTCCATTTGCCTGCGCCTTGCTCTGTTTGTTGCAGTCGGCATATTCAGCAAGTATGTGCCGTGTTTGTTTTAGTAGATTTGTATTCTTTGTCGCAATATGATCAAATACTACGTGTATTTACTGAATGCAACTGAAAATGAGAGAACAATACAGTCCCTTTAAGTCTGTACAATGTCTACTTTAAAAAAAAACTTGTTCTATTCATGTAACATATTTGTTATTTTGATAACTCCAAAACAATTTAAATTAGATAGTGTTTTTAAATGCTTTGCTGGGTTAGAAAACGAAAGCAAAATGTTCATATACCACTCAAAGTCCCAACCGCTACTGCAATAATGGATATAACTTTACAACTGATTATTATTTCAATTTGAAATTATGCATGTGTGCCCAGTCTTGTGTTATACGACATGAATGAAATTAATTATACATTATGAAAAAATTAGTATATTTAGTTATCATTCAAAACTAAAAAATAAATGAATAATTCGTTCGGTGTAAAATACTGAAAATATCAGGCTGCTTAGGACTTCTGAGTAGTATATATCGGCAATTTTACTAACTAGGCAACCAGTCGTAAAGAATAACGTCGACTAGACGCGATTATGTCACTGATAATATGACATAAGATCTTGAGATTACTGAAGTACAAAGTGTTCCATAATGAAATAAATGGAATACGTTTTAATCATGTTTTAAAATCACAAGCACAATATTTCCCTTAAAATACTTAAAGGAACTTTAAAATACCTTTGATGTATTTTCTAATGTTCTCATATAACAAGGCTACAGTAAATAAACGACAGAATAATATACCGACCTTACCCTCACAAACGTGTTTTAAAACATGTTTCGACAAGGTATTTTAGTAGCGAAGTTCGCTACAAGACAATTCAGTACTTCGACGAAATAGTAGTACTAATATTGTATAGTGTACATTAAACGTAAGTATTAATTAATTTTTAAAACATTTGTGCAGATGTTGGCGAGGCCTGTACTAAGAATGCAGATTGCCTGACTAATGGCTATTGCGGATCAGACTTGAAGTGTGCCTGCAAACCAACGTTTGTTGCAGCAGCTGACAAAGCTTCATGTACGACAGTTGGTAGGTACACTGATATTCAAGTCTTAATTTAAATATTAATTTTGGTCATTGTATTTAGCTAGAATTACATACATGTTATAAATGGCCCGCGGTCGACAGATCAGGGTAATATAATGTGTTCATTGTTCTTTCCAAATATAAGGCCCGTTATAACAATAAAATTATAAATACATTTAATGAAACATATCGAATTTATTTGCTGATAAGTTTTGTTTTTATTGTAGTATAAGGTTTATCATGCGTATTGTATAATTAAACTAGAAATACGTCACTATAACATTCTCTGCAATAAAAAGGCGTGTGATTTGAGAAGCAATGTATTTTTTTTTAAGTTTGCACAACCTTATAAAGACACCATATAAGAATAATTCAGAATAACAAACGATTAAACACAGCTATGTACTGTTATCCTTATTACACATACAATATTTGCTTTGTGTGTCTAATAAATAATGAGTTCAGTTAAGTCCCAGCTGTGTTTTCTTGCATTAAAGTCATCACAACGGGAACCTGCACAGCCACGGGCGGAGAGTGTTATGCTCTGACGAACGCCTATTGCAACACAGCAGCGCCCGGTGGTGCAAAGTGTACATGTGGTGCAGCATTCACTGGTGCTTTATGTGCTGGGACAGGTATACCAATAACATAACTATTCGAACTGCAGGAATTCCTGTCTGTCAATATAAATATTTGTATAAGAGATCAATTTAACTCATTTCTTTCTACGAATTTTTTACAATATTTTCTCAGTTTCTATTACACAGACCGAATGTTTATACGGTTTTATTTATGACTCCAATTTTGCAAAACAAAAATTCTGTTAGCACTGCATACATTTTAAGAGCGCAGATCAAAACTAAAAATTAATTTTAATAGAGTTAACTTATTAAAATGATTCAAGATACGAACATTTACTTTTACTATATAATATATAGTGTTACTAAATATAGTAACATTTGGACGTCGATTACGGGCCGTTACGCGGTTCCGCTGAGCCGGTATAATTATAATTGGCCGCGGCCGATTTTTCGATAATCGAAGAGAATCCGATCGCGCGACGTCAACGACCACGAATGGCGTATTTAGTCAAAATTAAACGGTTATATCCGAAAATGCAAATACTGAATATTAACGACATTTTGTAGTTAAATTGATTAAATATATATACGATCTATAGCCTGTGCATCTTTTAGTTTCAGAAAAAGAATCACTGAACAAAATTGAACAGATCGGAAACTTTTACTGTACCTCAATTTCAATCCATTGCTTCCAACAATAACAATCCAACAATACTGTAAGCACTTCAATTCCCTTTTCTTGTGTCCATAAGCCTTAATTTTTAACAATCATGATATTAATTTCATGTGAACCATTCTGACCAGAAACACGATTTACGAAATCGCAATGACTGGTCAGAACGTTTGATTTTATTCGATTCAAAGTCTCAAAATATATTATTTATCCAACTGACACATTCATCATTCAGAATTCGTCCATGCATGATTTATTAAACTAATAGTAATGTATTTTACTAAAATAAAAGCAAACACGACATAATCGTTGTCACAACAAAACTGCGAGTCCAGCGAAAACTGGTTTGTGTCGTCACTGTTTTTGTTTATAACTTACGTCATTCGTTAGAATTGCGTCACGTATTGCGTAATTAGTTGAATGTTAAGTAAAAGTACGGCAAGTTTGTTTGGTGTTTTTGTTAACATTTTGTGTAATAAAGAAAGTAACATGATTCTTTTCTTGTGACAGAATAATATGTATTATAAACGATAATATACGGCAGTGTTGGGCCGGCCGTTATATCGGCAGCGGGCCGATTATAGATGCCCGGCCCAGCTCTGCCGTATATTATTGTCTAAGTAATAAAACGAGTTGACAAAACTTGTCTAAACAAGTGAACATGTGTGTGTTATAAGGTCGTTGAATAATAAATTACCGTACATATGTATAATTTTGCCATTGCCAGAGTTTAAATGTATTGTTCTTTTAAGGAATATTCTTCGATTTACGTTGTTTGTCGGCCGATAAACAACGATTTGAAGTTCTGGTGCGTAAGAATTAAACCAGGGCTGTTTATCGGCCAATAAACCACGATTTGGAGTTCTGATGCTTAAGAATTAAACCAGGGCTGTTTATCGGCCAATAAACCACGATTTGGAGTTTTGATGCTTAAGAATTGAACCAGGGCTGTTTATCGGCCAATAAACTACGATTTGAAGTTCTGATGCGTAAGAATTAAACCAGGGCTGTTTATCGGCCAATAAACCACGATTTGAAGTTCTGATGCATAAGAATTAAACCAGAGCTGTTTATCGGCCAATACACCACGATTTGGAGTTCTGATGCTTAAGAATTAAACTACGAGGGCGTTAGCCAGAGTGTTTTAATAACCATGCATCAGAACGACAAAGAGTTATTTATTAACCGATAAACAACGAAAATTATTTAGATTCTAATATGATTTGACATATATTTTTGCAATTGTAATTGGAACTACTTTTTAATATAAACCGCTCAGATTCGAGGCTTCTTATTTCGTTGTTTATTGTGTAGTTTAACAACGATAATTGTGTCCTTCGTCTATAGAAAAATTAGCGAGTTAGAATGCATACTACATTTACATGCACAGACTGTTCTGGAGGATCATCCGGGGCGTGCGGTAGTGCTGATTCCAACTCTGAATGTGACACTACCAATGGGAATGTGTGTAAATGCAAAGCCAACTATGGAGTGTTCGCCAGTGGAACGCAATCAAATACGTTGTTCAGGGTAGCCACACAAACAAAATGCAACAAATACTACAAGTGAAAATATTATAATGATGATATTAGTCAGTGACAATAATTGGCTAGACTTGACCTGGCTATAAACACACATATATACATACACGTATATATGCCTAAACATACCTTTAAGACACCAACCCTTTTTGACATGTTTCGAGTCCTTACTTACCCATGCTAAAAACTCTGAATCAGCCAACCAAGCATAATTAACAACTAGTATAATTGTCAGTTTACTCATGTTTTAAACTAAAATGCACTAATGTCTATAGATCAATGTTTATTCATCTAGTAGTTAATGTAACCTGAAAATAGAAGCATGCATGTTTAATAAGAAATAAAACCATTTCATCATCTGTTTGATAATTTGATGACTAACACTCTGTAGAGTTAGGAAGCATGTGTATTTCTGCACTGCCTCTGAAACAAATCAACACAGTTTGCAGTATTGCATTCATGAAAGCACTGCGACTGCAGTTGTATGCTGGACGCCTCTACCACGCAGGAAAAGTATAGGATAAGTCTGCTTTGAAGGCAACGGTTGCAAAGACTTTCAGTCTTCAAAAGTCTAAAGTTAATATTAAAACAAAATTGATTCAAACACATTTAAATTTATACCCAATGCCACCAAAATGTGTTTGGAAATACTTATACATACTGCTTGACGACTGCCATAGCCTCTAAATATTCTAAACATCGACCCAGAATTTAATTGTTCCCTGACTTTTCCTTGACTTCTCTAAAATTATATTTTTCACTGACCATTTTCCAGATTTCCCTGACAATTCACTACTTGAAAAAAAAAGCATTTACCCTGACTTTTCAAGTTAAGTGGCAAACTTGTTGTTTAGCATCTTGCCGTAAGCCACGATGACATCTTTGGTTAAAAAGTCAGCTGATAAATGCGTAAATTTTTTTATAATTCTCGGGTTGTATGTAAGTCAAAAATATGCATTCTCATCTACTTTCCAGATACTAATATTTCAAGTACATTCTTTACGACGATAGGGGACCATTATCGATTATCAACGACTTCTTATACGGGCTTGCACACTATGGCAACTTGAATGCCTATCATAGTGTACGAATGTATATAAATAATACCTTCTAGGGACAATTCTACTTGTCTACCGTAGTTCCGTTGTCTTTAACGAAATAGAAAATATCTCTCTCTTGGATGGTCATAAAGACTGGTATCAATGTATCCGGGTTGACCAGAAGATGTGCGTCCATTCTGATGTATTGTATCTGAAGGGTTAATTTAGTTCATGTGTTCAGATAGTGATTAATGATTGAACATTTAATATGTACACACTTACGGTGGTATCATTTTGCATAAGATAACCAGAAAATGTTAATGAAAGATAAACAATTGTTCACGAACACTTGAAAATCGTTCGCGAAACATTTTGGCCTTTTCGTGATTATATTATCTGGTGATCGTGAAAACAAAAACACAATCTTTGCCCACTACTGCATGATATCATATAATTATTTTTAAATATTGTTACTGATCGCAAAACAATAAGAATTTCATAAAACGTTGAACATTTTCGTCAAGACAGTTATTGTTTTTGTTCATGAAAATTTCCTAACTTTCCAGAAAAAATCAAGTCTTTTACGAAAAATATTTTTTATGAATAATCAGCGTATACAGTTCAAGGAACAAACTGGATATTTTCCATTTCATTTTTTACAATAACACGCATCTGTATCTCTTACCGTGGTTTATTCGAAAACGAACTATGATAGCAAATATTATTTCTTATTCTAACAAGGCACGCCGCTAGTTTGCCATAGACAAAGAAGAAACTCTGCTATAGATTATTCTGCAACAAAATAGCTCTTTAAATTCGTCAACATTGTGCAGCAAAATTCACGTGCTACAAAGTGAGGTAGCAAAATCGTTACACACAAATCATTTCTGCATTATGTAGCGGAATAAAAACACCAACGTTTATCAGATATTTATTACGTTTACTTCCAAAGTTGACGTTTTGTGCATATACTTTTGGTTTGCGCTTGTTAACATTATATTTTACTGTATTATCAATAAAGAAGACGTCACAATGATTCTCTTTTTTTTTATAAATCGATCAATGTTTATCAATGAAGCCGACGTAATATTGAAATGTTATGATTTATTGACGTCAGTAGATATTTAGTTTTACTATCGAGTCAATAGTAGTTTCCAATTTTAGTTGGAAAATAAGTACACATACATTGTCATTTCAAAGTGAGTATGCCTCATATTTCGACGATTCGTTGGTCTTTTAAGAAGTAGTAGCTCATTATTATACAACAATGTGAGCGGTATAAGAGGGGTTAAACTGGGCACTTTTGTTTATATTTATTGAAAAACGATACAGTGTGTATACTCACCGAGCCAACATCAATAAGGTCGACATTAAATTCAGGATTGCTGTTCCACTCAAAGCGACTATGAAGTGTCATATTTCCTGTTTCTTGGTGTGTACCCTTGATGTTAATTGTCACCTGCCCGTCATACACATGTCTTGCTGTTTGGATGCGTATAAAGTATTTATTAGCTGAAAAAAGAATTACACAAAAACATATACGTAAGGTGATCCATTGCATTGAACTATTTAATTGTAATTTTAACTTAAGTTGGTTGGAAAGCAGTAATGTGCGAGATTTTCCTGTGAGATACTGTCACGTTTACAGTTCTCCACTTTCGCCTTAAAGTAATTGGGTTAATTACTTAAAATAATTGGGTTAATTTCTTCTTTTTTTATTGTATGTAGGTTACAATATACTAGATTCAATCAATAAATGTACATCTTTGTAAGTCTTTAAGTTCCAGCCAATGGTTAATGTTTATGTAGTGTGCTATTAACAATATCCTTACATACTGTCAAAACATCCATTTAAAATCTACAGATATGGTTAACCCATCATTGAAAAGTTACACTCTGACGACGTGGCGTGAATGATAAAAAGGTTCACCAGCTAACATGTTCAGAGTCCACTGACTATTTCCCAAACAAGCACGGTGGCCCATACTTTTTATGTTGGTGATCTATTTTCTTTCATAAAGAGACAAAAGTATTGTGTCAATCGTGATTTCTAACATTTGGCGTCTTTTTAAAGTAAACAGTAATATGACATATATTGCATATAAGTTAAAATGGTTCAAATGCGAGCTTCAGTGAATATAAAACATAATTATAATTTCCTGTTTCAAACAAATAATTTTATGGAACAAACCTTTCGCACAATAGACATTATTGGACCAATGTGGGCCATTGTACGTAATCGTTGCATCCCGAGAACTCGGTAAGTACCCTTTCTCACAGTTTCTGTTCGTTATGCGTAGAGTGTCTCCTTGTTTATACACCTGCTTCTCCAGTTTGATAATATTTTCATGAGGTTTAGGACATTCAGCTGCCCAAAAAGGATAGAATACAAGTTAAACATTATGGTTTAAAGTTACAGTATATGTTTTAAGCACCGTATTCACCCATTGTATTTTAAATTAAAGCAAATGGCTCTGGGATGGCAACACTCATTACTTACATTTATTGTACCCTGATGTCACAGAGTTATGTGGTTTCATATCACCCTGCTAAAAAAGAAATCGTGCTCTATGAAAAAAGCATCACGCTGATAGGAAATTTAGCAAAATCATACGTACATTAAATGTTCGGAATAACATTTATTTGATGTTGTTATGTTTTGAAATACGTGCGTAATCATTTGTTATTGATTTCTATTATTAAATTTTTATTAAAGTGGTAATTAACCACCACGCGCGTTAGTTCTTGACAATTAATTTCTCTCGACGACAAAATTGAAATCAATCATGAATCTACCGTAATTACCCTAAGCATTGGGACACTTAAAATAAATAAATTTTGTATTGTCCCAATATTAAGGGACATACACAATTCTCTAAATTGTGTCCCAACATTTAGGGCAATATATGATACAATCTATCCTGCATTATATGCCTTAAACTAATTCTTTTTATTTTTGGGGGATAATAATCGCTTAATAAAATATATTAAATATTAAATTATAAATAATAAAATATTTAGAGGTGACTGATGCTCAATTATTTCTTGCTGGGGACTTCATGGCAAATTAATTGAGAAGTTTATCTGAGAAACTATGCTCCAGTAGAGTACACAGTATGTTCCACGTGTCAGCTACATGCACATACCCTTGAGGGTGTACATTATGATGTATATGTATAGATAAGAAAACGCAGTATACCGTGTCACAAGTCGCTATGCAACCAGCGTAGTGACTTGGTATGGAATGTTTATACAGTAACAACATAAGGTGGTATTTTGGTGTCCCATTATTAAGGGACACAAAATAAATCAAATTTGAAATGTGTCCCAATCTTAAGGGGCGCGAAAAATAATTATTTGTCCAAAAATTAATTGTGTCCCAATATTTAGGGTGTCCCTATGCTTAAGGAAATTACGATGATCTTTAAAATATATTTCGAGCTTGTTCATCTTGAGAAATGTTAAACACATTTATCAACCGGGGCAGAATCCCTCTCAGCCATGTGCTATTTATATCACACTCCCGTCACTTGATGTCAGCTAATTAAATGATTTAAACAACGTACTCCGTAATATGGAGTTAAAATATAATATCGTTTATATATAAATCACACGGCATTAGTTTAATTACCAATTTCACAATGTTTTCCATGAAATCCCTCCGGACATTGACAAACGACAGGTGATATACAAGTTCCACCGTTCAGACATTCAGGATTGCATAGGGCTGAAAAGAAAGTAATTTCAATGGACTCTACAAAAATAGCTTTTATTTATGTAAATATCTGTACAATTTAATTACAAATCATGTCAACTCATTTATTCGAAGGTGATGTCAAGTTTACTGACAGCACACTTGTGCACCTTTTTGACTTAGGATTATTTTTTATTTATATACGAATATTTATATACCGCCTGCAGATCTGATATCAGTTAATTTGTACAATTAATATATTACATAGGATACATTGACAGTATCAAACAACCATCTTAATTTAACAAGCAAAATTCTGACCACTAAAAATGTAGATACGTTTAATAAATTGTTTCTTAATTTAATTCAACTTTAGTAGTTATAGTGTAAGTTAATAATCTCGATTTATTCGACCAATATCTTAGCATCGATAACCCCAATTGCGTTGTTCGTATATTCCAGTTGTTTTTCCTACAAGTCTTTACATTGAATTTCTTTTTTTGCAAAACATCCACCTTGGTAGCCTGAATCTTACGTATTTCACACTGTTCCCCGCTCGTATGTTCCAACATTTACACTGATAATCAAGGATGCAGTGGCCACCAAATGTGCAGTGCCCAGCATACAACTGTTGAAAAATCAAATGTTATGTGTTTGAATTTCTTATGTATACCAGATGAGAATGGATACAAATTTGTACGGTGATTTTTGAAGTCATTCAATAGGGTTTCTGTGCTTTCCTGTATGGTTTAAACATCTTGCGGTGTGATAGAAAATGTATAAAGAATCATTATGTCATTATGAAACATAAATAATATTGGCGTGGTCGTGGACGTGAAAGTTACGTTTTATAAATGTTATGAGTATAAACGGGAAACTATACAATATATGCCTCTTATCACCTTGCCGACACTCAGGGAAGGACCCGTTGTTTCCAAAACTCCATGGTTCCTCACCAAGGTCCTGCTTCGCAACCCACGAGCCTTTGTTACAGACACACATTCTTGGGTTCGGCTCGTAGTAAAACACTTCAGATGGTTGACAAGAAAAGATCAGAAAACCGTCGTGCTGGCTTTCATAACGGTTAGCACCGGAGATGGCTTGTTGGTTAGTTGGGTCGTATAAATGTTCCACATGTGTTAGTATCTTGCAGCCAACTTTATTGAAAACCAAAGAAAAACTGCATTCTTTCTACGTCGATTATAGTTTTTAACCATTTAAATAGTTTCTACCGAAAAAAATAATAAGTGTTTTCAGTCACGGAGTCACATTCTTAAATAACATGTCTTATGCTTATTGATTTTATTTTGAAGACATGTATCGTCACAGGTGTGTTGCCTAACTGCTAGACTACATATATATATTTAATAAAGATCACAATGAAGACTTATGTTTTATATTTGAAGCGGAGACATTGTTTGTAAATAACTATACTTGAATTTCACTGTGCCTACAGAACAGCAACGTAGCGGCAAATTACGAATAAACAAGAGCAATACTTAGCTAAATACCAGGCTTGGATTCTACATTTGTCCCAATGCACTGTATTATACCGGAAGTAGGATTGCACGTGCACGAGTATCTCGAATACGCACTGGAATCCATGTTGTTCGTAAACACAAGCTTGTAGTTTGGATCACATTCAACGGATTTCCCACTGTCTGTTATCTGTCTATTTCTGATTGTTGTACACTTGCTAGGTGTAGAATTGTATTGTGACTCTTCTTCTGTTAAAAACAATAATCAGGATAGCGCATTCCAGCTTTACTAAGAATATGGTATCTTTATCAAAGTTCGGACATACATGTTTTTTTACAATCGTAATTATTGAATTTATAAAGGTAAGTCTTCCGAAACTATTTTATCCTATTGCACGCACTGATTGCTCTAATAAACATACAAACATAGCCATTATATTTACCCATCTCACAACTCAAATTATGATCTGGCAACACTCCATTAACGCATTCAATTATTTGAACTTCTTGTTCGTTTTCATCTGCTGTGGCCTCATCATTATAATAGTCCGGATAGTCATAATCGTTGTTTGGGCAGCTGAGCTTTACACGAACACCTGTACCATTGACCACCTTTAAAATGAAGAGTCTGCGTTTGGGTTACGTTGTTTCTCATTGGAAAATTACTCTACGAGAGGCGTGTGAAGTAATCAATAAATGAAATAACAAAATCAATATGTTTAACAAGTTGTGTAGTATATTTTAGTATAATCGCGATTTATCAGATGTCCTACATTAAAGAATACATTGATGTAATCTTTTTTGTGATATCATCTTGTAAGTTTTGTTCATCATTAATAACGACTCTTTTTATAAAAAAAAAAGTAATTAGCAACCAATATTAGAAAATGGCATTTCGCCAGATGTCTGCTTTTCGCGTAAGCCTGATATTGCTACAACAATTTAACTCAAATGTATACGAATGATTTTTCAAATGAAATATACCGATATGGAACAATATAACGGGATGAAACCCATTTGATTAAAGCCGCTGTCCATAAAATATAATTCAGTGCATCTTAAATCGACAATAGTTCTAATGAACGTTAATGACGTTTATACGACTCATAACGTTTTCTTATTTACGAAAGGAATTTCATAATGTCTATGTTCGAAAAAGCTTGGTGAGAACGGAATATACACTAATGTACATGCAGATTTACTTCTGAGGCATCACCAGCTATCGCATACAGATAATGTTACGTTAACAAGTTGCCAAAACCTTATTATTTTACCAATTTCAATGCGTTTTTTTTTTATTTTGATCGGTAAGATGTCCATTTTCTGGTTAAAGATTATATTCAAAAGTTGTGTTACTTCAAAACTACGTAAGTTATTAACTTGAAACTTGGAACCAACCCTTGACATCAACTCCAGTATCATGGACAACATTCCCCATAACTATGTTTTGTATTTGACAGAGTTATGCCCTTGTTCATATATATTTTCTGGTCAAATTTAAAATTCAAACGTTTTGTAACTTCAATACTACAAAAGCTATTCACTTGAAACTTGGAATATACCTTCGTCATCAACTCCAGAATCAGAGTGAATATTCCCCATAACAGTTTGTATTTTGAAAGAGTTACGTCCCTTTTTCACATAGATTTTCTGTTTAAAGTTTATATTTAAAAGTTTGGTAACTTCAAAACGACATAAGTTATTCACTTAAACTTGGAACTAACCTTTGTCATAAACTCTTGCATCATGGGCAACATTACCCATAACTATATTTTGTATTTTGACAGTGTTATGCCCCTTTTTCACATAGATTTTCTGGTTAAAGATTATATTCAAAAGTTTTGTTACTTCAAAACTACATAAGTTATTCAATTTGAACTTGGAACTAACCTGTGTCATCAACGCTAGTATCAGGAGCAACATTACCCATAACTCTGTTTTGTATTTTGACAGAGTTGGCCCAATTTTTGCACAGACTTTGTGGTTAAAGCTTTTGTTCCAAAAAATTATAAACTATTCAAGAGTTCGCTTAAAAATATTGTATTTTAACAAATGTATGCCACTTTCACTATCCAAAATGTGAAGCAACTGAAATACTTCGAATAGTCGAGCGCGCTGTCCTCTGACAGCTCTTGTTCTAAATTGAAACATAAACTTTAGTGTATATTTAAAAGAATGATGTCTTGTTCATAACTTGTTTTCTTATACAATGTAGCTGATAATTTTAATAAAAATAACTTCCTGGTTTTATTTGTAAAAGTTGAATCGATACATCATGCCAGATAATTAGTAAAACCCCTGAATGTGTGTGTATGCAGTTAATCAGACTCCGAATGTTTGGTCAGATATGTTGATGAAGTATAACTATACTCAACACCAAACATGATCATGCAAAATGAAAAACATGGTTGCTATGGCTACTCTAGTTGAAATGTAACCATTGAATAAGTCATTTGAGATGATGTCTAAGGAATTCATAGAAGTCTTATATTTTTCTTAAAGTATATTAATTGTTTGCCTTTTTAGCTGTAATTGTGCATCATCAATTTGAGATCTTGCTTGTACGATAAAGCAGATGTGTGTAATTAGGAATTATTTACTTATTGTATCATGATTTACTTATATACAGTACCACTATATAACGGTTTATTAAAGGCATATGTGTGCATATTTGGATTATAAGACTGATTTTAAAGATCATATTGTTTGCTTTGACTATTTAAAAAAAATGCTATTTTACGTTTGGGTTTCAATGGTAACCAACTGGACAACGTTTACATCTTGAAGGATATTACTTGTTTTGTTTCTTTTCCAATGAATATTCTTTAACTAATAGAAATACGTCTAAGTACATGTTAAAAAATCAGTCTATAAAACTTGCCAATCTCTGTTTAAGGGATACAATATTTAGCAAATAATGCCTTCGTTTTTTTTTTCTCATCTGTCATGCTCATTTAGTTTGTTACAAATTGTTTCTACATCAGGCAATATATAAATCAGTATAAGCTAATACTAAAATGAGTCTTGGTCAATCGTGTACATATTTTGATGAATTTTGTTTTATGAATTTTAGATTATCATATGAAAAATAAGCATGTTTGTGTAGTTTTGGCGATTTATTACGATGGCAACGAACGTATTCAAATGATGTTCTTGTTTTGTTTATAAGTTTTGAACACATGTTCACTTTAACTAATTCAATGAATGTATTTGTGAATTATAAACGCAAAATACTAGTACACTGTAGTCACATAAGAGTTTTTTTTTTATACTTTTCTTTGATACAAAATTAGCATTTTGGGAGAGAAAGTCTCATAACGGTGCATGTGCTCAAACTTCAATATATCGAAAACTATAAAAGATTTAAACCTAAAATTTTAGATTTGAACTATGTTAACATGTATCTTTAAAAAATGACAAAAGTGAAAATGTGATTTTTCCTCATGTGTACTGATTTCTGCAGCCCATGTCACACATATACTTTATGACATTTTTAGACTCAACTCCAGCTGGGCAGATTTCACTTAGACATTCACAGCCTTATACTTGCAGGAATGTTTTTAATAATCATATAAGTCTGCAAATTGAAAGAAGACTTCACTGACCTCTATAATATGATTATTTTGGGGGAAATTGTTGAACACTTGAATCTCAGTTTCTAATGGTTGCCATGAAAGTGTTTACTTATACCCTGATAAATATACAAATGAATCATAATTTAATGCAATAATAATAATAATAATAATAATAATAATAATAATAATAATAATAATAATAATAATAATAATAATAATATAGAAGGCCTTATGTATTGCTTCAATATATTTGTAAATTTGAATTGATTGCACTGGTTTAATAGCAAACAGTGTAGATCCTTGTTAGAATTGTCCTGGTGTTCCATCATAAATTTGACTTGTCCTACCTCAGAGAATTGCCCATTTCTAAGGCAGGGTTCCCAAGGGTGTGGGAACTACTTATTATTTCAAAGTGAAGAGGGCAGTGATACCACCAAAAGCTTTGCATTGAATGGAGTGCATGAATTTGGTGGAAACATTAATGCTTTAAAATTAATATCGCTGCATAAAAAATATTTGCTGATAGGAATGCTGCTTTTATGTCCGCATTTGAGATTTTTGTAAAGAAGCAAATTGACACTGTGTTTTTTTTTTCACCTTCACTTTAGTTTATATCTCTGAGTGCAGTCAGTGAGTAGTGTCCCAAAGAATTAATGTAACTTTCTGACTGTCCATATATTATATTATGCATAAACTAGATTTATGTTTTTTTTATTAAAAACAAAGACAGAAAGATCTATGATAAAAAGATCTATGGATCAAGGTTTTGTAATACAGGTACACAGCTCCATTGTCTAGCAGTTACTTGTGCAGGTTTCTTAAATCAGCAGTCCAGAAATGTTAATACAAGTAAAACTTGGCAGAAATCGTTTCTAATGAACATCTTACAAATACAAAACAAAAACGCATTGAAATCGATAAATTAAAAAATTTATTGGTAACTTTTTATCGTAGAGTCCTGTGTATGCGATAGCTGGTGACGCCGCTGGAATAAATCAGCATGTACATTATTGTATATTATGTTCGTACGTCATGAACGCTATTAGAACTAATGCCGATGTAAGATGTATTGATTTATATTCTATGGACTGCAGCTTTAAATAAAAAAAATGAAACAGGCATATACCATAGTCAATGCATTGCTATAATGAGACATGCATTTGTGTAAAGATTGGTCTTTACATTATATCAAATAATGTCAAAATGCCTCAAAATGTAAGTAGCAGCCAAATTATTACGGCAATTTGTGTTGTACTTCAACTGGGTGGTTTAAAATACCAATTCAACTTAACAACTTAAATGTAAAACCGGTAATCATGAAAGTTACTATTGCTGCATTATATGATTAATAATTATGCCCCACATCGAAGATGGCAGGGTATATTGGTTTGCTAATGTCGGTCGGTCGGTCAGTTCGTCAGTCGGTCTGTCGGTAGACCACTTTTGTTTCCACTCTCCAAGTTCAAAAGTTTTCATCCAATCTTCACCAAACTTCAGGAAAATGTTTGTGGCGATAGTATCTCAGCCAAGTTCGATAATTATCAGCCAAATTGCCCCAGAAAGTACAGAGTTATCACCCTTGATTATCCAACTGTGTTGTCGTCCAATCCTTACAAAACTATATATTTTAAAGATTGCTTTTAACCTAGAGGTGGCATAACAGATCTTGTTTTTTACATTTTACTATTTCTGGTAAGTAAAGGTGGGTAATGGAATCACCTAGTGTTACATTCGATTCTCTTATAGGCTCATAGTTCAACCTGTTTTATTTCAGGTCAAGATACATAAAAAAAGTCTTTTTTTTCGATAACCATTTTAAGTTTGTTGACAAGTAAAGACAGACTGAATAGCTCTAAAGCTTTAATTAAAATTATTTTATATTAAAATATTCAATTTCTGAGTTCATTAAATTAAAATTATTTTATTTTATGATAATATTCACAAGTATTGTCATTGAATGGGTGGTGAAGTCAATTGTCTGCATTGCCCAGTGTGTTCCTAAGAATGACAAAAGAAGCAAACAGCATTAGTACAAACAGACAGGTAAGGCGATGTGGGATTTCGCCAAACCCCGAACAGAAGGTACACTATGGGATTTATAACCACGCCTACTTAGGTCAACTCAGATAAACACCGTTGATAGTATACACATGTTTTTGAAATATATCTCCGTAAAACAATTAAATCCTAGCTTTCTGAAGGGTTGAAAAGGTCAATTGATTTGTTTGTTTGTTTGTAATACCCCTACAAACAAAGTTTAGGGGGGGGTATATAGGAGTGAGCTCGTCGGTTGTCGGTCCGTCGGTCTGTCGGTGTGTTGGTTTTTGGTTTCCGGATGCTAACTCAAGAAAGGCTTGACATATTCAAATAATTTTGGTACACATGTGTAACATCATAGAATACAGGTCAAGTTTGATGTTGGTTACAACCCACTCAATTTTAACAGTTATTGCCCCTTTTCGACTTAAAATTCCCTAAAAACATGGTTTCCGTATGATAACACAAGAAAGGCTTGACGTATTCAAATAATACTTGGTATACATGTGTAGCATCAGAAACTACGGATCAAGTTCGACTTTGGTTACAAACCAATACATTTTGACACAGTTATGGCCCTTTATTTGACATAAATTGCCTAACATCAGGGTTTCATGGCGATAACTCAACAATGTCCTGACATATTTAAATAATTATTGGTACACATGTGTAACATAATAAAATATAGGACATATTTGACTTTGGTTACAAACCACTAAATTTTGACATAGTTATAGCCCCCCTTTCAACTTAAATTCCAGAAAAAACATGGACAATTACTCATGAAAGGCTTCACATGTTTAAATTATATTTGGTACGTAGGTCTTAAATCATAAAATACAGATCAATTTCAACGTTGGTTACCAAACTCTAAATGTTGACAGAGTTATGGCTCCTATTGAAATTAAATTCTTCCAAATACACTGTTGACCATTCAAAATTAAAGCATTCTCTCTCTGTCCATTCCTTTCCAATGGATGCCTTAGTTTTGTGACAAGGCCATATTGAGGGGGTATACCCGTCACTCACGTGACAATTCTAGTTTGTATTGTTCGCGATTGTTCAGTCATATCATGGCGGTCAGTTATGTTACTCACACTTTTCCTGGGCAAGCTAAGCCGTTCCCAGCGGCTAACCAGTTCTAAGTGCACGTTCTTATGCCATTAATTGACAAATGCCCTACTTGAACCAGAGGTACGGAGTGTCCGTAGAAATTATTTCATGACCAAAGCCAAAGTCTTGTGGCCAGGCTGGGGTTGGAACTAACGATCCCCGGATTGACAGTCCAGCGCTCTATCAACTGAGCTAGCCGGGCCCGATATGTAGGTCAGTTAGTATTCATAATGCGGAGTTACAATCTCTGTTAATGCAGAATGCAGCCTTGTGATGTTCATGACTTATGTTTTAAGATTTGATTAAAAAGTCAGATATACACATCTATGACTCGCTACAAACATTTTAAGTTCAAATTGCATGCCACCACCTTTTTGTGCAAAAGTAGCATAAAGGAACTTTTGACTGGATTTATCTGTCCTGAAGTTATTAGTACAGGTAAGTTGATGATATGGTCGTTATCTATTAAGTTTTGTTTGTTTCTGTATACCGTCAAATCCTGATTGCTATTTGATAATTCTGATCAAATTACGTTACATCAGAGTTAGATTTCAGTTAGATGTGTTTTGTTTCAACACTTTCTAAGTCCTACTTTCTAGGAATTTGTTGAAATAAATTTATAAGCCAGTGTTATGAATCCTTGAATGTTGAACTTGTTTTTCTTTTGTATGCATACCTCATAATTATGTGATTTCTTGAAAAATAAAATTGTCAAGTACGCCATTTGCTTTGCAACAGTACCGTTTGCACATAGATTTCCTAACAAACTAAGATTTGATTGAACCCAATATTCTCGGTACACCAGCAGCAGTGTGCTAGGAACTTCCCACAGGGTAAGGCCGTGCTAGAACGCGATAGTAGGGGTAAGGTACGGACCTCCTTGCTAACAACCAGCCATTATCAGTCCATCCCATTATGCATACTTCTGCTCGCTGTTATCTGCTTCCATTTTGCTAATTACCTATACCATCTTTCGTGAGCAAAATACCATAGCATGACCACCCCCCCAAAAAAAATATTCAATGGTCATTAAATGTTATATTTAACCATTGTACTGAACATGTATTATCAAAATTTACTGTTTCACCAATTCAAATTTTACCAACATTAATGACATTCTATTATGTTTGAAAATAAGAAAATAATAACCTGGAAAAAGGGCATATATTGTTTGGTACTTAGAACAATAATTTACATGCGCAAATTGCAATGGCTGTACCAGGCTTTTCTGGATAAAATGCTACAGCCAATGTCACTGTGTACATATGCTTTGCGCATTAGGTTAATCGTTCACTGCTTTAAAGCGTCTGAACTACTTTTTAATTCACTTTACCTTTTTTTTTTTTACACAGAATGAGTCATAGATACGTAAGTTGAAGACATATCTGTTTTCCATGCAAATCCATATTAATGATTGTGGTAACTTTTTATAAATGTTTCTCTTATTGTATTATGGTTTGAAAACACACCCTAATTTGGTGAACCTAAACATTGTTGAATGTGTCGAGTACCAGAATAATATGAACGGGTCGTGCGAATTACTCAAAAGTGAGCACAAAAAGTTAACTGAAATTTCATTTGGTGGTAAAAGAGGTTTTAGAGCAAGGTTGTTAATTGGTATACAAAATTAATTTGCTTTTTGCCATTTATTCTACTGCAAAATATTATATAAAATGTTTATTACCTTGCAGGTTTCCTAATGTGACTTTATTGAAAACTTAAAATCTTCTTGTCTGAAACCACTGGTTTAATTTCAAAATAATTTCTTATACATGTTCCTTGGGTGACCGTCTACCAATTTCCTGGAAATCATTTTGATTTGTTAAAAAATAATGGCCGCCGGAGGCGGGAAAGTTTTCCTTATATTGTGGAATCACTAATGTTCGCGATGGTCTGATTTTTGCGCTTTTCGCGCTCCAGCCATTGCGCGGATTTATGAGCACCGCGAATATTTACCGATTTTGTAGTGTATCAACACATTGGGAGCTTACATGTTCGTACAAATGTACGTCTGTAATCGTTCGCAAATATGCGTGGATAGGCCTATATGTTACGATGCGAATGCTTTTAATGAACGTGTTTTTAAGGTTTTCTTCATCGGCTTCATTCTGAGTAATAAATGCATTTTTTTTCTTTTATATTTAATGGGGTATTTGTCTGCATATCCGCTATATTACGATTCTCGGGGTCCATATAAATAAATATACATGTATACACTATAGTCCATTTTTATGAGCTCAAAACATAAACAAAATTAACTGACCTTTTGCATTGTTGTTAACATCTTTAATGTTTTATATCCATATCTAAAATATTCCATTTGTATATAACATATAGAGATTCCTAGTAATTAATTTCAAATCGTGTAAAATTAATTCGAAATCCGAAACGCTCTTCCGAATATTACTGCTCACGTGATGTGAACACACATTCTATTTTACCATTAAACTGCACGTGTATTTCATGTTAATCCTTTTTTTGTTCTGCTAAAAAAGCGCGCGAAAATTATGCCGACATGTACAACGTGACGTCATCCGTATGGAAAGCGTTGGGTGCATTGATTGCCATAAAAACACAACAGCGCAGAGTGCATTTAGATCTTAACTCAAAATTGTGTAATGCATAACAGCAAAATAGTATTTCTATAACACAGTTGCGCAAAGGCTTGATTTTGAACACAATTTGATCTTTTGAGTATAGAATTAGCGCCAGCAATGTGGAGCCGAAAAGGATATTTCAGTCGGCACTTAAATAACAATAAGGTGTCGGTTTGACATAACGTGATATATTGTCTATTGTCTCGCCTAAATCTGCGACCACTGTTGTCAATTAAGAGCTTAATCCGGTACTAATACTAGCATACGTGTTTATTGCAACAAATAAGCAGTTACATTAGGCACCTCATTGGCGTTCTGTATTGTTTTTCGTTTTATTGCATGATTGACACATAATTTCTGTAAAAACGAATTCTCATTTGTTTATTTATTTTTTCAAAATCGTAGTTGCGTGAATTTAAGACATTGGCTGAAATGCATCATGAGACAGGCTTTTATTTTTCGATGAAGCCGGTTGCCTCTATTAATATTCAGGAGGGACTACATTTTACTGCTGTTTACATGCAGTGCTGTCACACACAAAAAACATACAAAAAGAAATACTGTAACAGGTATATTCTCATTTATGGCATTGTCAAAAAAAAAAATTAATTATAAATTAATTAATTAATTAATAAAAAGTATAAACATGTAAAATATATGTTGTTTATTTCTGTTTGCCTATTTGATGAGCATTATGCATGAAAGAAAAGAAATCGCATAGAGAGAAAACACACATAAAAAAAGACTTTTTGGATAAAATAAAGAGGGTATTTCAATATGAGCATTTCATTTGCTCATAATTTGAACAACACATATGAGAGGACGAATATAATCAAGGGAAGTTAAAATAAAAAGAAACAAACAGATATTTGTACCATACTTCATATGATTTTGTTGTATTGTTAGATTAACTTCATGATAACGACAAATTTATTCCTAGTGCTCTGCCGATGCGACACCTTTAATCGTGTTTCTGAGAGAAACAAAAAACGTGTCCATGATGTGTCATACAAACAATCTGCACAAAACTTAAGTCAATACGCAACAAATATTGGGGATTTCAGGGCTTTCCTTTGACCCGAGCTCCCGGGTTTTGACGCGTGGAAATTTCATAATACGCTCATTTGACTCGCGAGGCAATTACTTCATGCGTCACATTTGACCCGGGGCAATTTCTGGACTCGCGTTATGCAGTATAACTCGGCTGGCTGATTATCCCAATCAGTCTAACAGCCATGTCAAATTTGATAAATCACGGCGATTATTGGTTGGAGGCGGTGTCAATCGTTTAATAGAAGCTGTCCGTCCGCGGTCAAGTTACCGTGTAGCTTCGCCCATTAGGCGGAGTTTTTTCGCTCACAAAAATCTATATCGACCAATTAAAATGCATAGTTATATACGCTTCCAATGACGTGAACAATCGACCTATCGGCGTAATATACATGTATTGCACTTCCGTTAATGTACATGAGTCCGTTATAGTATGTTTTTCCCGACAATTAAACGTTTAAAACACGATTTACTCACCACGTCCGTTGCTGATAATATCCACATTTAGTTTAGTTCATAAATATAAAGGCATTGTTTTAAAGTACTGTCGTTTATATTTCAGGCAAAATTATTAATATCTTTCCAAAATTTGGAATCCAATTTCAGCAAAAATTCTGACTCTTACGTAACATTTCTTATATCGGAAATATCCAACATTCAATTTTAGTGTTAGAGTGTCATAAATGCATTTTTAATAGCCTGTGTATTTCATGTAAAGCCTTTGTATTCTAGCGCGCGAAAGCTATGCAGACACAAACGACGTCACGTTCCACGCATGGAAGCCGTGTGTGTATCGATCATGTGCTTTACCAAATATATACATGTCATCTGTGAATAAAAACTTCGTAGTGCAAGAACTTTGAAATCTTTTTGTACAAAACTTTCGTAGTGCAGAACACTTTGCGATATTTAGCTTTTGATTAATTATTTTATTGCAGTTTATTAATATACGTTGTAACAGTAAAACAATGTTTGCGGACCGTAACTGCTTATATTTTTTAAGAAAGTAAAGTCTATGCTTTATCGTTATTCATGATAGATCTATGCGATTTCGTATACAAAAATTCGGTGGTATTTTTAGTATGTTACGAATAAGCTAAAATTGTCTTCATAATTCCATAAATAATAATAATAATAATACATTATACTAATAAAAGATCTAATAATAATAATAATAATAATAATAATAATAATACATAATAATATAGCAATATTAATAAGAAGAAGTTACAATTAAATAAATTAAAAAGAAAATAATAAGTTAATAAAAATATTAATTAATTAATTAAAATAATATTAAATTAGAAGATAAAATTAATAAATTGATACAAATAATAATAAAAAGAAGGAAAACACATGGAAACTACCCATAAAGCATCGACTCTTGAAAGATAATATCATACTATTGGGGAATTTGATTTTGACTCTTGAAAATTTGACCCCAAGAGTCAATGACTCTTGAAATTCAAAGTCTAAGGAAAGCCCTGGATTTCCCCAAATAGTATATGTCTGATGCACATGAATGAGTTTTCGACTTGAAGACGAAAAGTATTTTAAGTATTTCGAGGATTTTCAAATATCAATTCTTTTGAACTTTTATTCTAGTTTGTTATTTTTCAGTGTTTTATAGGTTTTATTTTACTTTCATATTTTTCTATGAAAATTTGATGAGATCGTACATACCTTCTTTAATATTTATATTAAAATTTATATTTATCAACAGAGGAAAACAAATGAAATTTAACAAACACGAACATACAAATACAAAATTTTACAAATTAGGACAAAGAAAGGTTTAGGAACAAGAGGTTTCAGTCAAATAACAGACATCCAGTTGAACAAACGTCTCACATTTTTTTACAAGGAAGCCACCGGAAAACCAAGCGAGCATGGTATGCAGTCATCCCATGGAGCTTGCAAAAGAATACCACAAGAACACCTCGAACATTTGCTAACTCCATCCAATTGTCACCTCTGAGAGCTGAATGTCCCATTTATCATTGTAAAAATCCCTTTTTCAAGTACCAAAATGCCTCGCCAGCTGCGAAACTCACAGCACTCCTCGAAGTAGGCTCACGGTGGTCAGTTAAGCATAAGCCAAGGAAGATTTGCACAAACTTTACCTGTTCATTTTCTCGAAAATTGCTCACATGGCACGACAGGGCGAAGAATATCTTGTACATCCATTTTGTGGCGAATCGTTATAACACACAGTGGCGAATCGTTATCACCCTCTGGCATATCGTCATTAAAATATCTCGTTATGTGTCGAATCGTTATTGTGGTGAATCGTTACTAATTTTATCACTCGGGGCCAGGAGTTTCATCAGCAGCTGAAACAAGTTCAAAAAAGGAAAGAATTGTCATTTACTAGTCGCTTTGACTAAAACAATTACATTTTTGTTATTGTTCATAGTTTTATTCAAATAAGATGCATAAAAATTGCCCTTTCCAATTTATGTCACTCAGGTAAATAAACTGTACAGTAGATAATTTCGGCCGATGACACACAAAATTCCATAGATTTGATATTTTGATCAGCAGTAAAATAATAAAAGTCGTTTACCGTTTTCTTGTGTTGATTTTTTATTCACACTGTTAGTTATATTTTGTCAAATTTCATACACAAAACGTTTTAATATTTGCTCAACACACTGTTTTAAAATGCACGCCATAATGGGTGTAAACTTTGACTAACAGCGAGGGCCTAACGGGTCGTTTTAAGAAAGAAATAAAACTTACATATGAGACATTGCGTTTCAAATGTAAAAATAACCATTAATTATTTTAAATAAATTTCACGCCTAAAGTACGGTTCCATCCAAACATGCATACGGGCGTTTACAAAATTGCAACTATCTGAAAACAACTTTCGACTCGTTTAGCCTTCAGTCGTAAATCTAAACTGGAACGAGGTTTCAATATTTCCGTCTACATGTATATTATGGATACAAAACACCTTGTTCAAAATTGCTCTTACGAAATATCAACCAAAACAAAAGTAAATCATAAGAAAATTATATCACTAGAGCTACTGTATTATTTAAAATACCGCCGTGTTGCGACATGACACAACGCTACTGCAGTGCAAGGGGCGGGGCCTACGAATCATGCAACAATGTATTGATGCGCGAAAATTGCAAAAAATAAATCCTAAATTAATTTACTATTTAAAGGTGAAAATTTAAAGTAAACACACAATTGTAATTATAATTGTAATTATAAGAATTGAAACGCTCTTTTCGGCGCTTCATCGATGTATGAATGTCAATTTTTTGAGTACCTAATTTGTACATAAAGCCGAAGGTTTCCGGATGATAACATAAGAAAGGCTGGACTTATTCAAATAATGTTTGACACATATGTGTAACATCAAAGAATACAGGTCAAGTTCGATGTTGGTTAAAGAAACACTAAATTTTGACAGAGTTATGGCCACTTTTTGACTAAAAATTCCCTAAAAACATTATTTCCGGACGATAACTCAAGAATGGCTTGACATATTCAAATAATTATTGGTGTACATGTGTAGCGTCATAAAATACAGGTCAAGTTCGACTTTGGTTACAAACCGCTAAATGGTGACAGAGTTATGGCCCTTTATTTGACTTAAATTCCCTAAAAACAAGGTTTGCTGACGATTACTCAACAATGGCTTGATATATTTAAATAATTATCGGTACACATGTGTACCATCATAAAATACAGGTCAAGTTCGACTTTGGTTACAATCCATTTAATTGTGACACAGTTATGGCCCCTTTATGACTTAAATTCCCGAAAAACATGGACAATAACTCATGAAAGGCTTCAAATATTTAAATTATTTTTGGTACATAGGTGTAACATCATCATTGATCTATAGTACTGTATTGGACATCCCCATTGGCTGATACAGGCGATGACGTGTAAGTACCGCCGCCATTTTGATGGGTGGAATAGTTGGGAGAATTCAACCTCCGAGCAGAGATTTGACTGGTTCCGAGCATAGCTCTAATCAAATCCCGGCCGTCATAACAAAACACGTGATGATGATCGATTTAAATTTTCTATATATTATGTATGGCTTTAATTAGTTATTTTCTTTTTTTCTTTTTATGTTTGATTGCAAACGATATATAAAACAGCCAATTATGTAGACAATTGCACTGAGTTGCATTAAATAAGTAAAAGTTGTAAACACGTAATCCTTCCAGATCTGGAAGTAATTTACTTGTGATGGCTTAAGAAGAAGTACTTACCTTCAATGTCGTATCGACGTTGACCAAGACTGGAGACTAGCTCGACAGAAATGATGTGCGCCGATCTAACACCCGAAGGTAGAGACGACCTCTTAGATGTACAATGTGGAAACCGGAACTGCTGAACTACTTCCGCAGCGTCAAACCCGTACCAAACGATGACCCGTCGAAACGGTCAGCACAAACAGCCAATTCACCACATTGCCCCCTGCCTTACCCGCCAAAATAGTCCTATCAAGAACATCACACCCAGGCCAAAAATCTGGCCCAGACAATTCAGGCAACGCGAGGCTTGACTCCCCATCAGATGTATTAAACACAATAAGGTTGTCTAGCAATTTTCCTAGGGCACACAATGCTCAAATATGCTTTATGCTGCCATAATTAGTTCAACAGTCCAAATCCCCAATCAACCCCTCCCTCCATGTCATATGGTATGCCATATGGTATGCTAACCACCTGGGATACATATTTCTTCTTTAGAGCCTGGCGCATAAACTGCTTACCAAATAATTGACTAATGTGAAGGCCTTGAGTTGGCTGATCACCTTTGCAGACCCACTGACACGGTCACCCTAGGTCAGAAAGATCTGGCCTAACTGGCCAAACACTTCCAGCCGACTGGGTATACCAGCCCGCCGGTTTTGCCAGTCTCCCGCCCCAACCACATTCTACTAACCGTTCCACGCGATTAACCTTTCCCGGCACACAAGCCAAACCTTGACCGACCAACCTAACCAGACACCTGGTCATAAACATCCACCACAACCGCATCACACGGTTCGACCACTACTTGCCAACCGCCCACCGCGGTTAACAGACACCCAACCGACCAGACACCTGGCCCCACTCAGCTCCCATGATCGCCCTGCGCGACCAACTGCCCCCCACCGAGCCCGACACCCGACCCAATGAACAACCCCAAGGTCCTCCGCTACCCGTCAATTGGTCTAACCCCCCCCCTCCACAAATTCCCTGCACCCGACCCCTACAGGTTGTAGTGGCACCTACCATTCTCCGCAGTGACACGGAGGACCTCATCCAGGGTCGTCTGCCGGATCTGGGCAACACCCGGGCCACGTCCCCCACGTACTCCGGAGTATTGTGACCACCGCGCCGGACCCTAAGTTATCGCGAGTCGGTCTTAACCAACAGACGGCATCCTTCTTACCGCTGACTTCTGCACTTCGTCAAAGTGCGAAGACAAGCCCGAGATGCTGAAGTAGCACCGGGGGAATGCGGCGGACCAGCTAAGGACTTGATCCACGGTGCCCGCAAAACAGTGGAAATGCACCCTTTGCGTGGGACTTACATTATCGCGCATCACTCGGAGGGCACGGGCACTAACCCCATGAGTAAGTGTCCCTGCCCCTAATGTGCAGGACAACTGGCCACCTAGGGCAAGCCAGCTCCAGCAAGCCCACAAACATCTCCTCCTGTTTGGGCCACTCTTGCTCAGGCCTGGTCCAGTCCAGCTCAATCTCCCCCAACTCCACTACCCCACTCTTCCGTAACTGCCCCTCCACCAACCGGACTGCCCGGTCGACGTCAGCAAGGGATGTTTTCGGATGCACCCCCACAGCCGACCCAAACCCAGCGACACAGGGGTACTCCCCTGGGTCGCTCGGAGGGTCGCAGAAAACTGCAACCCCCCCACTCACCTGAACATCCACCTCAGGGACAGGCCCTATGGTGTGCCCCACCAACACCTCCATCCCGCTAACTCCGGACGCCTTGCAAGTGTGATTATAAATGTTGACTAGTGTTCAGTTTAATAACAAGCAGATGGCCATCAATTATTCCTATATAATGATTCATAAAAACGGGTATATGATTTTAAATGCGAATATAAAATATACTCAACATTGTCTTGCAAAGTATTGTTTGAAACACATGTGCACTATAACCTTGTCATTGTTGAAAAACATTTTCCCACAACACCTGTAAGGTGCGAATGCTTTGTACCGCCTGACATTGCGACTGTAGCCACTTCTTGACCTAAATTCTTGGCCACACTCCGATCACAGTCTAGTAGCAATGGCGGTTGTTACCGTATCTGTCTGAAAATGAAAATAGCATAAACATTATTTAGTATAACAAACACATATCAAAATGCACTATTCAATGTTTATAATTTTATGACTTCAAAATTGAATGGAATCTTTTAGCACCGAGCAAGATACAATTTCAACTTAGGGAGACATTTAAATGTCGCCAAACCAACTACGAATTTTATTCATGTGAAAACATCCACTGATATAGATATATTTGACAAGGTGGTCTTTCTTATTATCTTATATTTTCCCATTTACCTTCGTTCTCTTTAATGTATGTAATCTAATGCCCATGAAAATAAGGTTAAATAAATCGTGTTTACAGGAAAAACATACACGTGTATGTCTAATAATGGTTTGAACGATCCAAGTTTAAAACTTCATCAGATCAGATTCAATTGAGGTTTCCGAAATAAAACGGGACCCCTTTTTGATCAAACCAGATGTAGGACCCATTTAGATCATATTTTGGTGCGTACAACTTGAAAAACAATTTTGAGACGTCTGCCCCATACCAAACCCTTATATAAACACCCAAAGAATACTTATAACACATTTTTAATATAACATTTTATCTCATTTCATGCTGAGAGAGCGATTTCCTAGGCGAAACCCGGTAATGATCACACATTACATGGAAAACAGTCCCCGATTAGAAAATGTGCACCGAGAAATGTCGAGATCTAGAGTGAAGACAGACACGAAATAAACGCTTAACACTTTCAAACGAATGTGGCTGGAAAGTGGGCGGCATTAAATTTTAAGCAAATAATTAAACGGTATAAGTATGCATAAAATACCTTTCTTTTGCAAGGCCGTCGCCATTTAGATTCCCTTTTGATCATCAAGTGATTACCCCCTCTGGAGTTTGAACATTTATTCTTAAGAACGTTTCTGATTTTTAACTCACCTGAGCGCGAAGTTCTCGGTGAGCTATTGGTATAGGGACCTCTCCTGCGTCGTTCTTCGTCCGTATGCCGTCAACAATTTCACCGTTATCGCGATAAAGACTACATTTTTTATTTCATCTTTACCTAACTTGCACAGTTTGTGCATGACCATAAAATCTCGGTTGGTATCGATAATGGACCAATAGGACCAGAAACCTTAAAGTTATTGCACCTTTGTCAAGGAAAATGCAGAAATTGCATTTTCCAATGAAGTTTTCTTCATTTTGTCATCCAATCTTGACCAAACTTCCACAGTTTGTGTATGACCATAAAATCTCGGTTGGGATCGATAATGGGCCAATCGCCCCAGGGACCTTAGCGCTATTGTCCCCTGTTCGAGGAAAATGCAGAAATGGCATGTTTCCAATAAAGTTTCCTTCATTTTTCACCCAATCTTGACCAAACATCTACAGTTTGTGTTTGACCATAAGATTTCAGTAGAAGCCAAAGATGGGCAAGGTTGGACAACAAACACTAGAGTTGTGGCCGCTTGTTTTTGGAAAAAGTGCAACAATTGACTTTTTTGTTCATAGAGACTTAAGTTTGTACCAGTCTTGATCAAACTTCCACAGTTTGTGTATTATTAAAAGATCACAGGGGAAGCGTACAATGGACCGGATCGGACTACAAACACCAGAGTCATGCCCTTTTTTTGTTGAAAACCAGGCAAAAATTGCGTTTTCTCAATTGAGACTTTATTTTTCTTCCAATCTTGACCAAACTTCTACAGTTTGTGTGTGACCAAAAGATGTTAGCAGAAGCCAAAGATGGATAAGGGTAGGCCACAAACATCGGAGGTTATGGCCCCTAGTTTGATAAAAAAATATGCCAAACAATGCCTTTTTTTGTTCATAGTGACTTTATTTCTCTTCCAATCTTGACTAATCTTTCACAGTTTGTGTGTGATCATTCGGTCGGACTCAGCTCAAGTCAAGTTAAGTCAACGTTTTTTTCGCTCATATTCATGAAACATGAACACATGAGGAAACAGCATGTATATATAATTCATTAAGTTGGAAACGAGGTGATCAGTATACATAGTGTCTGAATTCTAGGATGTGAAACAAGATTAGTATATCACAGATACACGTTATTAAGAATAAATAAGTATAATTACATATATAAACAATGGAGAAACTACACAGTCGTAGTAGCAATACTATTAAAACTATTGTTACGTTTATTTAATTTCATACGATTTTGAATAATATTGATTCAAGAGTGTAGAGAACTTCAGTGCACTTCTATTACAGATATATGTAAATATTTCAGCAATAAAGCATCTACACTATTTTGTAATTCCATTAAAATACACAAATAAATGGACTTAAACGCATACCAAGTATGATATATCCTTGCAATCTCATCTGCAAGAGGTAACAAGCAAGTCATTTTACAATGCATTATGCGCATTTAATTTCTAGTTTGATAATAATTGTGTTGGGAGAGTCACAGTTTTTGCTGAAAATGAATAAAAGTGGGTATAAATAATGTATTATTATTGTTATTGTTGCTATCATTATAATTCTTCTTCGTTTTCTTTTTCTTATTATTGATATTATTACTTTTACGGTTATCATCATTATTTTTATTTGGTTTTCTTGTTTATTCAGCATTATATGCATATCAAAGCATCCCAAAAATTAAAGTTTAAGTAATATTAATTTAAATATAAACAACAGCCAATTTGAGCCTTAAACATCTAATATGGCACAAATTTAAAGGTAGCAGTATTGTTTGTTGGAAGACAATAAGACAATATTCAATTCTCAATTGTAAGAAGTATTGGTATACAGATAGATAAGATACCAGTGATATAACATGGTAACTGAAATCCTGCTACAAATATATAAAATCAATAAATGTGTCGATTAATCCAACTACTATTTGTGCGTACAGAATATTACAAGATTTTTATAAATAGGTAACTTTTATAAAGCTTTAGCAACGAGACGATGTATAGTTTTGTTGTAAAAAGTAGTGTCATACTGGTTTAACAAGTGTACATCATAACGTACATAATTTTATAATAAATGGCTGAAATGTATAAGGTATCAACAGAATTACAAAACATACGGGCAACATTAAGACAATATTATGGCGAAAACAAAAAAAAAGAATATTGTCGCAAAAATTGTATATATATGTATGTATGTGTATACTTTATCTGCATGATTGCAGTACATATAAACGACATTAAGAAAATATTCTGACGAAAGCAAAAGATGAATATTGTCAGTCGATTTAAAAAAGACGATAGTACTTAAATCAATAAGTCAATATGATCGTTTAACGCAGTCCAACTATATGGCGTTCCTAAATGATCCGTTGAGAGACATAGATCATTAGATGGTTAATAAGATTATTTTAATCATTTTTGAAAGTTTTATTTGTTCTTTCTTATCAACTGTGTTAATAAGCTGTTCTAATTTTAAAGTGTTTGTATTTGTACGATAATATCGTTTTATAAATTGTTTCCTTTGATTTTCAAACATTGGGCATTCTAGTAAATAATGAAACTCGTCGCCAAGTTTATTGCAGTTTTGACAAAGTCTTTCATTTAAGGGCGTTCTTTTCCAACTTTCCGTTTCAATGGGTAGTCTATGATTTTTTGTTCTAAATTTCACCATATAAAATAACAATGGACGTGGTAAAGTTTCCAGGTATGTTTCAAATCCGAAACGCATTTTAAATATTATCTAAAACGTACTTTTGCTAGAATTGTTGGAATGCCAATCAATGATAAAGAGATCACGTAATTTTTGACGGATTGTCAATTTTAACCATTGTGCATTGGGATAGTCATGTGTTTGCCAGATTAGAGGTAATCTACACTTGATGAAAATTGATTTTAAGTTCAAAGAACCATGAGAAATTTAGTTTCAGAATGTTGTTAGGTAGATTTGAACATTTTCGTTAAATACTGTGATAAATTGTTGTTGAGAGCTTATTATTTATATTACTATTATTATCATTATTATTATTATTATTATTATTATTATTATTGTTATTATTATTATTATTATTATTATTATTATTACTATTATTATTATTGCCATTGGTGTTATTGTTAATTATTCTAGTTCAGAATCCGATTAGCTTCTTTTGTTCGTCAATACTAACAGGAGTTACTCCAGTTTCTCCATAGACCATGTAATTTGGTGTAGATGTTTCATTTTTAATATGTATTTTAGGAATTTTAATTGTTCCCTTTCTATAATGTCTAGGTTTCCATAACCCAAAATTTCCACCCCATAAAGCAATATCGGTTTAATTGTTTTATTAAAAAGATCAATCTGAATGTCTATTGGTAGATTTAATCGATATGCGTTTTCTAGTAGACTGAACATTGCTCTTGTGGCCTGAACGATACGTGAACTTTATTTTTATAGAATGAGCCCGAGTTACTAAAAACGACTCCAAGGTATTTATATTCCTTTACTACGTCTAGTTCTTCGTTTTTGAAATAGAAGCGATAATTTGGGTTTCTTCCTTTTGAGAATACTACTACTTTGGATTTGCTAGAGTTTACAGTTAATTTCCACATATCACAATACTTTTCATATTCGTTCAACAAATTGTGTAGTCATTTTGACTTTCGGCTAACAGCACTGTGTCATCAGCATTTACTGTTAATTTCCACATATCACAATACCTTTCATATTCGTTCAAGAAATTTTGTAGTCATTTTGACTTTCGGCAAACAGCTCTGTGTCATCAGCATATAGTAAGATAAAACATTTAAGAAAATTTGAAATTGTATCATCATTATATCTGGGGAAATTTATTCCATTTAGATTTGAGTTTAATGTAAAATACGACTAAAGGTCATTTAAAAATAAGGAAAAGAGTAGCGGTGACATATTTGTCACTTTGTTGGACTCCAATATTTGATGGGAAATAATCAGACATCTTGTCATTACACGTTATACATGATTTTATATTTTGGTACATGTTTTTAATAAATTGCAATAATTTTGCACCTATAGATAAGTTTTGTAATTTATTCCAAAATCCATCTCGCCAAACCTTATGAAATGCTTGTTTTAAATCTATAAATGCGCAGAATAACTTATTTTTTGAATTGATTATGTACTGTATAAGATGTTGTAGTATAAACATATCTGCTGTTGAGTAATGTTTTGTTAAGCCAGCCGGACAGTTACTGATTATGTTGTTATTTTCAACGTATTTTGTTATTATATTGTTAAGTAAAGAGGTAAATAATTTCCCAAGACAGCTAAGTAATGTGATAGGCCTGTAGTTTTCGGCTTTAGTCGGATCATCTTTGTTTTTGTAGATTGGGTTTATAATCCCTATTGTCCAACTTTCGGGTACAATTCCTGTGTCAAAAACGATATTGAATAATTTAACATATAGATGTTTCATTGTACAAAATGTGTATTTTAAATGTTCATTAACAATGCTATCAATACCACATGCTTTATTATTGTTTAATGAAGTAATTGCTTTTTCGATTTCTTATGCGGTGATGGGAGCATTTAGTAAATTGTCGTTGTTTGTGTTATTGTTTTTGTTTATAGTGTAGTTGTTATTATTATTATTATTATTATTATTATTATTAGTATGATTTTTATTATTATTATTATTAGTAGTAGTAGTATTATTGCCTATAGATTCGTCCCAGTTAGAGTTTTTGAAAAAAGTGTACAATTCGTACAAGACGTGCATCCGTTCTAGCTGTTTGTTTACTATTTATTACTTTCCAATATTGCTTTGGGTTAGCATGTTTTGACGTTCGATTCTATTAATTGTGTTGGTTTTATCTTACTCATTAAATTTATTTAGAGTTTGTTTGTACTTTTTGCTGTTAGCCTTTAGTATATTTTTTTATATATTTGATTTCTATTCATTTTATATTCGTATTTAGCTTCGTAAAAGTTTGTCCTGGCCTCTTTGCATTCTTTACCAAATTATTTAAGGTGAAATTTTTGGTTTGGTTTTGAACAGGTTTTGAGACGTATATATATGCATTTTTTTGAAGTTGTTAAGAACAATATCAGAGAGTTCATTTAGAATACTATCTAGGTCAGCCTTCAGATTAGTCGGATTATTTCTACGCGTATCTAACTTATTTTCTATATTTTGTATGCAATGTGTATTTATGTTACATGTATTTAAAAAAAATCTTCCATTTTAAATCTTTCCAAAGCCTGGGTTTCTGTTCATATAATTCATGTTCCTTAATGAATTTCGAATTAAAGATACATTCCAGACTAACAGCGTTATGTACATAAGATAATAACTGGCAATAATCATGAACAGTAAACTGTTGTATATGTTTTAATAACGATGACGTGGTAATAAAATAGTCAACACCACTTACATCATTACACGTAAAATGACCTGATTCGTCACCTTTTGTTTTACCGTTAAATATGTACAAGTTATTACATTGTAAAAACTCTTAAAATCGCTAGCCGTAGTTATTAATCGTTGAATCTTTGTTGAGTCTTTTCTGGGTTACACATTTTGTAATATCAAAGTTATACATTTCGGCTTTATATTCTTCTATAATGTTAGGCATATTTTGCATTTCAAAAAAAGTTGTATCCACGTTTATGAAGTCACTCGCATCTTTTGTTCTCCAATTATACAAAAGTGTTTATATTTTTTCGAGTACACATCAATTTCAGTTTGAATACTTAACAAAGGATCTATTTCTGCATAGTCAGAATTTTCTGGGGGAATGCAAGTAACTCCAATTATAATATCACTATCTGTTTTATCAAGGTTTTTAGAAACTTTAAACCATACCAAATTGCAATCTGATTCCATATATGTAACATACAGTATTTAGATATTTCCTTTCGGTTTGCAACAGCTAAGCCCCCTGATTTTCGTCTAATTTTTCTATTTTTGAAATAAATATCATAATTATTTAATTGTACAAAGTCCGTATTGTCAAGTTTTGTTTATTGAAATCCTATGATCGAGTACTGATTTAAAAAATTTAAGAAATCTGGAATTTACATTTTTCATCTTAATCCACAACCATTTAAAGATAGTATGTTTAGTTTGAGGTTGATTTCGGTGTCAATGCTCTTGTTTAATTTATTATGAATGCTATGATTACCAACATTTGTTTGTGTTGGCATATTTCCATTTATTTGGTCGTTAAAATTATTCTGGGTACAATTATCATTATTTTGTTCAAAATGTATGTTATGTATTACTAGTTCGCTACTTATTCCTCTAGTTGTTGATAATTGCCTATAGTGCGAATTATCGCATGATGTTTTTAACAAAAATCACGGTCACATTGATTTGTCATATACAAATAATTGTAAGTGTAAGGAAATAAGCATTTGAATTATCATTACAATGGCAATACAGGTATTATCCCCTTTCAATATGACTAAGGTTTTCATGGTATGGTGTACAAAGATAGGCATTTACTTTATCAAGCCGTACAGATAAATTATTTAGATGCCCATGACAAAAATACTGAATTATTGCATAGTTTGTAATAAATTTGTTTGTTATGGAGTATAAGATATTCATATAAAGTTTATCAAGTACGTGTTCAAGTTCGGAGATATTACCATATAAGACATTGGCAGATAACAAAAAGTTCGTGTATATTGAGCAATGCATCCGCGTATAATAATAAGCGGCCAATCATTGTTTTCAATTAATGATAGATCAACATATTTACAAGGGTTTAGGGTTTCGAGCGAATTTCCTTTGTGTAACAGTACACTATTATACAAAAACGAACACACTAGCCCAATAATAGTAGCAGTTCAGTAGAGACTCCCCGAGCAGTAAGGGATTAACAGTTTCTCGTGACTCTCCCTGTCTGTCCTATTTATCGGTCACGTGAGTTTGCACATCGCTTATGTTTGGAGGCCCGTCCGATGCAGATCGCAAAGGCGTAGCGAAAAGAAGATATGCGCGGGTATTCTCGTCAGGGTGATTGGTTCTCAGGCAATGCATTTATTTTCGCACGGAACCAAACGCACTATCTGTTCCTGTGATATCGTCGGAGACTCAGAGACATCTATCCGCTTGGCTTGAGTTTCCGATTGTGGATATATGAGGAACGTTCTTTGCGTTTCATTGTCTATTTTGTAGAATCCGTCAATGGCTGAAAGCGATTTGGTGTATCGAAGTTTAATTTGAGTGGGGCTGCATCTACCGCATATGACTGGGGTGGCGGTGGGAGGGGCGTGCTACGCCTCTCGTCTATCGGCCGTGAGTGGAGCGGTGGTGGGAGGGTCGTGTTACTCTTCTCATCTGCCAGGCACGACTGAGGTGGCGGCAGGATAGACGTGCGCTTTTCTTCTGCTGAGTATTCGTAGGGCGGTGGTGTATATAACGTGCTACGCCTCGCTTCTATTGGGTTTGAGTGGGGTGGAGGTGCAAGGGGCACGCTACGTCTCTTTTCAACGTTGCTTCGTGGTGGTCGTGCCATATCTGCTTGAGAGGGCTGGCGTTAGCTCATGTGTGTATGTTACGGGTTTTCGTACTCACTTGAATGGGTGGGGGGGGGTCGTAAATGTGTTAGTATCTATATCGTAGAGACAGTTGTTGACGAACAGTTTATCTCATACTAGCACAGCTTTCTCACCACATTGCTGATATCACCGCATGAACGGATACAACCTTTTACGTCGCTCTTCGATCTCTTTCTGGAAAAAATCATTTACATTGAATTGTCGCTGCGTTTTGTTCAAGATAGACTCTGCTTTCCTAACCTGTTCACGGTCTTTTAGGCTATCGAACGACGCGACTATCTGCCTGGCACGCTGATGTTGATTGGTATTTGCGGGCTTTCCTATTCTGTAGACCTTACTAAAGTTTAAATTTTAGACATCAATTGGGAACATTTGGATATCCCTATTGTCTTGCACATTTTCCTTCAGAAATCTCATAAGGGTAGTTTCAAGGTTCTTTGTGTTTGGCGAGCCTCGTCGAGCCTCATCTATGCCGAAAACATGAGGTCATTTGCTAAGGTTTTACATTTTGTTTCTAAACACGTCTGTTGCAGTTCTTTATTTTGTTTTATTAACGATTGGATTAGTTCATTTAACAACGTGTTTTGGGATTTTAGATGTTTTATTTCGTGCTCCATATAATTTCGGGATGTATACAAGTCATCACTGTTTTTTCAAACAAATTTCACCGATTTATTACGTTCGGTAAGTTTTTTGACACTTCTTCATTGTTAGTGTTTACATTTGACAACTCTGATTTCAGGAAATTAATGTCTTTTTCAATTGGCGGTATCTTTACGACACTCTTTTCAATTGTTTTTAATCTGTTATTCATTTCTGAAATTAAATCATAAACTGAGTCACCTGATTGCGTAGCGAATGATGTAAAGGCTGTGGGAGGCCGGAACCCTGGGGGCAACGCATACCCTTCCGGCTGCTGGAAAAATGTGGGTGGGAATACCAGGTACGGTGGGATAAATGACTGGGATTAATGTTCCTTCCCATTTTCCTGTATTGTGGACCCTTCTTGTACTCCAGTCCAAGAGTCCTGGCTTTTACCGCCTGTATTGTCCGCCTTTGTCTTCCCCTTGGTACTCATTTTGCCCATTTACCCTAAAAAATGCCACACAAAAACAATCACTATTAATGTAATATCATTTGTTTGAAATTATTGGACCACTTTTGTACAGAAATGTGATTCAAATATTATCAGTTATTTGTAAATATGTAAATTTGTATTCACTCGCTCAAAAGTGCGTCCATATTGTCTAGTCTCGTTTCCGGTAGCTGAAGCCAACAATGGACCAGATTGGACCACAAACACCGGATTTATGGCCCCTTTGTTTGTAGAAAAATGCAAAAATTGCCATTGTTCTGCAAGAGGATTTCATTTTCCATTCAGTCTTGAGCAAACTTCCAAAGATTTTGCATGCCTTAAGAACTCAGAAAATGCAGCAAACGAGACAGATCAGGCAACGGACACTGAAGTTATTTCCCCTTAATTGTGAAGACTAATGCAAAAATGGGCTTGATGTAAGACTTGGACTTCATTTTCAACCAGTCTTAACCTAACTGGCACAATCTCTCTATTACCATAAGATCTAACGTGAATTTGAATATAGGAAGGGTAAATGACAATACATTCCACTCTTGGAACAAGCAGGCAAGCATGCAATGACCTTTGCGCAACCGTCTCCATTATCTTTCAGAACTGCAGCATAAACACTATTTCTCCGAAATTGCCTGAGGAAATTTGGATACCAGAGTAAATAAAAAATACCCAGGTCCTTACTTATGACCATTATTTTTTTGTGTTTGACAAGCGATGGTAAAGCTTACAGCATAACACAAACATGTATGAGAGTTAATCAGCTTGACAAATTCTTTAAGGACATTATGGCATCCATTCCCACATTTTTTCAAGTCTGTCACAACAGTGAGGTTTCATCGTTGCCAGTACTCAGGTGAGCCCTTAGGATCATTATGGCCCTGATGTTTATTATCATTTTATCAAACTGCCACAGACAAATGTTGCCTTATTGGTCTAGGTATATATATTACGATTTAAAATGAAAAACACAAACAGAGTAAACATAATGTTCAACGCAAGGATTTTCACCCTGTGATTTGACTATGGTCATGCCGGCAGGGATGTACTAGAGCTATGCTAAGAAGCAGACAAATATCTGTGTGAAGGTTGACATATACCCCTCGCAACGGTTAAATCCGTATGCAATACAATACCCACTGCCACAATCATGAAATTCCTTCCAGATATGGAAAGAGTTATGTTTATAAAATTCATTTATTACACGAAACTCCCTGAGAGATAGTGCATTATTCGTGTAGACATATCAACTGAGGCTTTACATTAAAAACAAACAAAATAACTAAACAAGTAAACCTTACAACGCAAGGATTTTATGGTGTCCGTTTTGTTTTTGTCCTAGGTGTCACTATAAAATATTGCTTCAGGTTATATTGAAACTTGCGTATAGGTAACATTCGAATGTGATCGTTAGTCACATTGAAATATGCATGTGTGTCATAGTACATTTAAAATGTAGCTTGTCGACATTATACATATCCTTTAAGGATAAACCATAGACAGGTCATATTTCCACTGATTCCAATACTTATTACCTTACAGACCAACGAATAGCAATTCTGTATTTTGTCAGGCCTGTAAGAAATAATTAACGTTTAGTTATACATTCGAGCGCTCTACTAGCTAATAACGATACTTATTTGCCAATGCAAGGGCCACACCTCTGCAGATACAGGTCAGATATAAAAAAAAAGCTACACATTATAAGATGCTTATTTACGTCCATATGTAAAATAAGCGACTATAATTTATGTGTAAATTATAGACAAGATATCTGAAAACTTATTAACTACAGCATGCCGTAGAGCAGTGTAGATTCTGATGATTAGCTTTCATTAGACTGCTAGAATAAATATATAACTTCGCACACGTGTTGTTATTTCGTCATTTGACTATTATACATTAGTATAGACAAAATCGAAACAAAACTATAGCATAATTATATAGCATGGTGTCAGCTACCACTACTTCTACTACCACTACCACTACTACAACTACTACTTGTGTCACATACGTGACCCATGCTTGTCTGTCAAGGTCAAGGTCACTGCAATTGCTAAACCATTTCTCCCACAAGAGCACAGTCAACTAGTTTAGCTGAAGTCATGGTTCAAACAGTCAAGCCCACCATTGTCAAGGCAAAAGAAACCACGAGTGATTGCATTTCTTCAGTTTAGAAATACTCCATTGCAAGACCTCGGATTTTCACAATCACAATTGTTGCAAGGTAGACATAATCAATATAATCATTCCAGTTAAAACTGAAACACTCATACCTAGGGCAATCAATGCATGTGAAGGCAAAGTTGGTAAAACATCGTTGTCTGCAAATATTATTCCCATACACAATGACTTATCATGTAACAGTCAAACACCAGATGGAGCTCTATATCTAATAAACCGCCAGTTACTCTTGAAAACAAACAACATAATTTTACAGACATTTACGAATTTGCCCCTTATGTCACATCAGAATAAATGAGTTCACCAGAGACTAGCAAAATATCAGAACAAAAACAATTTAATTCACCAAAGAAAAACAATGGTGCAAACCCTATCCATGGGGAAAGCAGAATCGATGAAGTTCAGGTTTAATCAATATCTGGAAGGCTTGTCGATACGAATGGATTATTTTCAGGGGTTCGGAAAGTAATGGGTTAAGTAATTAGCTATAAACAACAATTTCATGTGTGTTATCTCGACATGTTGTGCAGAGTTAGTTTCTTTGAAACATGATCTACATGAAGCGTGATATTGCTGATAACTTTATCATTGATTCTGTGTGGATAATTGTAACTGAATTGAATGTTTATTTGGTAAATGTGTGTGATTATTATTCCACGATTGTTTTTATGAATGTTAATAATTTATTTTAATAAGGATATATGCAGACATGCACTATCATTAATGGACTTATTCATATTTTCATATGTGACTTTTGTCATAATTATATATTTCATTGATATGTTATGGTAAGAAATGTTCTTTCTTCTTAAAAAAAGGAGATGTTCCATTATTCAGATTTCAATTTTATGAAACAAATTATACGAGTATATAATTTACATTCCCAAATGCAGACACATATAAAAGACTCCATCGAACCATTTTGGTTCGTTAAAAAACATGGGCGCCAGGGACGGGGTCGTTTTTTCTTATATGGTTATATTAAAAACTTTGAAAATCTTCTTGTCTGAAACCGCTTGCTGGATTTCGAAAACATTTCAAGAAATAGTCCTTGGGTGACCCTTTACCAAATTTCTTTAAATTATTTGATTTGTTAAAAGACATGGAGGCCCGGGTGTGGGTCAGATTTCCTAATAAACTAATTAAAAAGTTAGACAATCTCTTTGTCTGGAACCATTTAATGGATTCGAAATATTTTCACAAAAAATGTTCCTACTATGTTACTTAACACTGTTCCGATTCGCTAACAAACTTACTGTCATTGGAACTTCCATTCCATTTGTCCATTCCATAAATTCCATTGTCAACGTTTAAGTTCAAACATCACTTTAAAAACAACATATACCGGTACCTGTCAAGACCCATTTTCTATTTAAAGTGAGAATTTCGTTGAATGCAGGGGGTTTCAATGGAGCGACACCTGGATATAATTTAGAATAGTTTAATATACCGGGTAGTATTAAAGAGGGTATTGAAATAACTACCCATTCCTAAACATACGCAGTTTTTAACAAATATATAGGAATAATAAGTGAATAAATAAATAATGCATATGTATTAGTATTGTTCTGTTGAATGACACAAACTAATTAAATTTGAATACGTGTATTTATCCAAAAATATTGATACACGAATTACTTCCTTTGCAATAATAAGATGTTTAAAAAGTTTAATTCATAGTTGTAGCACTTAATTTATATTTATAAATATTATTATGAAGGAACAGGTCACATGCATTTTATTTTTTTAACAAATGTAAGATGCATGAATATAATCATCGATTCGTGATTCTAACTTTTAATATTTAAAAAGAACTTAAATTTAAGATATATTAAAAATACAAAAGTTAGTTTGCGGTATCTGAAGCTGTTATCGGTATCTAGCCATACCTCTTTCTTGCTAGAGTGTGGCTCTTTGGAGCCCGACCCGTCTCATTTTACTGTCATTTTTAAGAGTGAGATTGGAAAATAATGAGCATGAGGGCGTGATTTAACAGAAAGCGTGAGACCTGACAAATATTGAACACGCTATTACACTTTAACAAGACGTTATGATTTATTAAACTCGGATAAGGAACCCAATTGGGCCTTCTTGTTTCCATGTTTTGCAGTTTATAATTATGTGTGTTCACTTCAGATAAAGCAAAGTATTAAAATGAACATGTTGAGGGCTATTTTTAATAGTGTGTCATGTTTATTAGACGTTGCACAAATTGTATTAAACATATGAAAATTTACGTGTTAGAATTGATATGTACTCCATGATCTGCATCTTTTAAAAAAAAAACGTCGCTTCATACGCGACGTAGTCATCTTTCTTTGCAGCATCTTGTATGTAGTTCAAACTCCTGGCCTTGGGAAATCTTTTTTTAAATCAATCCAGCAAACCTGCGATAGTTTCTGGTTCTTTCCAATGTGATTCTCTTCTGCAATATACAGTCTCCGACATTTAACATAAATTTAACTAACCGTTCAGAAATGACCCCATAACTGATCAAAATTCAACGACATTTTGATCAAAATTTAATGTTGAGATGTTGGTAGGGTCATTTTTCAACGTCGAAAAAGGACCCATGGGGTCATTTTTCAACGGGGTCAATATTTAATATTACACCGGCACAGCTGTAGTTTCACGTGTTTTTATATTGGAATTGTACATATTGACATTCTTAATACAAGAATCAGACACACAGTATAAACACATTTGTATAACGAATATTCATATATTTTAATAGCCTTACATCTACTTCATCTTCATTGCGTATGAATGGGAAGATGCACTCAAACGATACATAAAATGCAATTAATATTTATAACACTACACTTTACGTTTAAAATAATTAACATATGTGCACTTAAGAGACAAGCAGTAAGAACGTATTTCCAGTTACTGAAACATTACAGCAACACATTTTCTTGCTAGTAATACTGCCGATAGCAAAACTAACAGAATATGCACGAGAGGCGCAGATAAATCAGTTTATGTTTGCGATTTAATTAGTTACTACTAGCACATACCTTATTTATTCAATTTATATCGTTGTACCAATTTATGCGTATTATTAAAAGTAGTCTACTTTATGAGTTATTTATGTTAAGCAAAATAAAATGGAACTGTACATGAATCTCGTTATAAATAAAATGTCTTTAAATGGCGCAAACAACTGATTGATTTTTTGTGAACAGATTCGCGAGGAATCAAGTCGTTCTGAGAAGCTTTAAGTTAACTGAAGTTAGACTGTACTGCAGTACATTGAAAGCAAAACACTTGAAACGATTTGGAAATTAACAAAAACGGGTGTAACTATTCGAGCATTAAGTTCAAAATCACCGCTTGTCACGCTGTCAAAAGTTTTATGTTTCTATGCTATAATTCAAGTGTACTTAGTTCATAGTTCATATGATGCATCCAGCAGAACATTTGCAGTTTACAAACGTATTCCCGCTCTTACGCATGTATTTCTCCTGTTCCTGATGCTAAATTTTGACATTTTGTATATTTATTCTTGTTATTGATGCAACACTTCCGTAACGGAGAACTGTGGCGAATTTTCAACTGCACAATTTAATACAATGAAGTCATAAACGTTGATTGTTTTATTCTTTTTCTTCTTTGATACATTACGATCTATTTAAAACACAAATACAAACATGTTTATATAAAAATATAAATGAAGCGAGTCGTGGGAAAACCGGGCTAAATGCATGTGCTTAAAGTGTCGTCCTGGATTAGCCTGTGCAGTCCGCACATGATGATCCGGGACGACACTTTCCGCCTATAGTGGATTTATGTTAAGAAGAGACTTAATTGAAACAGAAAATATCATAAATGCGGAAAGTGCCATACCTGATTAGCCTGTGCGGACATCTACTTTTTCTTTTAACAATAGCATTTTCAGGCATTGGAAGATAATTTAAACACATTGCTTTAAAAAAAAAAAAACTTTTAAACGTGTTCTCCAAAACAATCAATTAAAGTTGAAGTTATAAAGGTGCTTCGTTTAAGATTTTTTGAAAACTACCAGTAAGGCCATGGCCATTTACTGTGTATTGATCTATTTAATGATCATAAACATTACAGATCATTACTAAGTTGTGTCTTCTTGACTTTGAAGGTTATTTTTATTGTCATCAGTATTATATTCGACTGTATTTTGTAAAAATAAAATAAGCATATACAAATAAACGTGTTAACAGCTATAGTTTCGTTTTTTTCTAGAATTTGTGGACTACTTTTTAACACAATCCCTAAACGTTGCATACTCGAAAGAATAGTTGTTATTGGCCCTACTAGTGTATGCATTTCACAATTTGTTATACATTTGTTGTTATATACTTTGGAAAAAAATATGTTGGGATAAACAGAATACTAGGATTAGTGTTACTTAAAGAGAAGTTTATCTTTATCAGCTCGAAAAACCGAAGCGCTCGCCAAGGCTTGCGCTTCCAGTTTTGTAAGCATCGCAAGATAAACTTCTCTATATTCAACACTAACCTAGTATTCTCTATTTAGCCCATCATCGTGCGTCCATTGACGAAATAAACCCCCATGGACTAAACTTTGCTCTATTTTAACACTGTGGTGATAAAGCAAACACGCGCAGTACAATGACGTCATCTTGTTATTTTCGTGACGTCATTTTAAGTTTTTCGTAATATTTAGAGTGTTTTCTTTCATTAATTTTCAAAATATAAAGACAGAAAATGATGGGATAAATAGAATACTAGGGAAGTATTGAATAAAGATAAGTTTATTTGCTCGGCACGAAAATGTGAACCACTCGCCAAGGCTCGTGGTTCAGGTTTTCAAAGCCTCGCTGAATAATCTTATCTATATTCAACACTAACCTAGTAGTTCTATTCTCTATTTACTCTTACATAATTATGAATTTGAAATAAACACAAAATAACAACAATATAAAACAGGAACAACAAAACACTCACAACATTACAAACAACCAACACATTAAAATATCTGTATTTAAAAAAGTTGGTTGCTTCCTAAATTATAGAAGTATATTTACACGAATCCGCATATTTACACGAATCCAAACCGTATATGTTTCGGCTTAGAACCATTTTTTACAAGTAATTCTATTCGTGCAAAATGGCAAAATATATAACGAAGTGTCAATCGTATTTCAGAATAAACATAGATTAATCTCATTACATGATGCAGACAAAATCCTGAAGTGAGCTCAGTAATGTGTCACATAAGTCGCTGATAAAACATCATATTAACAATACAGTATATCAGCTATTCATTTTTTTTAAACTATTGATATAAAAATAACGATTTAAAGATATTTTGTTTCTTTATTTTTGAGGAAATAAAAGATACCATCGTTCTCCCCAGCAGTATTGAATCATCTCAATTGCGATCTGTAAGCTGAGTTACACAGTCACAGTTTTGCTTTTCAATGATAAATGAGCGGGTCTCTTTGCAGAAACAAAAATGCAATTCAATATTGGTTTTTTCAATGTATATTCTGTGCAAAGATTCCACAGTTGTGTTTTAACTTCGCTGTCCACTTGAATCACATCTTGGTATCCAGCCGCACACACAAGTGCCTGGCCATATTGAGACACACACACACTCTTAGGTACGTCTTCACCGAATGTGTTCAATTTGGCCAAAAGCGTACCATCCTTGTCAACCGTGTAAAGACATCCGACTCTAGGGTCTGTGCATATAACATAAAGCTTTTTGCCATCTGATGTTACTGCACACGAGTGATCTGCAAAGTAAATTCAATCAATGAATAAATAAATATTGAATTGAATTGTGACCGGTACAGCTAGACGTGTTTTATTAGCGGGGATTGAAAGTGTGGTTTAAATGGTGATTTTCAGTCAAAATCCAATTATAAATGTGTACAAATGCTCAGTTCGTGAATGAGTGCTGACTATTGGATATATATTTCGGATATTTTGTACAGGAAAGTGAGTATTTGATGAAAATAAAGTACAAACTGTGACATTCAGACATGTATATATTTGTCACTTGATATTGATGGATTGAGCTCACACAGTATCGTATACGCATTGGGTGCTTTGTGCAACCTAATTCGCGACCATCACAGCGAAGTATCAACAAAAGGTATAACCCATGTACGCCTGGAACCGATGTCCATTTCCGAATGTTCACTTGCATGTTGTTTACTATTGCATTGTGTCTATATTTAAAGGGTCTTCTTTACAGCACTTACTTCTTTAAAGTATTTGTTGAAAGTAATGCACAATCTCACATATCCTCAACTTTCATAAAGTGTACTCATGCGGTACATCTGCATGGTGAAATATGATACATGTAACATGTAATAATGTAACATACAGTCTGGCATGGTTTAGAACTGTGCAATACACAGTCGCCTGAAAGAAATAATGTGTGAATAATATATTACTTTATAAGAGTTGTTATAAAAACAAATACACAAATTTTAATGAAAAATTATAACCCTAATTGGCAGTTGAAGGTGAAATATGGACAATTGACAAAACTCTAATTTTCTCCTAAAAGCTTTTGATCTCAAAACGCGTAAACTCTTTTTACAAATGTGTTTACCTTATTTGTACGCCATTGTTAATATCCGAATTTCTGCAATGTTACTACCCGTATATTGGCATTATTTGTAGACATAGGCCAGTGCATTTAAGCAGCAAAATGATCCCAATGACAAAATATGTGAAAAGCAACTAGTCACTAGGTAAAGTACTGTTGAAAGTGCGTTTATCCGTTTAAAGCTGATCCTGATTGAATGTTCACTTATTTATTGTATTTATATTTTCTAACACAATATAACATCAATCTGAGAATTCAATAAATGTTCTTATTTTCTCAAATATGATGACAAGTCAATTTAATTCCGTAAATCATGAATGTAATTGACGATCATACATACGTGTTTACAAACTGTTCATAAGGGAAACATAATGACCTAAATATGAAATGTTTACTGAAAGAGTCACTAATTATAATTAACTTCATTGTAACCTTCAATCGATAAGAAAACTGATCGTACGTCAATGTTCCTGAATGTAGGGCCCATCAACTAATAAATCGTTCAAGAACAAAATGACCTACGATTACGACATGAGCGAACGGTGGGAATTTTAAGTTTGAAAACTACAAGCAAATATGTAACAATACGTATATAAGTGTCTAAAGAAATTTAACAACTATATGGCAGCGAATAATACATTGCGTATTCGACAATGTTAAGCACATGTTTAAATAATTGACCAACGAGTATGTAGTGCCGATTGCTTTAGAGACCATTATTACTCATACAAGAAAAACCCAGAGAAGCTGTTTGCATTGACCTTCGAGTCCGCGTGTAATGTTTCTTGGGAATCATTGGGATCCACTGCTACCCGGACATTCTGTACTTGCGACAGCCTCACAATAAAGGTATTGGACCCCTTAGCGTGACTACCGTTCTGTGTCGGAGAAAACACGTCAGTTGATAGCATTTGGCCGTCAACCCCAATCCTAAACTACTGGCGGTGGGGTTCCATAGACTCCAGTGTCGCAGTTATTACATACACGCCGCTTTGTGTGACAGTGAAGATACCAGTATGCGGGTTATACGCGTTTCCTTCGTTAATTACGATACCTCCAAACTTGACTATTTGGTCTGCGCCGGCGTTCAACCGATGACTTTCCAAGTATGCCGAGAATGCAATGTTTGTCGTCAAATGTCTCTCTGAAAATAATGTGTATATCCATCAAATGATATTTAGGCTCGTGAAAACAAACCCACACAGATTAGCCGTACAGTAATTGTTATATATTTCACAATTATACCATATTTAAGAGTTTTTTCTTTGTTTTGCGGTATTCAATAACTGTGATATCACTGGTGGGCGGTGAAAGCCCATCGTGCAAAACGTAGCGTGCGTATAAATTACAACTACATCTCAATATACCACACGCTCAATATAGATAAAACTCTTCAAGCATACTTTTACCTCAATGTGTTAATTATTTAACGTTGCCATGCGGGGGCTCATTAAATAACCAATATATTTCGGTAAAAGTATGCTACACCTATTACTTATCATTAAGTTATTAATCAATTATTAATTGTGTGATTATCAACATAAAATGATATAATTGTTCGCCAGTGTTGTTTTTCATCAGCGACATTTTGGAATGGCAATGGTTTCGGAACATCTCGATTTTCAAGTTCGATGATCATCTCCGTTAAAGCCCGAACTGTTGACTCAAACTCATCTCTTCTGACACAGTCTTCGGACACAAATACAGCGGTTATTAAAACTTGGATTATTATCATATTACGCCAAACAAACACAATCTCCGTGTTGATCCGTCCAATGATGTTTCATAGAAATCAGTCCATTAAAGAACAACTGAAAGGCGTCGTGAAAATTGTCTACTGCTGACCCTGTTGTTTGCTAATTTCATTTAACTTACATTCTTATCTTAAATTGTCTTAAAATAGACCTCTACATGTTCACCATGCACTGTTATCGGACACTTCATGCTAACCTTTTTTATATTTTAAAGTAAAATTAGTAGCTCTTATTATTGAATATATTTCAAAGTATCAAACACACGTTTAAATAATGCAGATGTCAATATTGCGTTAATGTCTAATAGTTTCCTTCCTAAATTAGTGTTGTTTTTACAGTAAATAGCATAATACAAAAACGTTTATAAACATTATTCATTCATGGTGGTTAAACCTCATAAACATTTGTGTTTATTCTTTCACGGTGGTTAAACCACATACACATTTGCGTTGTCATCCCTAATATGTAAGCAGTTATACTTTTTACAGAAAAATGAATTATGTACTCAATTACGCGTTATTTTAAGCAAATATAATATGCAAATAAAAATCTAAACTGTGTCTGAGTGACTTTCTTCAAACGTACCATGTATATATGGAAAACTTAGCAGTGCGCGCATTGGTTAATTGACACAAATATACTATCGATATAGAAAATAGAAAGTTATGTGTTAATTGATATAGAAAACTTATCAGTGCATGAGGGAATTGACTCACATATGATATGTACAAGTATAAGTAAATCTAAGCAGTGTATATATCAATTAACAAAAATATACAATGTTCACAGAAATAGATGTGCAAATAAACGGTATATAAAACCACAACGGAGTGTATAGGTTAAATGACGCAAATACATGCATACGAGATAAATAGTAATTTCGTCTAAGACCATAAGGCAACCTACGTAAGGTATAGTTAATACTGACGTCCTAATAACAAACAAGTGTCATTTACATCATGATTGTCAAGAATAACGACGTAATTACTTTACAATAGTTATATCCTATAAACCATTGACCGAGTAAAGAATGCATCAATATATCTATATATTAATTTTGTTTAATTAAATGTTTTCAATAACCTACAAATTGAACGTCCTATTTAAATATCTAAAATTGATAAATGTTTTACATTTTAAATCATTGTCTTTATTTATTGTAACTGCTTGTATTATTTTAAAACATCTAAACGATGCCTATTTGAACATTGCTGAATCGGCCGATCTAAGATGGTGGTTTTGTTATCCGTTTTAAGAATTAAATGTTTTATAGCAAATGTACACAATGTTTATATATTTATAGGGTTGTAAATAACAATACAAAATTTTTAATGTTTAAACCGATTTAAAAATATTTAGTCTCAGATCATCATTTTAGCAATTTATCAATTTTAATGAGCATCGTTTTTACAATACATTATATATAATAAAAGAGCTAGAATTCAGTCTTTTGGGTGTTAATATTATCATTGGAATTGACTGTTAATTACCATGGAAGTATTATAAATTTTGTTGTCAACACAACTTGCATTTGTTATTTTGGAAAATATGTATTAAAGTATTGATACAGCTACTAATATACGAGGGTCTTTCAATAAATATGAATTCTGGCTTGTTCTTATACCTTACGTCACAGACGAGTGAAATGAACATTACAATAAACAAGTATCTTTTTAGATCATGTGTTTAAAATTTCAAAACAAACTTACTATTTAGACCAGAACAGTGATATTTACTAAAGCGGCTCCTAACTGCAAATCACCCCACCGCGCGGTTGCCAATATGGCGTCTCTGACGCCGTTGTCGCACTTATTGTCAAAAGTCTTTGAAAAGTGTATAGGGTGTCATATAATATTATTTTGTATTAAATGTTTATAATCACCAATCGTCAGAGATCTTACACTGAAATAAACATATATCATCTGTATCATCTAGAAGTTCCTGAGGTATAATGCTATAATGTTTGAGTTTCAATGTTTTATGCAACTTCATAACAGCGACAATGTTCTGTTAATGCCCCAACCTTGGCCTGCCTTTGTTTCGTTGTTTATTTGCTTTTGACTTAGCAGTTTAGTGAATGATCCTATGTTAAATTGATGAATGTATGTATAAACGTTTGGCATTATTCGAAATGATTTCGTATACATACATTTAATTATACATGTAAATAACTGTTTCAAATTTATTTGACACATTTTCATCAGACGATGAATAATTGTTCAAGCAACGGGTTGCATTTGTACGTTGTCAGGTAATATTGATTAATATATTTCTTGGTTATTTCTTAAATTAAATTTAAGTCGTCCACTGTCTTATGAAAAGCTTTCGAAGACATCCGTATCGCAATATGTTTGATTAACATTTAGTCACGTTTGAGTTATTAATGTAATGTCATGTTCCTATTGCGTTATAATTGTTGTAACCTTCATAATTAATGCCTTATTGTTGGAGTTCAGTTGACTGCATATTTTACATGTATAATTTCATCTGTTTTGCATATTTGATGTTACAATATGTGTATCAAATAACTCTATATATACAATTCTGTAGTTTGTTTTGCGTAGAAATGTATATGCCTGGGGTTCAGATTTTTTGGCATGTTAAATTTAGGTCTAATATGTACAACAGAAAAAATCATGATAAATTGTTCATTTAGAATCTGCGATGTTTGTTCACATAAAAAAATGTACATTTTGAAGCTACTGTTAAATCTTTACTTGATCAAAGAAACTATATACATGTTTAATACATATTCTGTAAACATAACAGATATAATCTTAAAGTGCATTTTGGTCGCGCCTTGCTAATATAATATTTATATTATCACGAAATTGCCGGATTTCTATCATTCTGTACCAGCACAAAAGCAATCTATCAAATTCACCCATAACTCTTGGTCTACCATAAGTACATCAATGGTTAATGCAAACATAAATTATTTTTAGGTTTAATGTGAAGAAAATACTAAGAACCTGATGATATAATTGCTTTGCATTGACCGTTCCAAGGCGGTGACCCCAGTTTTATTCATGTGTGTTTTGTGTTTGTTATGTGTTTTTGTGATGACCTGTGTATTGTGTTTGGCAATGGGTCACTTGCCATAAATAAAGGACCTCGGCTGCTAATAAGAGTTCTCTCCTGCTGTCGCAACTGGAGTTTTGCTTTGTTTATATTTCAAACTCAAGAGTATAGATTAAAAGCAGAAAACGTAGATGTACGAATACCATCTGCAGAAAACAGTGATTCGCCCGCGGCATTCGAATCTACGGCCACCCAAACACGTTGTCCTCTGCGCAGTCTTTTGAGAACTACATTGCTTCCCATTGAGTGCTTCACATCAGCCGATGGAGTACTAACTTTGGTCGATAGAAAATGCCCGTCTGCTAAAAAATTGAACCATTGAAGATCGGCATATTTTAACCCCAAATTGTCGGTGATGCAATACACTCCGACCGTGAAAAGGCCAGTGAAGTTTTTATATGCATCAACGTCGTTCAATACCGCACTGTATGACTACGCTTTCATATTTGATGGGTTGGGTAAAGCTTACCAGCCAGATTTCATTGTAAATTAAACAAAATGAAACAATGTCAACAGGGGGCATTTAACTAATTAAGGAATATTCTTGAATCTTACCCAGTCTTATCAAGTGAAGAAATATTTGTATCAAGTACGCTCACCATTGGTTACCAATGCGACAACCTTATCAATGCTTTGAATATGTATGTGATCTAAACATATTCCGTGTTCCATTCCAACGTCATACAATATTCTACGCCAATCACGACGTCCATTGTTATATGTCGTAAAATTTAAAATGTCGACAAACAAACACCTACCAAATGCATACTAGATACCACAATTTTTTTATGCACAAACTCGTATTAAAATACTTATTGAAATTTGTTTAATAATGTCAAGAAAACGAAAAGGCAGCATCACGTAGATTCACTTCGACACGAATAATTGTGTTCATTTTGAATGTAACACACATCACAGTTAATATTCGTAACATTTGATCCCGGACAGACTCTTTAAATAAAACCATGTATTATGTGCTCAATACCAAACTTCCTGGCGTCATTGCATTGAACGCTATTTTAGGTTTGCTTAATTTTGACGGGTTATATATAAGCATTATGTTTTTCGTTGTTATTTTGAAAATGTATTCTATAATGTCTATTGCATTGCGAATTGCCCCAGGTAAATTTTACCAGGGCATGCTTATGCAATATTATTGGCCTAATATTGAGGCATGTTTTATGGGTGTATTAAGTGCCGAATGTTCGTGTACAAGAATATATACTTTGTATCTTTGGTGTTCCAATAATAATGCAGCAATATATATGTTGCAGAGACCCTTAAGGCTGTTTGTCAATGTTTTTGATTAATATAGTTGCTCATTCAAAATCTTTAATTCTGCCTTATTTAAAACTGTAGATCAAATTGGCCTAATGTGTACATCAGAAAAAGATAATTTTAATTTGTCTATGTAAAATCTGCTAGGATTGATGACGAAAGAGTACATCTTGAAACAACGATTAAGAATTTACTACAACACATAGTTTAAAGTAAATTCAGCTTTAATAAACATTTATTGATTATGTATGACATGTTCTTTCATTATAGCAGATGTATTATCGATCACTGCATTTCTTAATCACACACTATTAATGCCATCATAGTGTTGTCACGAGTAGGTTCTGGAATTGGTATACTTTGCCTCGTATATCTACAATTTTTCAAAGGAAACGAAAACCATGAAGTCACCAATAGTTCAGCCAGACATTGATTACTGTTTCGTAAATACGCGACATAGTACACGATGTATTAATAACTTGCGTACAAATCAATTATATAGTTTGTTAACAAAAGTGTACTTCGTGAAACAACACGTTCGTTCGTATTTCGCCATGTTTAATACTGGTTTGAACTTACGCGCTGTAGAACCATCCTATAGATCTCGCCATCTTAAAACTTGACACATCTAAATATAGCACAAACACGCTATGCTGGTACAAAGTTAAGGTCGCTCCTGCGAAGTATTCTGTATTCTACAGTTTTTTTAACTAGGTCTGTTGTATTGTAAACGAACCAAAAACTGTTTATATCGAAAACAGGAACACATTTTAAATGATGAAAATAATCCGTCAGATCTACTGACGGAGATTAAAGCTGACGTGGTTAACTAGCCTTAGCCTTAAAACTTGTCAAGGGCATTTGGCAGGAAAAAATTAATGCGCTGTACAGTGGCTACGGAAGTCTTGCAAAAACGCGTGTTCTTAAAATGACTGTTCCCAGTCCAATATTGTAATGTTTCCGTCACAAATACATGCATATTATTGTCATTATTTATGTAATAGTTAAAAGAATGTCTCGCAAAACATAGTGAGACTGTATTTTATTTTTAAATAATAGTTTCATTGTATAGTCAGATAATTTATTAGGGACAAAATGAAAGACATGTCCTGCATATTATTGTATGATATGATTTTGTATTTACACTTTTATATCGACTGGTTATTGAACGTCTAGAAAAAAAAAGTATAGTTTGTTGCATTTCATTTATTCTATTGGAACAATCCCAATTTAAAGTTTACAATGCTTTGCATAAGCATAAAGCATTTAAAGCATTTGACGAGTATGCAGGTCCCACATAATATTAATCAAGTGAATATTGCTTTTACATGCTTGTAAATTTTATATTGTAAAATGTGTACGTTGTAAAGACAGCATGCCATTAATTTGTCGTTAGTTTGTATTGTCCTTTTTGGTAGTATTAACTTCTACATTGCGTTAGACGCAGACCCGTGTAAAAACGAGCGTACCCCCTTCTCTATGCACGATGTGTTCTTCTTCATATATTGTCGCACAAAACTTCCAGAGTTCCAAATATTCTGCAAAACGACAGCCTGGGTTCTGAATGCACTTTATTTTACAGTCTTTTGGAGAAGACGTCACGTTATCGAATACTATAACACTTCCAGGGCCTTTTCTCACTATTGCACTTGTCTTCCTAAATTTACTCGGGCATCCTGTAATAATTTTGTTAATTGAATGGTAATTTACAACTTCTGTTTTATACCATTCCTTTACAAGGTAGTACAACATACTAAGATCAGTTATTAATTATATAAGCCATCAAGTCTATGACGGGGTCAAATTATACGCAAAATACCAGGTTATTCCACTAGATGATACATTATAAATTGTCCATGAATTTATATTCATATTTCTTATGTTAATCATTTCGACATACTTTGTTGCATGCTTCAATTATGTGACTGTTATCAGATTAGATACCAGTAAGTCCATTTCCCATAGGGTCCCATTATACAACGGCGAACTGTCCAAGCGTTTTTCTCGTCTTTCCTTTTTGTCAGATTGTGCAAGCACGGTATCACTTTAAAGATGAATCTTTCCTCTTCCAAAAATTGCAATAAAAGTATATGTCAGGCAACTTCTAAGAAAATGCATCTCGCTTGAATGCAGACACCGGTAGAAAACAGTGTTTCGGCAGTCATTTTTCGACAAAAGCCCCATACCACAGTAAACACAATCGAATAGTTCACGTTTCAAATTAGCCTCCAATGAAATACACCAAAATGTTCGATACACACATTGGATATAAGAAATAACCACAAAAGGCATGTCTAAGATTGCTAAATGGCTTTTATACCAGACGTGAAAAGGAACTCTTTAGTAATAGGCACTACTTTCGAATGGACCACGGAAGGCTACACAATGATTTTGTAGTATATTACCTATGATATGTTGTTCAGGGTAGCCACACAAACAAAATACAACAAATACTACAAGTGAAAATATTATAATGATGATATTAGTCAGTGTCAATAATTGGCTAGACTTGACCTGGCTATAAACACACATATACACATATACGAATATATGCCTAAACATACCTTTAAGACACCAACCATTTTTGACATTTGTCGAGTCCTTTCTTACACATGCTAAAAACTCTGAATCAGCCAACCAAGCATCATTAACAACTAGTATAATTGTCTGTATACTCATGTTTTAAACTAAAATGTACTAATGTCTATAGATCAATTTCTATTCATCTAGTAGTTAGTGTAACCTGAAAATAGAAGCATGCATGTTTATTAAGAAATAAAACCAATTAGTCATCTGTTTGATAATTTGATGACTAACACTCTGTAGAGTTAGGAAGCATGTGTATTTCTGCACTGCCTCTGAAACAAATCAACACAGTTTGCAGTATTGCATGCATGAAAGCACTGCGACTGCAGTTGTATGCTGGACGCCTCTACCAAGCAGGAAAAGTATAGGATAAGTCTGCTTTGAAGGCAACGGTTGCAAAGATTTTCAGTCTTCAAAAGTCTAAAGTTAATATAAAAACAAAATTGATTCAAACACATTTAAATTATGTTAATACCCAATGCCACCAAAATGTGTTTGGAAATACTTAAACATACTGCTTGACGACTGCCATAGCCTCTAGAGATTCTAAACATCGACCCAGAAGTTAATTGTTCCCTAACTTTTCCTTGACTTCTCTAAAATTATATTTTTCACTGACCATTTTCAAGATTTCCCTGACAATTCACTGTCCTTGAAAAACGAGCATTTTCCCTGACTTTTCAAGTTAAGTAGCAACCGTGTTGTTAGGCATCTTGCCGTAAGCCACGATGACATTTTTGGTTAAAAAGTCAGCTGATAAATGCGTAAAAATTATAATTCTCGGGTTGTATAAGTCAAAAATATGCATTCACATCTACTTTCCAGGCACTAATATTTTAAAGACATTCTTTACGACGATAGGGGGACCATTATCGATTAACAACGACTTCTTATACGTGCTTGCACACTATGGCAACTTGAATGCCTATCGTATATCCAGATGTTTATCGGTCAATCGAATGTGTACGAATGTATATAAATAATACCTTCTAGGGACAATTCGACTTGTCTACCGTAGTTCCGTTGTCTTTAACGAAATAGAAAATATCTCTGTCTTGGGTGGTCATAAAGACTGGTATCAATGTATCCGGGTTGACCGGAAGATGTGCGTCTATTCTGATGTATTGTATCTGAAGGGTTAATTCAGTTCATGTTTTCAGATAGTGATTAATGATTGAACATTTAATATGTACACACTTATGGTGGAATCATTTTGCATAAGATAACCAGAAAATGTTCATGAAAGATAAACAATTATTCACGAACACTTGAAAATCGTTCGCGAAACATTTTGGCCTTTTCGTGATTATATTATCTGGTGATCGTGAAAACAAAAACAAAATCTTTGCCCACTACTGCATTATATCATATAATTATTTTTAAATATTGTTACTTATCGCAAAAGAATAAGAATTTCATAAAACGTTGATCATTGTCGTCAAGACAGTTATTGTTTTGGTTCATAAAAATTTCCTAACTTTCCAGAAAAAATCCAGTCTTTTACGAAAAATATTTCTTATAAATAATCAGCGTATACAGTTCAATGAACAAACTGGATATTTTCCATTTCATTTTTTACAATAACACGCATCTGTGCCTCTTACCGTGGTTTATTCGAAAACGAACTATGATAGCAAATATTATTTCTTATTCTAACAAGGCACGCCGCTAGTTTGCCATAGACAAAGACGAAAATCTGCTATAGATTATTCTGCAACAAAATAGCTCTTTAAATTCGTCAATATTGTGCAGCAAAATTCACGTGCTACAAAGTGAGATAGCAAAATCGTTACACACAAATCATTTCTGCATTATGTAGCGGAATAAAAACACCAACTTTTATCAGATATTTAATATTACGTTTACATCCACAGTTGACGTTTTGTGCATATACTTTTGGTTTGCGCTTGTTAACATTATATTTTACTGTATTATCAATAAAGAAGACGTCACAATGATTCTCTTTTTTTTTCAATAAATCGATCAATGTTTATCAATGAAGCCGACGTAATATTGAAATGTTTTGATTTATTGACGTCAGTAGATATTTAGTTTTACTATCGAGCCAATAGTAGTTTCCGATTTTAGTTGGAAAAAAAGTTCACATACATATGTCATTTCAAAGTGAGTATGCCTCATATTTCGACGAATCGTTGGTCTTTTAAGAAGTAGTAGCTCATTATTATACAACAATATGAGCGGTATAAGAGGGGTTAAACTGGCCACTTTTGTTTATATTTATAGAAAAATGATACAGTGGTTATACTCACCGAGCCAACATCAATAAGGTCGACATTAAATTCAGGATTGCTGTTCCACTCAAAGCGACTAAGAAGTGTCATATTTCCTATTTCTTGGTGTGTACCCTTGATGTTAATTGTCACCTTCCCGTCATACACATGTCTTGCGGTTTGGATGCGTATAAAGTATTTATTAGCTGGAAAAAGAATTACACAAAAACATATAAGTAAGCTGATCCATTGCATTGAACTATTTAATTGTAATTGAAACTTAAGTTGGTTGGAAAGCAGTAATGTGCGAGATTTTCCCGTGGCATACTGTCACGTTTAAAGTTCTCCACTTTCGCAACAAAAAGAAAATAATTGGATTAATTTCTTCTTGTTTTTCTTTATTGTATGTAGGTTACAATATACTAGATTCAATCAATAAATGTACATCGTTGTAAGTCTTTAAGTTCCAGCCAATGGTTAATGTTTATGTAGTGTGCGCTTATTAACAATATCCTTACATACTGTCAAAACATCCATTTAAAATCTACAGATATGGTTAACCCATCATTGAAAAGTTACACTCTGACGACGTGGCGTGAAAGATAGAAAGGTTCACCAGCTAACATGTTCAGAGTCCACTGACTATTTCCCAAACAAGCACGGTGGCCCATACTTTTTATGTTGGTGATCTATTTTCTTTCATAAAGAGACAAAAGTATTGTGTCATTCGTGATTTCTAACATTTGGCGTCTTTTTAAAGTAAACAGTAATATGACATATATTGCATATAAGTTTCCTGTTTCAAACAAATAATTTTATTGAACAAACCTTTCGCACAATAGACATTATCCGACCAATGCGGGCCATTGCACGTAATCGTTGTATCCCCAGAACTCGGTAAGTACCCTTTCTCACAGTTTTTGTTCGTTATGCGTAGAGTGTCTCCTTGTTTATACACCTGCTTCTCCAGTTTGATAATATTTTCATGAGGTTTAGGACATTCAGCTGCCCAAAAAGGATAGAATGCAAGTTAAACATTATGGTTTAAAGTTACAGTATATGTTTTAAGCACCGTATTCACCTATTTTATTTTACATTAAAGCAAATGGCTCTGGGATGGCAACACTCATTACTTACATTTATTGTACCCTGATGTCACAGAGTTATGTGGTTTCATATCACCCTGCTAAAAAAGAAATCGTGCTCTATGAAAAAAGCATCACGCTGATAGGAAATTTAGCAAAATCATACGTACATTAAATGTTCGGAATAACATTTATTTGATGTTGTTATGTTTTGAAATACGTGCGTAATCATTTGTTATTGATTTCTATTATTAAATCTTTATTAAAGTAGTAATTAACCACCACGCGCGTTCGTTCTTGACAATTAATTTCTCTCGACGACAAAATTGAAATAAATCATGAATCTACCGCAATTACCCTAAGCATTGGGACACTTAAAATAATTAAATTCTTTATTGTCCCAATATTAAGGGACATACACAATTCTCTAAATTGTGTCCCAACATTTAGGGCAATATATGATACAATCTATTCTGCATAATATGTCTTAAACTAATTCTTTTTATTTTGGGGGGATAATAATCTCTTAATAAAATATATGAAATATTAAATTATAAATAATAAGAAGGAATATTTAGAGGTGACTGATGCTCAATTATTTCTTGCTGGGGACTTCATGGCAATTAATTGAGAAGTTTATCTGAGAAACTATGCTCGAGTAGAGTACACGGTATGTTCCACGTGTCAGCTACATGCACATACCCTTGAGGGTGTACATTATGATGTACATGTATAGATAAGAAAACGCAGTATACCGTGTCAAAAGTCGCTATGCAACCAGCGTAGACACAATTTATGGAATGTTTATACAGTAACAACATAAGGTGGTATTTTGGTGTCCCATTATTAAGGGACACAAAATAATTCAAATTTGAAATGTGTCCCAATCTTAATGGTCGCGAAAAATAATTATTTGTCCAAAAATTATTTGTGTCCCAATATTTAGGGTGTTCCAATGCTTAGGGAAATTACGGTAATCATTAAAATATTTTTCGCGCTTGTTCATCTTGAGAAATGTTAAACACATTTATCAACCGGGGCAGAAGCCCTCTCAGCCATGTGCTATTTATATCACACTCCCATCAGTTGATGTCAGCTAATTAATGATTTAAACAACGTACTCCGTAATATGGAGTTAAAATATAATATCGTTTATATCTAAATCACGCGGCGTTAGTTTAATTACCAATTTCACAATGTTTTCCATGAAATCCCTCCGGACATTGCCAAACGACAGGTGATATACAAGTTCCACCGTTCAGACATTCAGGATTGCATAGGGCTGAAAAGAAAGTAATTTCAGTGGACTCTACAAAAATAGTTTTTATTTATGAAAATATCAATAGAATTCAATTACAAATCATGTCCACTCATTTATAGAAAGGTAATGTGAAGTTTACTGACAGCACACTTGTGCACCTTTTTGACTTAGGATTATTTTTTATTTATATACGAATATTTATATACCGCCTGCAGATCTGATATCAGTTATTTTGTACAATTAATATATTAAATAGGATACATTGACATTATCAAACAACCATCTTAAATTTAACAAGCAAAATTCTGACCTCTAAAAATGTAGATACGTTTAATAAATTGTTTCTTAATTTAATTCAACTTTAGTAGTTATAGTGTAAGTTAATAATCTCGATTTATGCGACCAATATCTTAGCATCGATAACCCCAATTGCGTTGTTCGTATATTCCAGTTGCTTTTCCTACAAGTCTTTACATTGAATGTCTTTTTTTTTTAAAACATCCACCTTGATACCCTGAATCTTACGTATTTGACACTGTTCCCCGCTCGTATGTTCCGAACATTCACACTGATAATCACGGATGCAGTGGCCACCAAATTTGCAGTGCCCAACTGGACATACAACTGAAGAAAAATCAAATGTTATGTTTTTGAATTTCTTATGTATACCAGATGAGAATGGATACAAATTCGGGACCGCTGTACGGTGATTTTTAAAGTCATTCAATAGGGTTTCTCTGCTTTCCTGTATGGCTTAAACATCTTGCGGTGTGATAGAAAATTTATAAAGAATCATTATGTCATTATGAAACATAAATAATATTGGCGTGGTCGTGGACGTGAAAGTTGCGTGTTATAAATGTTATGAGTATAGACGGGAAACTATGCAATATATGCTTCTTATCACCTTGCCGACACTCAGGACCCGTTGTTTCCAAAACTCCATGGTTCCTCACCAAGGTCCTGCTTCGCAACCTACGAGCCTTTGTTACAGACACATATTCTTGGGTTCGGCTCGTAGTAAAACACTTCAGATGGTTGACAAGAAAAGATAGGAAAACCGTCGTGCTAGCTTTCATAGCGGTTAGCACCGGAGATGGCTTGTTGGTTAGTTGGGTCGTATAAATGTTCCACATGTGTTGGTATCTTGCAGCCAACTTTATTGAAAAACTAAGAAAAACTGCATTCTTTCTACGTCGATTATAGTTTTGAACCATTTAAATAGTTTCTACCGACAAAAATAATAAGTGTTTTTCTGTCACGGAGTCACATTCTTAAATAACATTTCTTATGCTTATTGATATTATTTTGAAGACATGTATCGTCACAGGTGTGTTGCCTAACTGCTAGACTACATATATATATTTAATAAAGATCACAATGAAGACTTATGTTTTATATTTGAAGCGGAGACATTGTTTGTAAATAACTATACTTGAATTTCACTGTAACTAGAGCACATCAACGTATCGGCAAATTAGGAATAAACAAGAGCAATACTGAGCTAAATACTAGGCTTGGATTCTACATTTGTCCCAATGCACTGTATTCTACCGGAAGTAGGATTGCACGTGCACGAGTATCTCGAATACGCACTGGAATCCATGTTGTTCGTGAACACAAGCTTGTAGTTTGGATCACATTCAACGGATTTCCCACTGTCTGTTATCTGTCTATTTCTGATTGTTGTACACTTGCTAGGTGTAGAATTGTATTGTGACTCTTCTTCTGTTAAAAACAATAATCAGGATAGCGCATTCCAGCTTTACCAAGAATATGGTATCTTTATCAAAGTTCGGACATACATGTTTTCTTTACAAGCGTAATTATTGAATTTATAAAGGTAAGTCTTCCGAAACTATTTTATCCTATTGCACGCACTGATTGCTCTAATAAACATACAAACATAGCCATTATATTTACCCATCTCACAACTCAAATTATGATCTGGCAACACTCCATTAACGCATTCAATTATTTGAACTTCTTGTTCGTTTTCATCTGCTGTGGCCTCATCATTATAATAGTCCGGATAGTCATAATCGTTGTTTGGGCAGCTGAGCTTTACACGAACACCTGTACCATTGACCACCTTTAAAATGAAGAGTCTGCGTTTGGGTTACGTTGTTTCTCATTGGAAAATTACTCTACGAGAGGCGTGTGAAGTAATCAATAAATGAAATAACAAAATCAATATGTTTAACAAGTTGTTTAGTATATTTTAGTATATCGCGATTTATCATATGTCCTACATTAAAGAATACACTGATGTAATCTTTTTTTTTGTGATATCATCTTGTAAGTTTTGTTCATCATTAATAACGACTCTTTTTATACACAAAAGTAATTAGCAACCAATATTAGAAAATGGCATTACGCCAGATGTCTGCTTTTCGCGTAAGCCTGATATTGCTACAACAATATAACTCAAATATATACGAATTATTTTTCAAATGGAATATACAAATATGGAACAATATAACGCGATGAAACCTATTTGATTAAAGCCGCTGTCCATAAAATATAATACTGCGCATCTTAAATTGACAATAGTTCTAATGAACGTTAAAATGACGTTTATACGACTCATAACGTTGTCTTATTTTCGAAAGGAATTTCATAATGTCAATGTTCGAAAAAGCTTGGTGAGAACGGAATATACACTAATGTACATGCAGATTTACTCCTGAGGAATCACCAGCTATCGCATACAGATAATTTTACGTTAACAAGTTGCCAAAACCTTATTATTTTACCAATTTCAATGCGTTTTTTTTTTTATTTTGATCGGTAAGATGTCCATTTTTTGATTAAAGATTATATTCAAAAGTTGTGTTACTTCAAAACTACATAAGTTATTAACTTGAAACTTGGAACCAACCTTTGACATCAACTCCAGTATCATGGACAACATTCCCCATAACTCTGTTTTGTATTTGACAGAGTTATGCCCCTTGTTCATATAGATTTTCTGGTCAAATTTAAAATTCAAAAGTGTTGTAACTTCAATACTACAAAAGCTATTCACTTGAAACTTGGAATATACCTTTGTCATCAGTTCCAGTATCAGAGTGAACATTCCCCATAACAGTTTGTATTTTGAAAGAGTTACGTCCCTTTTTCACGTAGATTTTCTGTTTAAAGTTTATATTTAAAAGTTTGGTAACATCAAAACTACATAAGTTATTCACTTAAACTTGGAACTAACCTTTGTCATTAACTCTTGTATCAGGGGCAACATTACCCATAACTATGTTTTGTATTTTGACAGTGTTATGCCCCTTTTTCACATAGATTTTCTGGTTGAAGATATATTCAAAAGTTTTATTCACTTGAAACTTGGAACTAACCTGTGTCATCAACGCTAGTATCAGGGGCAACATTACCCATAACTCTGTTTTGTATTTTGACAGAGTTGGCCAACTTTTTGCACATACTTTGTGTCGTTCCAAAAATTTAAAACTATTCAAGAGTTCGCTTAAAAATATTGTATTTTAACAAATGTATCCCCCTTTCACTATCCAAAATGTGAAGCAACTGAAATACTTCGAATAGTCGAGCGCGCTATCCCTCTGACAGCTCTTGTTCTAAATTGAAACATAAACTTTAGTGTATATTAAAAAGAATGAGGTCTTGTTCATAACTTGTTTTCTTATACTATGTAGCTGATAATTTTAATAGAAATAACTTTTTGGTTTTATTTCTAAACGTTTGTTTCGATACATCATGCCAGATAATTAGTAAAAACCCTGAATGTGTGTATGCATTTAATCAGACTCCGAATGTTTGGTCAGATATGTTGATGAAGCATAACTATATTCAACACCAAACATGATCATGTAAAATAACAAACTTGGTTGCTATGGCTACTCTAGAATAACTGTAACCATTTGAATAAGTCATTTGAGATGATGTCTAAGGAATTCATAGAAGTCTTATATTTTTCTTAAGTATATTAATTTTTTGCCTTTTTAGCTGTAATTGTGCATCATCAATTTGAGATCTTGCTTGTACGATAAAGCAGATGTGTGTAATTAGGAATTATTTTCTTATTGTATCATGATTTACTTAACTATACAGTACTACTATATAACGGTTTATTAAAGGCATATGTGTGCATATTTGGATTCATAAAACTGATTTTAAAGATCATATTGTTTGCTTTGACTATTTAAAAAAAATGCTATTTTACGTGTGGGTTTCAATGGTAACCAACTGGACAACGATTACATCGTGAAGGATATTACTTGTTTTGTTTCTTTTCCAATGAACATTCTTTAACTAATAGAAATACGTCTATATAAATAAGTACATGTTAAAAAATCAGGCTATAAAACTTGCCAATCTCTGTTTAAGGGATACAAAATTTAGCAAATAATGCCTTCGTTTTTTTTTCTCATGTTTTATGCTCAGTTAGTTTGTTACAAATTGTTTCTACATCAGGCAATATATAAATCAGTATAAGCTAATAATAAAATGAGTCTTGGTCAATTGTGTACATATTTTGATGAATTTTGTTTTATGAATTTTAGATTATCATATGAAAAATAAGCATGTTTGTGGAGTTTTGGCGATTTGTTACGATGGCAATGAATGTATTCAAATGATGTTTTTGTTTTGTTTACAAGTTTTGAACACATGTTCACTTTAACTAATTCAATGGATGTATTTGTGAATTATAAACGCAAAATACAAGTACACTGTAGTCACATAAGAGTTTTTTTGTTATACTTTTCTTTGAATCAAAATGAGCATTTTGGGAGAGAAAGTCTCATAACGGTGCATGTGCTCAAACTTCAATATATTGAAAACTATAAAAGATTGAAACCTAAACTTTTAGATTTGAACTATGCTAACATATATCTTTAAAAAATTACACAAGTGAAAATGTGCTTTTTCCTAATTTGTACTGATTTCTGCAGCCCATGTCACACATATACTTTATGACATTTTTGGACTCAACTCCAGCTGGGCAGATTTCACTTAAACATTCACAGCTGGGCATCCTTTTGGTTTTGGTAATCGTAAAGGAAGTAAATTTGGCTGCAACCAATTTTACCAGAATGATGGCCCTCTGAATTTTTTTCCACTGTAGAATATATACTTCCCGAAAATGTATGGAATCAACTCCTCTTTAACTACTAGGCAGATTTTGCTAAAACTTTCACAGCTGCAGAACCTTAATGTGTAGGTGATCGTGATGGAAGTAATTTTGGCTACAACTAATTTTGCCAGAATTAGGGCCCTTTGTTGTAATGTTTTCCACAATAGAATATATACTTACTGAAACTCTCTGGACTTAACTCTTCTTTACCTACTCGGCGGATTTTGCTGAAACTGTCACAGCTGAAGAACCTATATGTGTAGGAGATCGTTCAGGAAGTAATTTTGGCTGAAACCAACTTTGGCAGTATAATGGCCCTTTGCATTTGTTCAACTGTAGAATATATATCCCTATATAGTAATGTTAACTCACGTATAAAGCACCAAAATTGTTTAAGTAACACATTTACATGTCAGCTAGGCACACGTCAAGGTGACTGTTTATCTCCTTTTATCTTTTCTATGTATATTAATGATCTTGAAGAACATTACATATTGAACGGTGTAAATGGCATTGATGTTGAACACTTAAAACTTATCTTGTTGTTATACGCCGACGATATTGTCATTTTTGCCTTAAACGAAATTGAACTTCAACAATCACTTGATTTACTTCATAATTACTGTACGAGATGGAAGTTAAGCGTTAACGTTAATAAAACTAAAGTTATGATTTTAAGAAAAGCTGGAAGACTGAAAGATTCCCTTAAATTCCTATACGCTGGAAACGAAATTGAAATAGTTAATCAATTCACATATCTTGGCATAACGTTCACTACTGGAGGGTCATTTAATAAAACTTTCGAAATTTTGAACGGTCAGGCACTTAAGGCCCTATTTAAATTGAAGCAGTATTTAATAAAATTTACTGATATTGATGTTAGATCTATAATAGACCTATTTGACAAGCTAATTGTGCCAATATTAAATTACGGATCAGAAGTATGGGGTTTCTTAAAAAGCGAAAAACTTGAACGTTTACATCTACATTTTTTGAAAAACTTACTAGGTGTTAAATTGAGTACACAAAACGACTTCATATATGGAGAAGTAGGTAGAACATCTCTATATTGTAACAGAATGAACAATATTATTAGATTCTGGTTAAAAGTTGTAACGTCCACGGACAGAAAATTCATTAAATACGCATACAAAATGATGTTAAATGATATGGATTTATCTCCGACAAAAACAAATTGGGCATTACATGTAAAAATATTTATTGAAAGCATGGGTTTTAATCAAGTATGGTTATTTCAAGGAGTAGGCAATACTGACGCTTTTCTTAAAGTCTTTAAACAAAGAGTTAAAGATTGTTTTATTCAAAATTGGCACGAACGACTAAATCTATCATCACGTGCGAATACATATTCAATATTAGCAGATTTTAAATTCCAGCCCTATCTTGACAATGTCAAAATTAAAAAATTCCGAACAGCATTATGCCGCTTACGTGTCTCATCGCACAGATTAGCAATTGAACGAGGTAGATGGAACAAACCACATAAAATACCTAGAGCAGACAGAAAATGCCAATTATGTAATACAATAGAAGATGAGTTTCATTTTATGCTTGAATGTCCACTTTATTACAATGAAAGAACAGTATATCTAAATAAATATTTTTGGAAACGACCAAACATCCCTAAATTTATTGAACTTTTAAACACCGAAAATGAACGTTTATCAGTAAAACTTGCGACTTTTATTTATAAAACTTTTCAACTACATGACTCAACATTTTAATATACAACATGTACGTATGCTCTACATTATTACTGTAACTTACTTTTCTCCCAATTATTTTGATCTGTCAACTATTTGTATAATTTAACTATATTACTACCTGCTTTGTTACATCACATGGAACATGACGATTGTTTGTATATTTATTTATGTATTATGATTGTTTGAACTCATGAGCTTATGCTTACTGTTCGAAATAAAGTTCTTCTATATATGAAAATTAATTTGTGTTGGCGACAGGCCCTTTGTCTGTGTCCAAACACTCGTCTTTGGGTCATCTGTGTCTTTCACACATCTAGTTGTTCTTAAATTAAATCCTTCTTTATGAAATTTTAAAGTATTTTGTAATACCTGCCACTGATAGTAATACATAAAAAACATATTTTATCACATTTATTTTATTGCTATAGGATGTGTTTACTGTTTTTCTTACTTATTGAAATGTATTGATATAAAAATGTATATCTTACATTTCCTTGTTGTCACAGTTTAAATGGCAAATCTGAACAAAATTGCAGAAACGATGCTGGCATTGCTTACAGTGAATGGTGACTTAAAACTTGAGAAATTTATCAAAGAAACACGAAGGCTGGACTTGGTATAATAAAAACAATGCACATGACTGTTTTTAATGTGCCATATGTTCTGTTTCTTGATCAGCAAATACAGCTTCTAGATCTATAAGCATGTAGCTTGTCCTTACTGTTGGCTTGTTTCAATGCTGCGCAGGGCGAAGGGGAAAAACAAATATTCGGCGAATGTTAGTCGCTCGTCGGGAAAATTGACCCTCTCCCAGATCAACATTGTTGACAAAGACAATAATGAGATAGGTAACATGGTGTGCTTCTAAACTGCACATTTTGGTGTTGTGAAAAACAAACACATTTATATGGAACAAAGAATATTTCATATTTGGGTAAAGTTTGCTTAGAATGTAAGATTTTGCATTTTTCATTAAGGATGAGTTGTTGAAATACTGCCTACTGCATGCTTTTGATGGAACTGTTTGGTTACGTTTTCATTTTGAAGTGAATGGTTATCTCCATTGGTTGATTTGTACCACATGATCTCATGGTTGACCAATCATAATATGCCTTGCAGTTAAAATAAGTTTGTAGCATAATAAAGAGGACACATTATTTCAGTTTCTGTTTTAACACAGCCTTATACTTGCGTGAATGTTTTTAATAATTATATAAGTCGGCAAATTGAAAAAAGACTTCACTGACCTCTATAATAGCCTTATACTTGCAGTAATGTTTTTAATAATTATGTAAGTCTGCAAATTGAAAGAAGACTTCACTGACCTCTATAATATGATTATGTTGGGGAAATTGTTGAACACTTTAATCTCAGTTTCTAATGGTTGCCATGAAAGTGTTTACTTATACCCTGATAAATATACAAATGAAACATAATTTAATGCAATAATAATAATAATAATAATAATAATAATAATAATAATCATATAGAAGGCCTTATGTATTGCTTCAATATATTTGTAAATTTGAATTGATTGCACTGGTTTAATAGCAAACAGTATAGATCCTTGTGAGAATTCTCCTGGTGTTCCATAATAAATTTGGCTTGTCCTACCTCAGATAATTGCCCATTTCTAAGGCAGGGTTGCATGAACCAAGGGTGTGGGAACTACTTATTATTTCAAAGTGATGAGGGCAGTAATACCACCAAAGGCTTTGCATTGAATGGAGTGCATGAATTTGGTGGAAACATCAATGCTTTAAAATTAATATCGCTGCATAAAAATTTTTTGCTCATTGGAATTCTGCTTTTATGTCCGCATTTGAGATTTTTGTAAAGAAGCAAATTGACACTGTTTTTTTTCACTTTCACTTTAGTTTATATCTCTGAGTGCAGTCAGTGAGTAGTATCCCAAAGAATTAATGTAACTTTCTGACTGTCCATATATTATATTATGCATAAACTAGACTTATGTTTTTTTTATTAAAAACAAAGTCAGAAAGATCTATGATAAAAAGACCTATGGATCAAGGTTTTGTAATAAAAGGTACACAGCTCCATTGTCTAGCAGTTACTTGTGCAGGTTTCTTAAATCAGCAGTCCAGAAATGTTAATACAAGTAAAACTTGGCAGAAATCGTTTCTAATGGACATCTTACAAATACAAAACAAAAACGCATTGCAATCGATAAATGAAGAAATATTTTGGTAACTTCTTTTATCGTATAGTTCTGTGTATGCGATAGCTGGTAATGCCGCTGGAATAAATCAGCATGTACATTATTGTATATTATGTTCGTACGTCATGAACGCTATTAGATCTAATGCCGATATAAGATGTATTGATTTATATTCTATGGACTGCAGCTTTAAATAAAAAAAAATGAAACAGGCAAATACCATAGTCAATGCATTGCTATCATGAGACAAGCATTTGTGTAACGATTGGTCTTTACATTATATCAAATAATGTTAAAATGCCTCAAAATGTAAGTAGCAGCCAAATTATTACGGCAATTTGTGTTGTACTTCAACTGGGTGGTTTAAAATACCAATTCAACTTAACAACTTAAATTTAAAACCGGTAATCAGGAAAGTTACTATTGCTGTATTATATGATTAATAATTATGCCCCACATCGAAGATGGCAGGCTATATTGGTTTGCTAATGTCGGTCGGTCGGTCAGTTCGTCAGTCGGTCTGTCGGTAGACCACTTTTGTTTCCACTCTCTAACTTCAAAAGTTTTCACTTCCCACCAAACTTCAGGAAAATGTTTGTGGCGATAGTATCTCTGCCAAGTTCGATAATTATCAGCCAAATTGCCCCAGAAAGTACAGAGTTATCACCCTTGATTATCTGAAATTGGCCTATGTACAACTGTGTTTTCGTCCAATCCTTACCAAACTATATATTTTAAAGATTGCTTTTAACCTAGAGGTGGCATAACATATCTTGTTTTTTACATTTTACTATTTCTGGCAAGTAAAGGTGGGTAATGGAATCACCTAGTGTTACATTCGCTTCTCTTATATGCTTATGGTTCAACCTGTTTTATTTCAGGTCAAGATACATAAAAAAGTCTTTTTTTTTTCGATAACCATTTTACGTTTGTTGACAAGTAAAGACAGACTGAATAGCTTTAAAGCTTTAATTAAAATTATTTTATATTAAAATATTCAATTTCTGAGTTCATTAAATTAAAATTCTTTTATTTTATGATAATATTCACAAATATTGTCATTAAATGGGTGGTGAAGTCAATTGTCTGCATTGCCCAGTGTGTTCCTAAGAATGACAAATGAAGCAAACAGCATTAGTACAAACAGACAGGTAAGGCGATGTGGGATTTCGCCAAACCTCGAACAGAAGGTACACTATGGGATTTATAACCACGCCTACTTAGGTCAACACAGACAAACACCGTTGATAGTATACACATGTTTTTGCAATATATCTCCGTAAAACAATTAAGTCCTAGCTTTCTGAAGGGTTGAATAGGTCAATTTATTTGTTTGTTTGTTTGTAATACCCCCACAAACAAAGTTTAGGGGGGGAGTATATAGGAGTGAGCTTGTCGGTTCGTCGGTCCGTCGGTCTGTCGGTGTGTTGGTTTTTGGTTTCCGGATGCTAACTCAAGAAAGGCTTGACATATTCAAATAATTTTGTATACAAATGTGTAACATCATAGAATACAGGTCAAGTTTGATGTTGGTTACAACCCACTAAATTTTAACAGTTATTGCCCCTTTTCGACTTAAAATTCCCTAAAAACATGGTTTCCGTATGATGACTCAGGAAAGGCTTGACGTATTCAAATAATACTTGGTATACATGTGTAGCATCAGAAAATACGGGTAAAGTTCGACTTTGGTTACAAACCTATAAATTTTGACACAGTTATGGCCCTTTATTTGAAATCAATTCCTTAAAATCAGGGTTTCATGGCGATAACTCAACAATGTCCTGACATATTTAAATAATTATTGGTACACATGTGTAGCATGATAAAATATAGGACAAGTTTGACTTTGGTTACAAACCACTAAATTTTGACATAGTTATGGCCCCCATTTCAACTTAAATTCCAGAAAAAACATGGACAATTACTCATGAAAGGCTTCACATGTTTAAATTATATTTGGTACGTAGGTCTTAAATCATAAAATACAGATCAAGTTCAACTTTGGTTACAAACCACTAAATGTTGACAGAGTTATGGCTCCTATTGAAATTAAATTCTTCCAAATACACTGTTGACCATTCACAAATTAAAGCATTCTTTCTCTGTCCATTTCTTTCCAATGGATGCCTTAGTTTTGTGACAAGGCCATATTGTGGGGGTATCCCCGTCACACATGTGACAATTCTAGTTTGTATTTTTCGCGGTTTTTCAGTCATATCATGGCGGTCAGTTATCCTACTCACACTTTTCCTGGGCAAGCTAAGCCGATCCCAGCGGCTAACCAGTACTAAGTGCACGTTCTTATGCCATTAATTGACAAATGCCCTACTTGAACCAGAGGTACGGATGGAGTGTCCGTAGAAATGATTTCATGACCAAAGCCTGCATAGGTTTTGTGGCCAGGCTGGGGTTGGAACTAACGATCCCCGGATTGACAGTCCAGCGCTCTATCAACTGAGCTAGCCGGGCCCGATATGTAGGTCAGTTAGTATGCATGATGCGGAGTTACAATCTCTGTTCATGCAGAATGCAGCCTTGTGATGTTCATGACTTATGTTTTAAGATTTGATTAAAAAGTCAGATATACACATCTATGATTCGCTACAAACATTTTAAGTTCAAATTGCATGCCACCACATTTTTGTGCAAAAGTAGCATAAAGGCACTTTTGACTGGATTTATCTGTCCTGAAGTTATTCGTTCAGGTAGGTTGATGATATGGTCGTTATCTTTTAAGTTTTGTTTGTTTCTGTATACCGTCAAATCCTGATTGCTATTTGATAATTCTGATCAAATTACGTTACATCAGAGTTAGATTTCAGTTAGATGTGTTTTGTTTCAACACTTTCTAAATCCTACTTTCTAGGAATTTGTTGAAATAAATTTATCAGCCAGTGTTATGTATCCTTGAATGTTGAACTTGTTTTTCTTTTGTATGCATACCTCATAAGTATGTGATTTAGTGAAAAATAAAATTTTCAAGTACGCCATTTGCTTTGCAACAGTACCGTTTGCACATAGATTTCCTAACAAACTAAGATCTGATTGAACCCAATATTCTCGGTACACCAGCAGCAGTGTGCGAGGAACTCCCCACAGGGTAAGGCCGTGTTAGAACGCGATAGTAGGGGTAAGGTACGGACCTCCTTGCTCACAACCAGCCATTATCAGTCCATCCCATTATGCATACTTCTGCTTGCTGTTATCTGCTTCCATTTTGCCAATTACCTATACCATCTTTCATGAGCAAAATACCATAGCATGACCCCCCCCCCCAAAAAAAAAAAAACATTTTTAAATTAATAAGTCATAAATAAATATTCAATGGTCATTAAATGTTATATTTAACCATTGCACTGAACATGCATTATCAAAATTTACTGTTTCACCAATTCAAATTTTACCAACATTGATGACATTCTATTTTGTTTGAAAAGAAGAAAATAATAACCTGGAAAAAGGGCATATATTGTTTTTGGTACTTAGAACAATAATATACATGCGCAAATTGCAATGGCTGTACCAGGCTTTCATGGATAAAATGCTAAAGCCAATATTACTGTGTACATATGCTTTGCGCATTATGTTAATCCTTCACTGCTTTAAAGCATCTGAACTACTTTTTGATTAACTTGACCTTTTTTTACACAGAATGATTCATAGATGTGTAAGTTGAAGACATATCTGTTTTCCATGCAAATCCTTATTAATGATTGTGGTAACTTTTTATAAATGTTTTTCTTATTGTATTATGGTTTGAAAACACACCCTAATTTAATGAACCTAAACATTTCTGAGTGTGTCGAGTACCGGAATAATATGAACGGGTCGTGAGAATTACTCAAAAGTGAGCACAAAAAGTTAACTGAAATTTCATTTGGTGGTAAAAGTGGTTTTAGAGCAAGATTGTTAATTGTTATACAAAATTAATTTGCTTTTTGCCATTTCTTCTACTTCAAAATATTATATAAAATGTTTATTACCTTAAAACAAAATTCCAAAGACAAAATCTTGTTGCAGCCACTTAAGGATAACAAACCTACTTCAATGACTTGTTATCAAATATTCAGTTTAAAAACCACACCTCATTGTAGTTAAATGACTACAGTGAAAGTGGAATGCAGTCATAGGGGACTTTCCATTCTATAGAGTGGACCTTTACTTCTATAGAGTGGACTTTCACTTGCAGAGAGTGGACTTCCACTTCTATAGAGTGGGAGGTTAGGGTTTAACATCTATAAATTGGGCTTTTCTTCTCTAGAGTGGGCTTTCACTTCTATTGGGTGAGCTTTAACTTCCATAGAGGGGGGCTCTTCTATGGAGTGGACTTTCACTTCTAGAGAGTGGACTTTCACTTCTGTAGAGTGTACTTTCACTTCTATAGAGTGGAGGGTTATGGTTTCAGATCTGTAGATTGGGCTTTCCATTCTATAGAGTGTGGTTTCGTTTGTAAAGAGTGGGCTTTAAAATCCATAGAGGGGGCTTTACCTTCTATAGAGTGGACTTTCACTTTCACTTCTATAAAGTATTCTTTCACTTCTAGGCCTAAAATAAAATAGTGTTTGATTTCCCTCCCGCGACCGACCCAGCAAAAGCGCCGCGACCCAAAAAAAATTATAGACCAAAAGAAAACAATATTTTATTTTATGTGTGGGTGAAAATGCGGGGTGCAAATCTTTAAAAAGAATTCAATAGCGTGTACAAATCTTACTTTCAAAAGACGCATATAAAATGACTACAAACGGACAGTTCTCGATAACGCGTAATTCGGCGTATTTTTACGCATGCTTTTACGAAAAGGACGCAATAACTTTCAGTGTCATATTCAGCGCAACCATTTCCGCTCGCATATGCATGTTTTTTTTTAAATACAAAGAACGCCCACCGGCAATGAACACACTCGCCTTTATGCACTAAGTGTCCATTATCGATAAAATCTTGACGCAGTAGGAGTCAGCTTAACAAGAGCCAAACAGTCACCCAATGAGAACGCATAAAATTTCCAATATACAAATGAGCGTCGTCGTTAGAAAGTTTATCACGTCCTCATTCTAATTTTAATTGGCAAAGGTCATTTGTAACACAGTTGCGTTAGGTATCTGTTTTGTTATAGATATGCGTGTTTTTAACAGCCGCGTTTGTAATAAATGACTACAAATTAAAATATTAAATAGATAAATAATAAATAATAATAAATATCATATAATCATGGTGAATATTGGTGAAAGTAACCGTTTACTAAAAATATGAATTACGACGTCATTTATCTCGACAAACTGATCGCATCAAACGTCTTATTTTGTTAAAAAAATAAAATTACTAGATGTAGTAGTAATTAACGAAAGTGTTATTCAAACTCATCACTGCACACGGATTAGAATTATTCAAAAACTTTGGCTGAGGCAACGTTTGAATGAAAGTTAGCGGAACTAAAGTCCTTGTCAAAAATGAAATTAGATAAACCTCAGCGCCTTTTCATTTTATTTTAATTGATCAAAAATGTTGTGTTGCTTTCTTTTTATTAATGAAGATAGTCCTATTTGTTTTTATTTTCATGCTAATTAATTTATGTTCTAGCATTTGCATTGTTCAGATACAGTATTACAGATTGATGCTTTTAAACACTATCCACGTGCTAAGCGTGTAGCACGCTTTTCTGCTACAAACTGCTAGCCGCAGTTTGACAGTCACCGTTGCTATGGCTGTTGCTAACAGCGTTCTGTTTTGGATGCCCGGCAAATTGCAACGTCGCGCTATTACTCCTTAGTTTTAACAGGTTTATATTACTAACGCTCTTGTTTTAACGCATGTCATTGTTTGTTAAATTTTGATTATTATTGTAAGGCAATTAAAACATAGTAGTACGTAAATAAGCAGACCGTTATGAATCTACTACAACGAACATATCAAGAATGAATACTATAACGTAACATTTCGAACATAAGAAAAATAATAAATGAAAATGACTTATTGTGTATACAAATAAAATATTTTTCCGACCTACCGACCCACCCTTCATTAGCATGGGTCGCGGGAGGGGAAACAAACAATATTTTATTTTCGGCCCTATAGAGTGGGCTTTCACTTTCATTGCGTGGATGTCCCTTCTATAGAGTGGGCTTTCACTTATATTGAGTATAGGGTTAGGGTTTCACATCTATATATTGGGCTTTCCCTTCTATAGAGTGGGCTTTCACTGCCATGGAGTGCTCTTTTTGTATAATATTTTTAGCTCACCTGAGCACGAAGTGTTCAAGGGTCAGCTATTTTGGTCAGTCTGTGTCCGGCGTCCGGCGTCCAGATTTCACTTCATATAACTTCTTATCTGATCCACTAGGCGGATTTTAACCAAACCTGGCTGGGTTGGTCCTACCAAATTCCTTCAATTTATTAAAATATGTTGAAAACACTTGTTGTCATGGCAACCAAAAGCTTAAAAACTGGAAAACTTACAATATAGTCCTGTCAGAAACACTGGCTGGCTGGATCTGAAAATAATTTTCACAAAAATGCGTCCTGGGTGACCCTCTACCAAATTCCTTCAAGTCATTTTGATTTCAACAAAAACATTTCCGCCAGGGGGCTGGGCAGTTTACATTATATGGCTTTTTTAAAAACTTAAACAATCTTCTTGTCTGAAACCACTGGCTGGATTTCAAAATAATTTCACAGAAATGCTCCTTGGGTGACCCTCTACCAATTCCTTCAAATCATTTTGATACGTTAAAAAAACACGGCCGCCTGGGCCCGGGGCAGTTTTCCTTGTATGGCTATATTGAACACTTTTAAAATCTTAAAGTCTGAAACCACTGGCTGGATTTCAAAATAGTTTCACAATATTTGTTCCTTGGGTGACCCTCTACCAAAATCCTTGAAATCATTTTGATTTGTTTAAAAACATGGCCGCCAGGGGGCGGTGCAGGTTTCCTAATGTGACTTTATTGAAAACTTACAAAATCTTCTTGTCTGAAACCACTGGTTTAATTTCAAAATAATTTCTTATTCATGTTCCTTTGGTGACCGTCTACCAATTTCCTGGAAATCATTTTGATTTGTTAAAAAATAATGGCCGCCGGAGGCGGGAAAGTTTTCCTTATATTGTGGAATCACTAATGTTCGCGATGGTCTGATTTTTGCGCTTTTCGCGCTCCAGCCATTGCGCGGATTTATGACCACCGCGAATATTTACCGATTTTGTAGTGTATCAACACATTGGGAGCTTACATGTTCGTACAAATGTACGTCTGTAATCGTTCGCAAATATGCGTGGATAGGCCTATATGTTACGATGCGAATGCTTTTAATGAACGTGTTTTTAAGGTTTTCTTCATCGGCTTCATTCTGAGTAATAAATGCATTTTTTTTCTTTTATATTTAATGGGGTATTTGTCTGCAGATCCGCTATATTACGATTCTCGGGGTCCATATAAATAAATATATATGTATACACTATAGTCCATTTTTATGAGCTCAAAACATAAACAAAATTAACTGGCCTTTTGCATTGTTGTTAACATCTTTAATGTTTTATATCCATATGTAAAATATTCCATTTGTATATAACATATAGAGATTCCTAGTAATTAATTTCAAATCGTGTAAAATTAATTCGAAATCCGAAACGCTCTTCCGAATATTACTGCTCACGTGATGTGAACACACATTATATTTTACCATTAAACTGCACGTGTAGTTCATGTTAATCCTTTTTTTGTTCTGCTAAGAAAGCGCGCGAAAATTATGCCGACATGTACAACGTGACGTCATCCGTATGGAAAGCGTTGGGTGCATTGATTGCCATAAAAACACAATAGCGCAGAGTGCATTTAGATCTTAACTCAAAATTGTGTAATGCATAACAGCAAAATAGTATTTCTATAACACAGTTGCGCAAAGGCTTGATTTTGAACACAATTTGATCTTTTGAGTATAGAATTAGCGCCAGCAATGTGGAGCCGAAAAAGATATTTCAGTCGGCACTTAAATAACAATAAGGTGTCGGTTTGACATAACGTGATATATTGTCTATTGTCTCGCCTAAATCTGCGACCACTGTTGTCAATTAAGAGCTTAATCCGGTACTAATACTAGCATACGTGTTTATTGCAACAAACAAGCAGTTACATTAGGACACTTCATTGGCGTTCTGTATTGTTTTTCGTTTTATTGCATGATTGACACATAATTTCTGTAAAAACGAATTCTCATTTGTTTTTTTTTGTTTTTTCAAAATCGTAGTTGCGTGAATTTAAGACATTGGCTGAAATGCATCATGAGACAGGCTTTTATTTTTCGATGAAGCCGGTTGCCTCTATTAATATTCAGGAGGGACTACTTTTTACTGCTGTTTACATGCAGTGCTGTCACACACAAAAAACATACAAAAAGAAATACTGTAACAGGTATATTCACATTTATACATGGCATTGTCAAAAAAAGAATTAATTATAAATTAATTAATTAATTAATTAATAAAAAAGTATAAACATGTAAACTGTACGTTGTTCATTTCTTTTTGCATATTCGATGAGCATTATACATGAAAGAAAAGAAATCGCATAGAGAGAAAACACAACATAAAAAAAGACTTTTTGGATAAAATAAAGGGGGTATTTCAATATGAGCATTTCATTTGCTCATAATTTGAACAACACATATGAGAGGACGAATATAATCAAAGGAAGTTAAAATAAAAAGAAACAAACAGATATTTGTACCATACTTCATATGCTTTTGTTGTATTGTTAGATTAACTTCATGATAACGACAAATTTATTCCTAGTGCTGTGCCGATACGACACCTTTAATCGTGTTTCTGAGAGAAACAAAAAATGTGTCCATGATGTGTCATACGAACAATCTGCACAAAACTTAAGTCAATACGCAACAAATATTGGGGATTTCAGGGCTTTCCTTTGACCCGAGCTCCCGGTTTTGACCAGTGGAAATTTCATAATACGCTTATTTGACTCGCGAGGCAATTACTTCATGCGTCACATTTGACCCGGGGCAATTTCCGGACTCGCGTCATGCAGTATAACTCGGCTGGCTGATTATCCCAATCAGTCTAACAGCCATGTCAAATTTGATAAATCACAGCGATTATTGGTTGGAGGCGGTGTCAATCGTTTAATAGAAGCTGTCCATCCGCGGTCAAGTTACCGTGTAGCTTCGACCAATTAAAATGCATAGTTATATACGCTTCCAATGTTGTGAACAATCGACCTATCGGCGTAATATACATGTATGGCACTTCCGTTAATGTACATGAGTCCGTTATAGTATGTTTTTGCCCACTATTAAACGTTTAAAACACGATTTACCCACCACTTCCGTTGCTGATAATATCCACATTTAGTTTAGTTCGTAAATATAAAGGCATTGTTTTAAAGTACTGTCGTTTATATTTCAGGCAAAATTATTAATATCTTTCCTAAATTTGGAATCCAATTTCAGCAAAAATTCTGGCTCTTACGTAACATTTCTTATATCCGAAATATGCAACATCCAATTTTAGCGTTAGAGTGTCATAAATGCATTTTTAATAGCCTGTGTATTTCATGTAAATTCTTTGTATTCTAGCGCGCGAAAGCTATGCTGACACAAACGACGTCACGTTCCACGCATGGAAACCGTGTGTGTATCGACCATGTGCTTTACCAAATATATATATGTCATCTGTGAATGAACACTTCGTAGTGCAAGAACTTTGAAATCTTTTTGTACAAAACTTTCGTAGTGCAAAACACTTTGCGATATTTAGCATTTGATTAATTATTTTATTTCAGTTTATTAATATACGTTGTAACAGTAAAACATTGTTTCCTGATCGTAACTGCTTATATTTTTTAAGAAAGTAAAGCCTATGCTTTATCGTTATTCATGATAGATATATGCGATTTCGTATGCAAAAATTCGGTGGTATTTTTAGTATGTTACGAATAAGCTAAAATTGTCTTCATAATTCCATAAATAATAATAAATAATAATAATAATAATACATTATACTAATAAAAGATCTAATAATAATAATAATAATAATAATAATATTAATAATATAATAATAATAATAATAATAATAATAATATAGCTATATTAATAAGAAGACGTTACAATTAAATAAATTAAAGAAAATAATAAGTTAATAAAAATATTAATTAATTAATTAAAATAATATTAAATTAGAAGATAAAATTAATAAATTGATACAAATAATAATAAAAAGAAGGAAAACACATGGAACCACCCATAAAGCATCGCCTCTTGAAAGATGATATCATACTATTGGGAAATTTGATTTTGACTCTTGAAAATTTGACCCCAAGAGTCATTGCCTCTTGAAATTCAAAGTCTAAGGAAAGCCCTACAGCAGCGCAGCCCAGTTCCATGTTTTTCATTAAAAAGACTTGGTGCAAAGAAATGACACTCTTAGTTTTCTAAATTAGTTTATTGATCCATACAAGTAGTTTAAAAAACAAATTGAATAATAATATGTACTGTCCTTTAAACGTTTAAAGTGTATGTTTTAGAAAAGCAAATGATATAATTTTCACATGTTTATTGTAATAATCTAAAATAGTGTATGTCCAATTTTTAAGTGCAAAATATACCTTAATTATCATAAGAAAAACATTAAAGGTTGGCCATTTACTAGGGACAGGATGGTGTTATTGTTATAATAAAGAATTTCTTTAAGTCATTTATTACTTATTACATGATTTATGTTGAATTCAATAGATCAAATACAAAATAAATGCTTATCATTTAGTTAAAAATTGTTTGTGTACATGTTCTGAATTAAAAAACATAAATTCAACTAACAATTAAACCAACTAGCATAATTATCATAAAATTAACTCCTGAAACAGCACAAATTCCATTCAGATGGACATTTAAATAAAACATTTAATATCAAATGCAAGAACTGTGATATGTGGTGTAAATGCTTCAATCGCAAAAAAGTTTTAAATTCCTTATTTTTGTTATGAAACAAAACAAACGTTGTTTCAGGACAGTGTGTTCAAATATTAATTCCGCTTTGATAGGCGTAAAAAAATGTTTGTTTCAGGTAACATGCCCCAAACATTAGGGTAGGTAGGTCGGTATTTTTTCTTTTTTTTTTGGTAAATGGTCAACTTGAAAATTCTGAAACAGAATAAATATTCAAAACGTATCAGTAATATCCTTAAACATTGTTTATACATGGGTACTATCAAAACAAAACACTTAATTATATAAAAACACATTATATAAATAAACCATAAATCAATCTGAAAAACCCAATAAAATGTTCCAGGGTCGGGGCGTTTTTTAGGGTAGGTCGGGTTACCTGAAACAGACATCTTTCTTTGTTACGCCATATACATAGACAGGTCACTTTTGCACCTATCAATATTTTCTTCTCGGAGGGAGGGAGCAGCGGGCATATATGGGACTATAGACTGAAAGCAATTCCTGACATGTGGGAATTTGACACGCCAAATGATTCCCCGTCAATATTGGCCCACTGGCCAATTGATATACCAATTAAGCATCCCCCATTGAGGGTATTTAGACACAAATGCTTGGCTCTAGGATGGGCAATCAGAACCCCAAAAATACAATTAGTCAAATTCCCCTGGGATTGCCCGCCACTCCCCCCTGGAGGGAAAATATTGACAGGTGCATTACTTGCAAACCTTTACCAGACTTTTCGTTTGCATGCTTATCCTTGACCTGATTTTTAAGTACATAATGGGATATAATGCCAAAATATCTGTCACAGTTATAGGCCCTGGTCAGTGATCTTACATAATGAGCCCAAAGACCTATGTTTGAACTGAGTATCTGTAGTAGTTACAGAGATATGTACTTGTTGCACGCAAACCTTAATCAGAGCATTATGCCAATTAACACGCGAACAGTAGAGCTGAAACTAATGTTTATATATGGGAACTTTTAATCTGGTCAAAGTGTAAAAATGACAATAGATTTTTACTATTGACACGTATCAACTGGTAACGAAGGGCATAATCCATTTCTACAAAGATGTAATAGTTTATAATGTTCATTAAAAGTTTAGTTTCAGTGTAAAATAACACACAGAAAAATACTGTTCTACTTCTGTAACTTCATACCTAATAATAACTATGAACCCTTCATTATACCCAACAGTACCCACTACCAGTATGAAGGGGGATACATAGGAATCAAATTTTATATGTTCTGTGGCTGGATTCTTGTGTCAAACTATATCTTCCGTCTGATGGCCTTATCATCCATGACCAAACAAGCACTGCAACATGAAAAGAAAAAAATATTGTTAAAGTAAAAAATAGTATGTTATTTATTTAAAGCTACCAACAAATTTACAGTAAAACAAACAATAGTTAACACAATGTACTAAACTTATTATTTAATAAATACTAAACATAAAGACCATGTACATTAGTCAGTACACTAAAGGAGAAGCTAAGTAAAATTCTGAATTTAAAGTAAAAGATAAAAAACTAATAGTATGTTTATGGAATATGACCCAAAGTCTTGTTTACTGTTGTTGGATGTTTGCTTTTTTATAAAGATTTTATTGCAAAGGAGTCATTTTCAGTGCTGAAAAAATGTCAATGAAAATAATGAATTTTCTTTTGAAATAATAGATTTTAAGTCATTGATAAACCATTTTTGTGTCTGATAAATGTGAAAGGAAGTATCAATGTATAAAAATATTCAGACAAATAACTGTAGCTTTAACTTCACAAAAAATAATAAAAAGTAAAAATCATAAGTCAGAATTAATAAAATAATAAACAGGTTCAAATATTTCAGAACAATACACACACAATCATAATGCTGTGGATTCAATGACTTTAATTTTATGGACTTATATTAATTAACAATTAATATACCTTTTTACAACAAACATACCAGGGCTCTTACTCCACAATTGGGAAAAGGGGCCGGGGTCGTGGCAAAGTGGAATTTTCCTGATGTTTTTTCGGATTTTGCTATATTACATTTTGTGTGTTCTACTGTGTTATATAACATTAATGAATTGTTTTGCCACAAATAATTAATTAAATTATGCACAAACCCGGTTTGATGAAAAATTGCTGTTTACAAAAATTCATCAATCTTTGTCTGATTTTGGTCAAGTTTTTTTTTCAAATAAAGCTTACATTCTGAGGGAAAATGTCAAGGTATATATTGGGGGGGAAAATATTTATACTTTTCATGCTGGGAAATGGGGCCAAATTTCGACACCAAATTCAATTAATTGAGAGGCTTGCATACCTTCTCAAAGTTCTTGCCGCATGAAGGCTAAGTTTCGTTTCTCTCGGTAGGCTGCGGCCAAGTGGAGGTGCAGGGTTTAAAGCAAAATACCGCTGATCCTGCACATACCAGACTGAATTAGTCGACTCGACTTTAACTGGCAGGTTTCTTGCAAAACTCACATGGACTGTAAGTGGAAGCATACTGCAAATTTCAATTTAATGGAATGAGCTGCTATGATGATAGTAATTATGAGACAGTGTCCCAATAAAGATATGTGCACAGGCTAATCCGGGACGACACTTTACGCACATGCATTAAGTCCAGTTTTATCACGACGCGCCACATATTTACATTAACAAGTAGGCCTCCTGCATTGACTTTTAAAAAGTTTCACTACTTTCAAGCAAAACAAGCCAAATGGTAAGGCTCAAATGTATTATATAACCAAGGAATTTTAGTTTAACTTTAACCAAAATCTAAACATGTTTTTGTTTGTACATTCATGTGTAGCCATGTTTGGTTTCAATTGAAGGGCATTAGAAACAAACTGAAAAATAACTGGCAGATATGTCTTCCCCCATAAAATAATAACATTTTATGTTATACATCTGAAAAAATGTAGTTTGGTAATGTTTGTATAGATGTGTGTCATTTACTGCATAGATTGCAATAGTGTGCTGTGTAACCATTATTCTTTATTAGAATGTAACCTGCTATATTCATGCAGTTGTGGTTTGAGCACAGTTATTATGCACTGACACTACTAACAATTTATAAAATTACGTTTTCAGGGATTTCATCAAATAAATACCATATGTCATATTTTATAAATTTGATTATTAACATATTTTCCTAAATATGTTACGTATTCTCAAATTTGAAGTGTTAACATTCGGAAATGTTAAGAAAAGTAGATACGTAAGAAAACAGTTTATGATGTAAATATTTTAATTGCATTTTTATGTACGGTTGTTATAAGCCAGAGTTTCCGTATAAGTTACATATATGTGTTAACATATCAATTTATTTGATGATATGAAAGTTGGAATAAGAACAGGGTTTGTATTAATAATACTAATGAAGAAAATAATTGTCAATTATGTACATTTTATATGCAAATTGTTCCAGTGTATTTCAGTTTGATGTTAAACATCGGAATATTGTCCATTAATTTTAACTAATAAAATAAATGTACAAAACAAGTTAGTTAAACTTAAGTTGTTAACTTGGCATGCTGAATTAAATTTCAGGGTTTTACTGTCAACGAATGCATGGCATGGTTTTAGAAAACTAGCTGAAATATGTGCAAATTCTCCTTGAGCAAAATGTTTTTAAAAAATGTTTCATGGATATAGACAATTTTCAGTTTTCTTATTTGTTTATTTTTGTTTCAGTTTCAATGCGACTCTAGATTCAACTGAGACACATCTCACACTCTGAGGCAACCTAGTGCATTTTCCCGCCAGTCGGTACACCTCAATCTAGTCCCCACACAACACGCAAACCAACCAAAGGACTGGGTCCAACGGAAGTGAAGTTCTCATATATAAAACACACAGAGCGTAAAAAAGATACCCTACGAGTTTAAGCTGCATGGCTTAGATTCATGTTTGATTAAGAACTAAGTGTCGATAACACGAGTATTGTTTTAGGCGTAAAAAATATGGTTGTTTCAGCTTATCCGACGTACCCTAAAAAATGCCCTGACCATAGATCATTGTATTGGGTATGTCATATATTGTTTTTGTTCTATTGACTTTCTTCCACTAATTAAATGTTTTGGGATAAATAAATGTTTTGTTTTGATAACATCCACTAATAAATAATGGAGGATATTACTGATATTTTAAATATTATTTCAGTTTTACAATCCTTAGGTTGACCATTTACTAAATAACAAAAATAATAAAAAAAATAATCCCTACCTACCTACCCTATTTTTAGGACATGTAACCTGAAACTAGTAATTTTGTTTACGCCTAATCAATGTTAACAAATTATGATAACCAGAGAGTTAAACAGATTTATACATTTTTATCAAAAATGATTAGCATTTAATATAGGACAGTCTGGTTATCTTATAAACGGGTGATATTACTTTGTTACTTAAATTATCAATTATTTTTGGTTAATTCAGTTTATTAAGTATGCAAATACATTATCCGTTTTCATATAGAGGATTCAGTTATTTGTTGATAACCAGTATGTGTCTAACGTCAACAGTGCAAACTAAAAGGTCAATAGATGGCAAATATATGTGTTTTCTTGTCTATGAAATCCAGATTTTGTGGTGCGATTGCAAATACCTTTTATAGTACTTAGTCACTTTTGACATTCGATACAAACAAAGCAGCTGTTTTGTGAATATATTTTCTGGTAAATGTGGTCAATTTTATTGCCAGTAATTTCAAGTCATAGGGTACAATTTGTGATTGTGCACTGATCTTCACTGTTCATTGTAATGTTGATGATTTGGTTGTGTTTTGGTGGCTAGACTACAATAGTTCTACTTGTTAAACGAACTCGAAATCTGGGATACACTATTTGATGTTATTATTTTTTCAAGTTCATGTTTACCTCTAGGATCTGGCACGACATTTGATACCATCATTTATTGAACGAGCCCAGGAATTATGTCAGTAAGCGAGCCTTAGGCGAGCTTACTAACGAATTTTCTGGACGAGTTTAATAAAATATGGTATGAAATGACAACGAGTGTCAGATATTTTATCACATATGCTTTTAAACGAAATAAAACCCTTTTAATTTTACCAAAATAAGTTGGTAAATTCTCAAAATTGTGTACTGACGTGACGTCAATTCATGTTGACGACGTCATTTCACCAAATTAAAATCATGCGGTTGGTCAGTAATATGTTGCCAATAAAAACGCTCAAAACGTTATCTTACACATGTGTAAGATAGAAATAATCGTAATGGTTGTATTACACGGGAACAAGGCATAGCATGTGATAACATTATGTTATGTGAAGATATGACATAAAAACATAGAATGGACCTCTTATGGTCATTGGCTAACATTGCTGGTCGATTCATGAAGTTTTGGCATATTTTTTAAATTAAGATCATATTTTTATTAGTTTATGCATGTTTTCTTTAAATTTTCTTTAAAAACAATTTTCTTGTATGGTTTTCAAAGTCACAGCACTTGCATGCATGGGCATGGTCCTATTTAATTGTATAAAATTCGTCAGTGCAAAACAATCTGTATGGTATTGATTACTGATGCAACTATTATTTTAATATTTATGATTTTGTCAGTATTTTGCTACATATACTGGTCTAAGCTGTACATAATGAGTTAAACAGGAATATTTTATAAAATATCATCATTTTGTGTGTAGTATTAATGACTGACCATACTGGTATTCTAAAACAGTGATTGCCTTACAAAAAAATAGCAGTAGTAGTAGTAGTATTAGTTGTAGTAGTAGTAGTAGTAGTAGTAGTAGTAGTAGTAAAAGTAGTAGTTGTAGTAGTAGTAGTAGTAGTAGTAGTAGTAGTAGTAGTAGTAGTAGTAGTAGTAGTAGTAGTAGTAGTAGTAGCAGTAGCAGTAAAATTAGCAGTAGCAGTAACAGTAGCAGCAGCAGCGGCAGCGGCAGTAGTAGTAGCATTAGCATTAGCAGTAGCAGTGGCAGTAGCAGTAGTAGCAGTAGTAGCAGTTGTAGCGGTAGCAGTAGCAGTAGCAGTAGCAGTAGCAGCAGCAGCAGTAGCAGTAGAAGTAATAGTAGTAGTAGTATTTGCAGTAGCATAAGTAGTAGCAGTAGCAGTAGCAGCAGCAGCTGCAGTAGTAGCAGTAGTAGCATCAGTAGTAGCAGTAGTAGTAGAAGTAGTAGCAGTAGTAGTAGCAGTAGTATCAGTAGTAGTAGTAGTAGTAGTAGTAATAGTAGTAGTAGTAGCAGTAGTAGTAGTAGTAGCAGTAGCCGTAGTATCAGTAGCAGTATCAGTAGTAGCAGCAGCAGCAGTAGCTGAAGTAGTAGTCGCAGAAACAGTAGTAGTAGTAGTAGTAGTAGCAGTAGCTGAAGCAGTAGCAGTAGTAGTAGTAGTAGTAGTAGTAGTAGTAGTAGTAGTAGTAGTAGTAGTAGTAGTAGTAGTAGTAATAGTAGCAGTAGCATTAGCAGTAGCAGTAGTAGTAGTAGTAGTAGTAGTAGTAGTAGTAGTAGTAGTAGTAGTAGTAGTAGTAGTAGCAGTTGCAGTAGTAGTAGCATTAGTAGTTGTTGTTGTTGTTGTTTTAGTATTAGTAGTGGTAGTAGCAGTAGTAGTAGTAGGAGTGGCAGTAGTAGTAGTAGTTGTAATAGTAGTAGTTGCAGTAGTAGTTGTTGTTATTGTTGTTGTTGCTGTTGAAGATAATAGTTGCGGACGTGGTGGCGATACCGATACTGATTATGCTACTTTACTTGGATACCGCTTTACGTCATACTTTAGCAATCGTGAAAAATA